>OZ035953.1:16952069-17394369 GCA_964034955.1 Orchesella flavescens | reverse complement strand
AGACAGACATAGACCTACACACACACACACGCATACGCATCATCTCCTCTCTTTGACTGAGGTTTGGCTGTAGCTTTTGTTAAATGCAAGTTTCCTTGCTCACACTTAGTATACCGACGTGTAGTCATTAGCATATGCCTATTTTTTATTATTTCCCTTCATCATCATCAACATGCAAATATTATGTGTACGCACTGTCAAACAGATCTCAATGGGGAGAACATGTATCACTCTTTAAGAAAAGAAAATGACCAAGAAGGAGAAGAACACACACAAATCTTAGTTGTCAAATTATTCATATTTTTTTATGATTTTTGCACCGTTGTTGGTTGTCTGTCCCTATAGTTGCTGCTTGATTTTTTTTATACTTGAACACTTGTAAAACGTGTGACATATTTGTGGCTGGCTGATAAGTACATTTGAATATAAAAAAAAATAACGCTAAAAAGGAAGATTAATAAAGCAAAGCTTATAAGCAAGCATGTTCTTGAAGAGAAATTCAACACGTTTGTCATTTAGTATATTTAGTTTGTCTCATACTTAGTTAGATTTTTTTCTGTACACACAACTCATATTTTTGCATGGATATGGTTGTGCACTCACGTATCACCCCCATAATCATCCTTATCGTCATATCACAGAAGAGTGAACGACGATGAATATGACGGGTTGGCTTGTTTAGGTTGGCTTTAAGTGCTCCTCACATCAACCATTATAGAAGTCATAATAACATTCGGAGGAAGCATTTTTTTTGCCAGAACTCAGAGAGAGAGAGAGAGAGAGAGAGAGAATCAAAACCAGGCATTATAAAAGGTTATATGCAGATGAGGAGTCAGAGAAAGGATGACGATAAAAGTAAAGGAAACATGATTTTTTGTTCCTCCTCTTGTTCATCTCTCGTCTTTTCTGATGTTGCTGTTGTTTGAGTGAGGAAGATGATGGCAATGTGATGTGATGACAGAGAGTGCGACGAGGGACAGGAATGACTTTTGGATGGAAGAGAAATAATAATGTATAAAAGAGAAAGAGAGAAAAAAGGACAACTTCTTTTTACTCAAGAAATACAACAACTTGTAATAATCAAAATGCTGTTGTTCAACTCTTGCTAAGTAATCCGTGAGACCATAAAAATATTGGATGCTTAACTTGCTTTCCTCAACACAAGAGATGAGAGGCAAAAATTATTACAGTGCAGATGTGATGTCTAGCTTGCTTCTTTCCAAACCATCATGATCATCATCATCATCATTCTAAACCATCCATCCATCCATCTATCCAAAAAATTCTCTGGGTTGCTAACTAAGTATATCCTTTTAACGAGCCTGATGATGACTGTGAATAATATTCATGCTGATTCCATCATTATCATCATTACCATTCTAAAGACTTATGCCAAAAAAGACATATTTAACCAATATCTTGAATTTGAGCTGATGCCATTCTCATTCCTGGGATGATGATGAACATGATATCATCATATCATGTCATTTCAAATGCATAGATACATTCTATATGTACATGTCTGTCGTTTGCCTTTTAACTTCTAACGTGCTTTATTTTTTTCTCTCTCTGTCTCTCTCTCTCTCCAATGTACATATAAAGCAGAAATGGGAATAGTTTTTTTTCTTCTTCTTTCTCTATTTTGCTGTCCTATTAAAGTTGGAGACCTGCATGTACAGGTGATATGATGATGATGATGTGTGTGTCTTTTTTTTGCATATTATGCTATTATCATCGTCGTGATGATCATTATATATGTTTCTTTCCCATTTGTAAGTGAGCAAACCTTTTTTTCAGTAATGAACAACTCATGTATATCATGTTATGTTATGTATTCATGCTTGCAGTAGTTGTTTTTTTGTGTGTGTTGAGATCCATATATATAAAGTAGAATGCACATTAGGATAATTTAATGCTTTAATATAGAAATCTAAAGCTGCTAACCGTGTTAGTAAGCTACATGAAGTCGATTTGATGTCAGTCTCACTTAAAGGGATTTATAAAGCGACAATTTTGTCCTCTCTCTCTCTCTTTCTGTATCTCATGGCATGGCAATCCTCATGAATACGTATCTATCATGCATGTCCAAGTGAGAAAGGAGTTTTCATCGTGGATTTAGATTTTTCACACAGCCTTTTTTGGGATCATCCATGTAATTTCACCCTATTAGTTGTGCCAAGAAGAAGAATAAGAAGAGATACTTTTTTAGATCTCCAATGAGCAGGATGATGATGAGGATGATAATTTTGGCGAAATGGTGCTGGTGGTGGTTACACTCACAAAAAAATATATATTCTTCTAAGCAGTGACAATCCTAATGATGACAATGATGCCATAAAGTGAGTGAGAGAGAGAAGAAAAACAGTTGAAGTTTGTCAAGTCTCAAAAAAAAATTCATCTGAAATAATTTTCATTTAGGTACATACCACAAATTCAGTTCCCTTTCATTTCATATGAGAACCATTTTCTTTTTTGTGCTGACAAAGCTAATCACAATCAGCAAAAATAGGAGAGAACAAAGACAAAGTCAAGAAAAGCTCATTGTCAGTCTGTCATCGTTGGTTGGTTGGTGTTGGTGCTGGATACATTTTTTTCTTTTCTTCTTTTACCTGCAACACAGAGCTTAACTGCAAGCAAGTCAGTCAAGTCACTGTCATTAACTTGAGAGGTTCACGCACCTAAAGCCAATAAAAGTTGTGAGTGACTGGCTGTGATTGCATGTTTCATTTCAATTCCTGTATTGCCTTGTATTACCTGTTTACTCGAAAGTTGCAAGCATGCAAAAACATCTTTGGTTCTCTAGCACTGACTCAATGATGATGAGCATTTGACAACAGCAGCAACATGTAGTGGTGGTAGGGGTTGTTGTGATGATGATGATGATGACTTGACTCCAAGCAAGGCTGACATACACCCAACATAAATTCAATTGCCAAACGCAATGATAAACACTTTTTCAATATATGGAGCTACTCTGCTCTCCACTGTCAACTCCCCAATAAAATTCGTAAACCAATATAGGAAATACTAGCAATAAACCAATGTGCTTACAACTGGATTGGATTGGATTGGATAGTAATAATATATATCTATATGGGTTTAATAATGGGTATAACGATCATATTATGATACGCTAACTAGTTTTTATGAGTCCGTCCAAGACGAACTTAACACAACACAATGTCAAGGAACATCGTCAAATTCACTTTCAAATGAATCAATACAACCATTTGTAATTCCAAATATTATATTATGGTGACAATCTTTAAGAAAAATCTGACATTAGCATTATTGCATTGAATTGCAAAACCTTTGAGTGACGGCGTCTACCAGTCAGCCCGCTTTTTTCAATGTGTTTCATATTATGAGGAAGGACATCATTTTGATCATTTCCACTAAGAAAATCCCTTGTTGGTCTCAGCGTCGTCAGTAACTGATGGTGCAGACATATTAGTATTAAC
Organism: Orchesella flavescens; assembly: GCA_964034955.1. Lineage (NCBI taxonomy): Eukaryota > Metazoa > Arthropoda > Collembola > Entomobryomorpha > Orchesellidae > Orchesella > Orchesella flavescens. Next base: position 17,390,908 of record OZ035953.1, on the reverse strand, counting down.
TTTGTAATACATGTAGTAATCGAGATAATAACAATAACATTATCGCCATAATAAACCCACTTATTTCAATACAATTGCAAAATTTTTTGTAAATGTGATTTTTTTTTTTATGTGTATGTATATAATAGAAACCGTTACGCGCTACGCGCGTTACGGCATATAAAGTATGGATGGATTGGATGATGGTGCAAGTCAACGTTATATTTTATTGCGTGTCCGTGTGTCCACTTTCTATAGAAGGACGGTTTATTGAGGTATCGTCTCAAACGCCTCAAAGAAATATAATCTTTCAGAAATGCAAATCTGTTGCCGAACTCACCGTCGCCTCAACTTCTTCACATTTATGCATGTATATATTCTAATCCATATTCCTTATATGTAAGAATGTTTGGCTCATCACGATGATGGCAACTCAAAGTTATTAAATGGCGTTGTATATTGCACCACCAAAAATTTTTTCATTGTCACACACGCATTGATACCTAATCTTAAGCACCTTAAACCGGTCATAGAAACTAATGAAAGAGCCAGTTTCGTTTGCTAACAACAACAATAATCCATATAAATTCAGGGCTTGTTTTATGTCTGTTGTTTGTATTATTATGGAGGTATTTATGCGTGAATACGCGTATTCAATTTTTATTATTATGTATTAATGAATTGGCAACATGGCTAACAGTGTCTTGTGAGAAGATTAAAAGAAGATTCAATTGGTTATTTGGTCGGGGTATTATATATATTATTATTCCGCTTGGACGGTATAATGGTGCACTTGCTAAATAGGTAATTACACACGACGTCTATGTGTATTCACCGTATCCCGTACCTACCTATCTGGTAGTAGCTACTACTATGCAAAGGTAGGCTGAGAATAATAGAGCAATAAACGGCTCTTTCAGTCGTCATTTAGTTGTAATGTAATATTTTGTTATTGCCACTCGTAATCAATTGATATGTTGAATGTTGATGAATAATAGTAGTGTGAGGGATTTTTTTTAATGTATTCATACATGCAAGGATTGAGGAAGCCTTAGCTGTTGGTCTACGTTTTGACGTTGTTACAGGAAGAAACCTTTTTCCTTTCACTTCAAAATATTATGTGGTGATAATGTATGTATAAACACATTTTCTTGATATTTGATTCTCGTTAATTGCCATGTTTGAATGTCCATTTCACTGGCCTGTGGCCTTTGTACTAAGTGAATGCCCTCGTTTCAAAGTTTATACTTGTTGCAGCTATATAATCTCTCACGAAATTCAGCCTCACCTCAAGGAAGCATGCAAAAAACAGAGCCTCAAAGTTAAAAGGCATTTTACATATTTGCTGCGTGGTATCGTACAATGGCAATGGCAAGGTGGAAGTAGACAAAATGTTATGTTGTATATTCTCTATAAACCATTGTTTGCACATGTCGCCCGTAAAAAATCCTGCATAAAATACAACCATTTCAGTTGCATCGCAACAACCCTTTTTACATCGGCATCGTTAACTTTTAAAACCAAGCAACTTTTCATCATCTTTAAAAAATGTGCAAATGAAAAGAAAGGAAAAGAGGAGACAGAGACACAGAGAATACAATAATAAAAAAATTGAGTGCACCCGGTCCCTTTTTCCCAAGTGTAAAATGGGTATCATCATCATCATCATCATCATCATCATGCTATCGCAATAAAAGTCGATCAGCAAGTGCAGAGCGTATAACAAGGATGAAATGGCGTTTTTATGAAGACAAGATTAATACGTAGTGTTTCCACTACCAGAGTGTATTTTTACTATATTAGGTAGATGAAAAAAAATGTTCAATTTTTTGTACTAATCCTTTCCATTATTATTCTCTGACTGAACTACCCACCTGCTTCTGTTTTCGCTTGGATAAAATTTATGCAGATCATGCATAAAAGAAAAACATGCGTGTTTATAGTATAGATATATCCATCCAATTTTTGAAAAAATAAAGTTGTATGTCGAATATATATCTTAATATACATATATTACTCTTTGTCGTCATCTTGCATGCATGCATGCATCATCATCATCATCATCATCATCATCATCTTGGCGAAAGCAACTTATTTATTAACACAAATGCACATTATGTATGCTTTAGGAAATTGCACAAATAGTATGAGTAGTAGCTCTACTGATAGTAGGAATAGTAGTAGTGTATTTTTTTCATTAAAAATTTTTATCAGTGGTTTTAATGCCAACACAACACTACTATTTCTACTGCCACGGTTTTACTTATAGAACTTGTTTCCGACAACGAAAAACAAGAAAGTGGAATGCATAAAAAAGCAAAAGGGAAAATATAAAAGGAGTACCTGCAACTTATTTCTTAGTCATTTATTACTTTTGTTTTAAAACTGATGCGAATGCTCAAGAAAGCTTAGAAGCCACGACTATTTCTGTGGCTCTGCTATAGTTGGGAACCGCACTGGTCAACAAAAGACAAGACGATGATGATGGTGATGATGGCGTCTGCTCTTGCTAAAACATGCATTAAAAGCAGTCACCTATTTACCTTTACTGCTGATTACTAATCATTTGTGTGAAAATCAAGTCATGTGGATTTAATATATTGCCATAGCATCAAGTAACAGGGATGAAGAAAAATGAGTAGATTATCTTTCCATCTTTTATTATTGTGTGGTTGTGGAGGTTTGGCTTGGAAGTAGAAGTGGTGGACAAGAAGATTGGCGTAAAGGGGCAGGTGGAACAAAAAAATTGAAGGAGTTAGAAAAGAAATTACAGAAATTGTTAGGGAAAATGGTCAGCGAGTACAAAAAAAAGCTTTGAACTTTTTTTTCTTCTTATGTTGGCAAATGAAATGGAAAATAAATTAAAACCGGAGCACCAACACCATACCATACCATACCACAACCCAACTCCAAACCCTCTTCGTCATCATCATCATCATTCATCGGGAAATTTTTATGCTTCTTCTTAAATCACATGGAGTCAGCTCATAATGTGATTCCCTTTCAAGAAAAACTTATGGCAGGTCTTCAAAATTAAATGGTTCTAGTTTCTTAATTCGCACTGAATTGAACTTCATTGCTTTATTCGCATTGGAAAAAACCTTGTCAGGTATCCAATCACTTTGAATGGCAGTTTGTGTGGTTCGGTGGTAGTAATTTGAAACGAAAACGAACAATTGTTCAAGAACCACAGAATAGATGAGAAAAGAAACCTTTCTAGAAAAAATAGGGACAAATCAAGACAAAACACATGGCGTGGCATTGGTCTGTGTAGAAACAGGTGCACTCATTACCAATCATTTACTAACAAACCGCAAAAACTTATAACCTTTGCGTATCCTATTTGCTCATTGGTGCGAAGACAAAGAGATCACATTGCATTTTCCCACTTGTTATGTCCCTACCACCAACTTTACCGAGACATTGACTTGACAGTCAACAGCCAACATGTGCGACACAATCAACAAAGCCTATATATTATGTAGTATATAGTAGCTCAATCAGTGGCGTACATGTGGTTGGTAAATCAAACTTTTTGTATTTAAAAGGTTAGGCAAATACACTCCTTATTCTTGATGATAATTACGACATTTTCCATGATTTCTGGTCTAAAGAAAATGTAAATTATGCAATACTTAAATACATACCGTACAATTTAGTATGGTTGATGACTTACTTTGCGGAAATTATTTGTAATGATAATGAATTTTGAATTAAAACGACAAGCACCATGGTTCTGTTAATGATAATAAGAAAGAAACCCCAGCTTGGTTTTTGCTAAGGAAAGAAATAATAGCAATAATTGCCATCGTTATCTTTCCTTCGTTTGTAAGAAGAAAAAAAACTAAGAACTAACTCTGAACTAAAGTTGTGTGATATTTTTATCTCCATTTTTCATATTATTTAGGATACACAAATACTGATTACAATAATTATCCTTAAAAAAAGTTTGTTTGTGGACGTGTGTGGTTGTTTTTTGATAAACTTTTGCTTGCTTCTGTTTTGTTAGCTACTATAAAATAAACAGAAATGATAAAATTACGATTCCTGCATGTAGTGAGTTATACATACATATCTTGAATCTTGATATAAAAGGATAGTAAATAAAAACTGCAAACTTCAAAAAAAAATTAATAGTCATGGGAGGAAAAACGAACTATTATCATATCACGGTTTGAAATTCCTCCAACAATGATAAAAAAATACCTAAGGACATACACACGACACGACATGATATGATATTATATAGTGCATTGCAAAAAAATGCCTTAAAAGGCTCAGCCTAATCCTTTTCAAATTATTCATGTCATAAGTACATTGTTAAATGTAGGTAGCAACCAACCACCAAGTCTGAGCAAGGTAGATAGAGAGAAAAGACTACCACAAAAATCAGTCAAAATATTTGGGAAGATTGGTTAAGACAAACGTCATGCTTTTCACTTGCGGCTACACAAAAATCTGGATCAACCAAACTTGAGTGTGTAACAAAGTTGACGAAGAAAAGTAGAAAAATGGCATGATTTTCTCAAAAAGCATGCTTCATTTCGTTCTTTTTTTCTATCTCTCTTTCAAAAAAAAACATCCTTTTCTGTATAATATATCCTTTTTCTTGAGTAGTGATGCAAATTCCATATAAAAATGACAGCCTTTTTGTAGTTGCCTACGTATGAGCGTCGATGAGTCAGTAGTGAAAAAAATATGTGTGATTTTTGCTACATGAGAACTAAAGGCTTCTGGTTGTAAGTCACAGTGGTTTGGTTTGGTTTTGGCATTATAGGAAAAGCAATAACAGCTGTTAGTTTGCCGATGGCTGATTGTGATTATTTGCAACTTTTAAAAGAAACAAGCAACAGATGTGCAAAGCAAGTTGTTATCGGTCGGTCGGTAGTGGTGGTGGTGGTGTGTGTACCTCCATTTAATATATATGGACATGCCACACACAAACTGAGCTAAGGAAAATGGTTAACTGATCTGATTGAGGTAAAAAAGACAGAGATAACATACGTATGAAAGAAGAGGGAAACCCTAGAACCCAATCTATCTATCTGCCACATTATAAATTTTCGAAGGTAGAAATACAAATCAGCAGAAACGAGAGTTTTTAACCGTTGAGCATCATAAGTAATAATATTCGTTTCGTTGTTTTTCTAAAGCGGTTGGTAGTGTGTTGTGTTGTGTTGTGGTGTGGTAGTAGTTTTGAAGAGATGATGATAATACCACAACAGCCAGAAGCTATATGACAAGTTTTCAAGTCCTAAATCCATAATTTTGCAAAATTTCAAAAAGGAAACCTGCACTCAAGCGCACCATCATCAATGCATAATACAAAAAAAATCATACATTTTTCGGTTATAACGATACATTTTCTCGAGGCAATCACACATCACATAGGTACCAATGAATGAGATGAGGATGAAAAAGATGATATGATGGTTAATATGAGGGATGATTGCGTTGCAGTAGGACAAAAATTGCATACAAGTTAGACAGATAGAGGCACACTCTCTCAAACTAGATTGCTGATTTGCATCTTGGTATGATGGTTTGATGTGTGTACAAAATCGAATGGTTGTTTTGGATTGAAAAAAAATATATGATATTTTGTTGGGGCTTACTTACCACACATTAAATGGTGCTAATCTTGATTATGATGGTGAAAAACTACAGTAAGCTCAAGAAAAACAAGACGGAGAGAAAAGACTGCTTGGCATCAAACAGTAACAGCGGGAGGATCTTGATCATAATATTTCTCAACTTTTTTAATGCTATCACGTGTCGCATATGATCTTGATGATAATCTTGGGTAAAAAGAAAATTCAGTAGATTGAATAGGAAAGAGATGAACAAGAAAAAGATGAGTTGAATCTTAAATTTATGCATCCCATTCATTGATTATTGTAATGGGTTGTAGGTCCATATTGCATTCTTCACTACTGATCTGATCCTACTGGTGATGTGATGTGATGACGAAGGTTAATGTGTATCGCGTGTCCACTCACACGTACAACGATTTACACAGAAGAATCTTGTTTCTTTAAAAAAAGGATGTGTGTTCAAAATGTTTCTCAGTCCATTTAATCAATAATGAATGAAGTGAATTTAATATAACTTTTAGTGAGATACGCACGTATGTACATAGATTAATAAAGTGAAAAAGAAATTTGGGCAAAGGAAAGAGAGAGGGAGGGAGTTATTGGGAGCATTTTTGACATGACTTTACCTTTATTCAGGTGGCTCATTAACAGTGTCGTGGACATAGAAAAAGGCCTTGGACTGATTGACAAGGAAACAAGCATCACAAATATTATCTTTGATTGACTGACGCAAGCTGTGCATACATAACATAACATAACACTACCACCATTTAGAATGCTCTAAAGTAGTAGTAATATATGGGTTGGTCTTTGTGTGAGAATTTAGCCTTTTTCTCATGTTATCAAATTGTGGCATTTACTGGGATGAACCATTAAAATTTGAAATGACTGTGAGACTAATTGAATTAATTATGCTGGTGTGCTAAAACGTCTGAACGCATTCGTACTTAGATAGCTTACAAGTCTACCAGCCTGCCTGGTTTTCCCTCTAAAATCTAAGGTTGTGCGTAAAAATTATACATATTTATCACAGTGGAAGTTGCATGTAACAGTATGGATGATGAGCGCTCATTAAAATTAAAAGTAAAATGAAGTCATTGTAATGTGCCCAAGCCAGTCAAGTCAGTGAGTGTGAATGCGAAACCCTAGCCAAAATGATAAGAATCTTTCAAAAAATAAAGAACCACATAATAAAGCTTTACAAGAACACAGTACACTCCTTTGTTTCATACTTTAGCATTTCATTATATGTCTCTCTCTCTTAAATCCAAAAGGTTGGAAATAAAATTGTGTGTTTGAGCTTACATTTGGTGGATTATCTTAAATGTTATCATCATTATCAAGAGGAGCACAAGACAAGAATATTATTTTTGCTAATGACCGTGATCCCCCAACACAATATAGAAAAATTGAGCGTCAGGAGAGCCAGTGGAAAACAAGTCTATTTTTGCAAGGAAAAACTCCACATTTTTTCTTGAGAAAAATGATTGCAAAATCCCACACTAGTTTCCAACACACTCTCCTAGAAACTCAATGAATTCCTATACTCTATATATTATAATCCAAACATATAGAGTTGGATAACAAACTCATCATAATTCTTCAAAAGTCATTGTACAAACCAGACCAGGTCACAATTCCCATGAGTATCTTGATTCACATCACATAATTTAATAATGCATACAAAAAAGATTACCTAAAGTTATTGCCTTGTCGTATGAGCTCATCATCAGCTTTAGTAACACTTAAAAAAAGGGGATTTTTCAAAAAAAAATAAAAAAAAATTTAATCATATGAAAATAAAAGTGTTGCATCCAGGAGTTAAAGAAGTCAAGTGAAATGAGATGTAAAGAGTAACATTATTCATTAAAAACCAAAGTCCATAATATTACAATTGCAACACACCTGAGAGAAGGGCCTCTTTCTTCTCTACTCCATTTAAACTCAAATTCTATGTAATTTTTTTTGTTACAAAATTGACCGTCAGAGGATAAAGGAGAGAGAGAGGTCACCGTCACCCCTCAAAGAAAAAAGTGAAAGAATAAAAGATGAAGTTTAAATACGTACGTATTTTTGAATGCGTAATTATATAAAAGTCTATCACTATTATTATACATTGTAAACATTGCCATTGCTCTATAATCTTTTATTATCCAACTCCAATTTAAACTACTTTTTGTCAATTTTTTAGTACCCCATATCCATGAACTATATACATATTTGCTTGCCAATTACAAATCACGTCTTCTTGACCATCTATTCTTTATCATGGGGGAGAATGGTAGGCATGTCTAAGCAGTTTAATAACGACACAATAGCCACAAAAAATGTATATCATTTGTTAAAGTTGTGTAACGCATTGGTACTGCGGACGACGACGGGAAAAGAGGGAATTTATTGCGCTGTGAGAAATTGGTTTGGCGAATCCTTTTGACAAAGAAAAAAAATAATAAGTGAGTGAGTAACTATGCATAATACCAACTACTTTGAAAACGGCATTCCATCTTTCCCATTTTTTTGTGAATTGATTCACATCATAATATGACACTATTATTGCATCATCATTATATTATCATTGAATAACTGTTGCGTTGAGTAGGTATATGTATGCATATGTATACGTTATTATAACAACAACTCACTAGTTTTCCACTTGTTAAAAAATCAAAATGGAAGATCTCTTCAGTTTCTTTAAAACGTTAGTTATTACTGTCATATCAAGCAATAAATTTTTTTCTTTATTTTTTACGCCATCAAATCAACCGTCGTTTCTCTTGTTCCTCTATAATCGTCCTCGTCATCTTCTCGGTCGTTGTCATATCGCGCAAGTATCGTTCAATAATAATATTTGCTACTCTCGCCGTTATTACTGTTATTATTGCTGGCGTTACTGGGGCTGTTGGTACATACTACGCATACACACGTCCACCACATTACTGTGGATTGCGTTAGTTACACAGTCTCTTGAGAGTAAAATATGAGATACGTGTTGCAATATTAGGAATTACTCGACTCCTTCTGATATTGTCCCTTAAGGGTTCTTCCATGAATGAATGATTTGAATAAATTTTCAGAAAAAAATGTGTGTATGTACACAAAGAAACTACTGAATGGGTCACGTACGACAATGGCGATGATAAGAAACGACAACTGAAGGAATCTCGTTTCTGATATAAAACTAGAGTTTGGATTTGTAGCAACAAGTTTATTAATTTTTATCATGTCACTATTATGTTGAATATAAGATGAAATTACAGAAAGGTGCGAAATTACAGAAGGAGTCGTGTAAACTTTGAAATTAAGCCATGGTTCTGGTGTGATTCTTCCTTTTGTTCTTCATCCGATTCTATTTTTCTTCCGTGTTTGAAATTATGTCTCATTATCATCATCAACATCATGATGATCATCAGCCCAGAGACGTGATAAAAATGATTAGCACAGTAATAAATACACTTATTAGCATTTCCACAACTTACTTTGTCAAGAAAGACAGAGAGAGGATTGAGAGGAGACAAGAAAAAATTATTGGGGGTATTTCTTTCAACTCATGTAATAATGAGTGAGAAGACAGCACGATAGACACGTTTGACATAGCAAGCGTGCTCCTCTCCTTTGGTGGCACTAATAATTTCTTCTAATCTTGGCTGAATTATACTTTTCAATTACAATCATGACTTGTGGTTAGCCAGCAAACAGAGTCAAAGTTGAGTGTGGTGTATTGATGAAAGGGGGATGATTGTGTGATGATGTTCCTTATTATTCACACTTGTGTGTCTTTACACATATTCTAAAACTAATCTAGCATTATTCTTTTTGCATGCGTGAAAATCTTTTCAATAGTTTTGAATTTGTGACCAATGTCGATGTCGCAACGCACAGACAGGCATACGGCCCCACCATCATCATCCACTCTTTTCTTGTTGGTTGGACTAAATCCATAAGAATGAGTGGCAACTTTTCTTTGTAAAAAGAAGATTAGATTTCTTGTGTGTTTATGAGCGTCACGCACTTCACAACTTCTCACAACTTACTTATATTTCAATGTCTGCATTTGCTACGTCGACTTACTAGTAACACATTCAAATTCAAAAATAGGAAACAAGACGACAAGAAAACCTGCTTTATTTATTAGTGTTATTTTTCACGCCTATTAATTTATTCACAAAACATTATCACATCATCAACATGATATGATCATTGGCAACTTCCCCCCTCCTTCCCCAAATGAAATGCTTTGTAGAAAAGACTCACTCACTCACTCACGTTCGGAACGAACGAACAAACGAAAGCTCACAATTTTGTTTTGTGCTCAGTCGTCTTCTGTTCGCTTCATCTATCACCACTTCATCATCATACAACAACTCTGTCATCCTCATGAATTCAAAAATTCACATTCATGATGATGATTTCTTGCATATGCCGTTAAAATGTTAAAAAGAAAAAAAGTCACAACCCTTTATTCTCCCTCGTTTCTTTCTTTCAAACATATTAAAAATGCAAAGTTGATGCTATTCATATTGATATATTTGTTTGTAACTTATAAAACAAAGTTTACGCAGGGTTGGATGGTATATTGGTAGCTGCTAGCACAGCCCAACTCAGCAATGCAATGCACAATGGTCAACAGAGAAAACAGTCAAGTCATGACTTCTATGTACATAAAGGAATTTGAAAGTTTGACAGGAAAAATACTTGAAGAGAAGTAAAAAAAGGAAGACACACAATCTACAAAAAAAAATGTGAAGAGCGCAAGTGCTATGATTGGAATTTTACAAGAATTCAACCCATTATGACTATTATGTTATGCTGTGTGAAGTAGTAGAAACAAGCAAATAATTTTTAGTTCTATATGAGCTCATGCCAGAGTAAACACAATTTTTTTCTCTGTATTATTCACAAAAGCATAAGCTACTGTCAAGATTTTATTATGCGTTTGTCGTCTCCCATCATCAACATCATCATTTCATTTCATCCTTCAAAAAAGTACATGAGGTTTGAATGAATGGGTTTTTTTTGCCAAGCAGCAAAAGTGCTGCTGTTATGTTATGTTATTGTTTATGCTTTACGTGAATTGATTTTTTACAAACGATTTGAGAAATTATAGAAGAAATGAGTTTCGGAGAACACTCCTCTATTTCTCTGATGGCTAATTTAATATTTCTTTTATATTACACAGTTTATTTCCTTATAAATCCTGTGCAACAAGAGGAGAGATTTGTCTGCGTCGACATAAAACATACATAATGTGAACTTTATGGTATTGTTAGTTTACAAGAGAGAGAAAAAGACAGATATTACACGCCTTCGCATTTTTTCGAAGAGAAGAGAGCAGTTAAGTTAGATATACATATATATGAAATAGGATGAGCGTGTGCGCATGGACGGAATAACGTAACGTAACGTAATATAACGTAGGAAAAATAAAGTGAAGGAAGAACAAGTCCATAATCATATAATGAGCGAGTGAGCAAAAGCTAACTTTTCTATAATGCCTTCTTGTCGGAGAAATGTGAATGAAGTTGTATTATAAAAGTTACAAAAAAAAAATTGCATGTATTGAGTAGACATGAAGGAACAATCTGTCATGGTGAATCAAGTGGAGATAACAATGATAATCACGATAATACTCAAATATATTATATATGTAAGTATGTGTAGCCAAGCCAATACTACAAAAGTCAGATGGTAAAAAAGGAAGAAGGAAGGAAAGGAAACTTGCATTCAGCAGAAAGCTTTACTACGAACTAATAATCATCATGATAATCACACGCAGTACACAACATAATAAACATAATAACTGTGGAAACAGAGGCAGTAACAACTTTATATTTAAATTGCGCCACGTTACTTTACCAACAATATAATCATTATATGAAAATCACGGTACTAAACAGAAAAGCGATGTTGATCACGTTCGCTGAAGAAAAAGAGAAAAAAATGTTACACATGCAATTCACTAAAAAAAAGTACATGCGATCTAATGTTATGTTATGTGACGCAAGTTTTCCTTGCGAGAAATTGGCCGATTTAAAGCACCTTAAAGGTAATGAATGAAAGGAAAAGGTCATTAGTATTAGACATATCATTTTCATCGGTCCAAAACAACTCGTACTCTCTACCATCATAAACTTAAAGGGAAAAACGTAGATTCTTAGGAAGCCAAGCGAATTCCAAAAAAAATACTGCATTATGGATTTTTTAAATTTATTACGTAACGTAACTAATGTGGAAACGTTGCGAGGAACAACGTAGACACGCTTCACACATAATTCGTAACGGAAATGTTTATGAATTGCATAGGCTATAAAAGACGTTAAGCGTTCAGTGCCGTTCCCTACGAATAATGGACATGACAACATAACACGGGCATTGGGAATGGAGCTGTTGAAAACCATAATCTATTAAAGCGTATATGAACAGATGCGCCGTCGTCAAGCGACCGTGCAATACTCCATATAATTTTACCTTGGTTTTATGTCATACTTTGGCAGGTTTCATTTCATAAAAATGTCATTCAAGAAATGTTTATACACATACCATTCAACTTTTTTTTAAAAGACCAACAGTATTTTTGGCATTCGACGCCAGATTCTACTGCACTGCGATTGTAATAAAATGTGACAATCAATTAAGCTGATCGGTAATAAAAATTAGTTAGCGAGTGTTGTACAACGTATTGCAGTTTGGTTCCTGGTTACATGGTCAATCACTGCAGGTATGCGGCACACGTTTGCTAATACGTTTTCAATGTTCTTCCTGGATTTCATTTTCTGTAGATGGTCAGCTGCTGCTGCTGCTGATGATTTGCGTAATTAAAGCTTAGCTGGTGGATAATTTTTTCTAATGATGAGTGATGCTAAACAATGCCAATAAAGAAAACAAAAGGACAGCCCATTCAAGTATAAACCGATAAAGATTAGCCTTCATAATTGTTTCTGTTGCTTAAATACACTTATCATTCATCCCTATTAAATGCAACAACATTCATAAATTTTTCATACCAAGAGATATTTGTATGCCCATGAAAGGAACCATTTTATTCTGTGTAATCAAGTAAAAAATGCAGGTATGTATAATCGTTGAATGAGGAGTACAAATTTAATTGAGCTGATACTCTCACAACCTTAAGACTTGACTAATCAAATAGATTTTTTTCAATGACGTCTTAGTGTAAACCTTCCATCAAAATCATCATCATCATTATCATCCTCTTCGTTTAGCTATGTTCATGCTTGTTAGCAAAACTTCAATCACAAATTGCATATGCATGGGAGCATGTTGTACATGATGGTTTATGATATAAGCTATAGGCACTGAAATATATTATTATTATTATGGTTTCCTATTTCAATGCTAAATTTATAGAGAATTATACACATGTATAACTTTGTAAGCTACATGCTTCTCAATCCTTGTAAGGAAGACAATAATAGCTACACTGAAGCCAAAATGCAAATGTCAGAGAACAAATTTAGAGCTTAGAATAAAAGAGTTAATGATAAGAAGTAATGATCGTAAAAACAAATCTATGGTGATGTACATATATATTTTACATTTACATAACATAGTGACTGAATGAACATATTATATTTCTGACCATTTGTTAGTATTAATCATTGCCATCACATTTATACACCTGCTATTAGGTAATTCATCTTTGTAACTTAAGTGATGATAGTAAATCTTGAGGAGTAACATGATATGACGTTTTTATTTCAATTATTCTCTGTGTATATAATCTTCCATATTATTTTTTCTTCATAAAATATGCATGTAATACATATGTTAGTATGGTTACTACAAACCCAGTTCATATGCAAATAATTTTATGGCATTGTGTGTTGATTTTTTTATGTTGATTGTGTTAAAAATATTTAGATGAGTTGATTCATCACAGCCAACTATATGCAGAAGAGAGAACTCACACACATATACACACGTACTTGTGAGAATGCATAAAATTTTTATTTTGTTATGAGAATGCACATATTTAGTTATGGTGATGGTTGGTGAGTGGTTAAGTATTTTTGCAAACTCTATATTCTGCTTTTTGTGATTTCATTCGTAAACAACAACCATCATCACCTCACATCACCACCGATATCCATCATAATCCATCCGTTCTTCAAAAAAATGTGTGTGTAACCCTGGGTTTTCAACAGACCCTACAGTATCATACCATATCATATCGTATTATCTTTCTTAACGAGCCAACTGTGTAACATTCGGTGTTAATAATAATGATTACATTTATTTGTTTAGATATGATATTTTTTAAGTACCTCCTGTCCTCCTCTGGCACTGTCTCTCTCCTCATTTATCTCTGACAACAGTGGTGTGCATAACTTCATTTCAGACACGATATATATATATGTGCAAATCATTGCACTGTTTTTGAATTTAGTAAACGAGGCCTCTTAACTCCTTGAGATTACTTATTAGATAATCGCCATCATTACCAAGTCTGCTAAAACTTTTCGTAACTCTATTATTTCTGAGAAGGAATGGCATGCAGAAAGGAGATTATGATACGGATTTATATAGGCTAAACAAGATGTTAAAATGTTGGAACTGTTGCAGTTTTCATTTATTCAGATAAATAATATGTGCTGCCCACAAATCTTTTCTTCTGTTCAAACAGAAATACGCCTTGCACTTTTTTTGTTTGATTTGAATATTTGTTGATACACGTCACTCATCAAGAGAAAGAAAGACTATCAACGCCAAACGTTTGTTTGCCATTTGTTATTTTTTTTCACAACCAACAAGGGCTTGTCATCATTTGCAACAGATAAGATTAGTGTTATTTTAAAGGATGGATTGTGATGTAGGTTTTTTTGTACATGGGATCGCATTGTGAAAGACTGACCAAGACATTTGGTGTGTGGCGTGGTGTGGTCTTGTCTGGGAAAAGAAAAGATGGGAATGTGGGAGTTTCCACGGAGTGTAACGCATCGATGAAGATGACATTTTGTTTCATTTCAATAGAACCTTGCTTGTTCTGCTTGTGATATAAGGCTGAATGTCCTTTTACCTTACTTTGGGAGACTGGGCAAGTGTGGTAATGATGATGATGATGATGATTTAAAAAGTATGATTTTAATAGTTGAGCATACATCGCGAGAAAAAAAACATTTCGTAAGTAGTAACATAGTGCCTTTTTCTAAAGTTTGCGTATTTATTCCCGTTGCAAAAAAAGCTACTGCAAATATTGAAATTGAACGAAAACCAGTGGCAATCTAGCATTTTTTGTGTTAATATTCCTTTGTAGGAAAATGCAATATTTCTTTTCAGTAAAAACAGTCAACCATGAACTTGTGTACAATAAATGGGATGTAGAAATCCAATTAGAATTCCAGTCCCATGTAAAAAAAAACCTACTGAAAGCTTTTATGGTAGATGTGTGTGTGTCTAGTTCTTTTTTGCACTCCACCTCTTTCTCTCATTCAAATTGATCTTCGTCATCGTCATCCCTTGTCATTATTATCTCACATTGATGTGAATGGTGTGAAAAATTTGTTCTTGTTGCCACTGTACAACCACTACCCCCGTGAAATGCAATGATGGGGTTGGTGTTGATGAGGATGATCATGAGAGTTCACGCACTGGCTCTCTGTTGAGGAGCTGACTCTCTGACTCAACTTTATCATTAGCAAATCCACTGAAATAAAAAGGAGAAAAAACATCCAGATTCGTGAAACTTTTTTACGACGTGCCTACAACATGACATGAGATGACCGTAAATTGACTACTCATCTCATTATCTTCATCATCTGCTTAAACTTTACAACAACACCTACAGCTACCTGAAATATCTCCTCCTATTTTCCCATCTTTTGCAAATGCTATTAAGTTTTAGTGCTCCTTTCCTACATGTCGTGCTCCAACAATATTGCTTTTGCTTTTTGCTTAAATGGAATCACAGTGAATTCTCCTCATTGTGTTCTACTTCTCTCTAGAAAGGTTGGTTTTCCAGTCAAAATTTGCAATGCGATATTCTTTTTAAAAAAAATGCTCAGCCGCCGACTAATAACTGGCTGAACATGATATGCATAATTATTGCATGTACAAAAATTAATACTGGGCAGAAAAAGGGATTTTTACGACCACAATTTTCTGAACATTTTTTTTCATAACTCGGTCTTCTTCGGTTACCTCGTATTTGTTTGGTAGCAGCAATGAGTAAGGCAAACCATTTTTACTTTTATGCTCTGTTGGCTCGCTGGGTTGACGCAATTTTTACCTGTTTTTTGCCCAATTTTATTTCTTTTGAAAGAAGAGAGGAGGACAAGTAAGGGTACAAAAAAGTAAACTGTAATCTTTTATTTTGCAAATATTGGACAATCTTGTGCCTCTTTTTTGAGTGCTAATACGTCGTCTTTACGTGGTATGTGTCTTTTATCATCAAGCTCATTCAACTATTTTGGTTTTTATGTGCGTTACAATCCCTCCTGGTGCTCATGGCATCACAAGAGAATAGGAGCGGCCCGTTTTTTCTTACAGGCACTATTGCATTTTGCCACAACCACAACAAACGCTGCGATGTAGAAAAGAAAGAAAAGAAAAAAGCGCAAAAGATATCTATTCCATATTCACAGCAGCAGCATGCTCAAGAATTGTACATTCATACGGTGCACAAAGAGCCTGGGTATGTGTTACAGTAGAAGGGAGAAAGAAGATGAAGAATTTTTAAAAAGAAACTTTTTGTGACTGACTGATCAACGACAGTGCACTGTTGTAATGGTGGTAAAGGAGTGTTATTGTAAATACTTAAGGATTTTTCCGGTTCTTTGAGTTATCTTCAAAAAGCAGCCTTTTTCTCATTCTTTTCTTTTATTTTCTGTTTTTGTTTTGTATACATAACGGAATCAAGTTTGAATGCACCTGACAAGACATAAAACGATTCTCTTTTTATGCATCATGGCGTCGTGGACTCAAAGAACTAGATGGAAAGACATGAAGGGGGGATGAGTAGGTAGATTGTGTAAAGTAGACTACAAAACTGTTTACTTTATGATGGAGTAGACAAAAATTCTCTGTATATTTTCCATTTATGAAACCATTTTGACAAGGTTTTTTTAGTGGAAAAAAATGTCACAAAATTTTACTTTGTGACAATTTTTGTCGTCTCAGCAAGAAACTGAGTGATTCTTTTTAAAAAAAATGAAGTCAACTGGCTTTTGTCTCGTCAATTTCCTTGTAAAACAATAAACTTCTGCCTTTCAATTTATGACCATGTAGCATTAACAATGACACCCTAATTTAAATAATTCAAGCTTTTACTTATGCAAATTAAATTGAGAATGACTAACAACAAGGAAAGGAATAATTAATTTTAAAGGGAGAAGCAAAAACAAAAGATGATGCCACTATTTTTGGCAGAGGCCGCCGGGGCCGGCCTATATTAGTTTTCTCGGACTTGTTTGTCAAAACAAGACAAACACTTGTGAGTTCGTTAGCAATTTTAATCTTTCTAAATTGGTGTACAACGTGTACTCATGTATTTTTTTCAAGTTGAATTAATTCTAATTCAAATATCTGTCTATGCTTAAATGCTAATTCATCCTCAGAGGAATAAGACAACCTTGTTAGACACAGACACAGAGGTATGCACCGGCAAACAAACATAATTTCAAAAGAACTCGAGCTTTTGAAAAAAAAGATGGCTTTGATATTTATTTAAAGGTTGCACTACTTACCATTATCATCATCCTCATCATCATTTTTGTTTACAAAACCTGAAATGTTTTTATATATTTTTTTGCCATGCATATTTTCTTCGTTAAATGGACAAGATTCGCATCTTGCAAATGAATGAATGCAGATATTATGCATTGATAAAAATGAATACAAAATTCTAGAATGCCAAATTAGTAGGTTATAGACCTAGACGAAAATGAATGAAGCACAACTTCTTCCCCTCGTGGTATGGTGACGATATCACGTTGCTTAGCCAACCCAGTACCTACTTTAAATAGACGATGCGATGTATTCTTTCAAGAATGATAAATGTTTGGATGGCATGCATGACTGAGTTGATGACAAGAGACGAGTGACGGAGTGAGAGCAAAATGATGCGACAGTAGGGAAAAAACGTTGAGTAGAAAAACATCAAACTCTCAAGTTTTCTTGTGCACATATTGGATCAGACAGGAATGAGTCATAATGCATGTAATTAAGCTTTTTCAATTAATTATCAACAATTACATGGTCTACTTTCAAAAAATGACGGTGGACCTCACATCCCTATTATTTATCTCTTTTGTGAATTAATGTGACGTGTTCTCTTTTGTCACCATCCATACCACCAGCATCGTCATCATCATCTCTGCCTCATTATGTACGTGAAAACATTTGCGTGCATCATTTAAATCCATCACAGTTTTTGGTCATATACAAGCGCACATACATCACCAACAACCACAACGTCATTGCATTGTCGCGTCTCATCAGGGGACAAACTTAAAAGCCACATGAATGTGTAGGAACTAAGCAAATTAAGGCAAACAAGTAAAAATTGCGACAAAACTTAAAAGAGAAGGAGATGAACAAGAGGAGGAGAAAAAAAATTGTCAAGTGTTGCCAACTTATGTTTCCTTTTTCTCATACTTTTCCCCTTAATTATCCTTTATTTTAAAAAACTAATCAGGATTTTCCATCACGTTTGACTGTGTGCCACTACCACCCAATGGGAGACATTGCAGAACAAAAAGTAAAGAATATAATGCACCCCTACATTTTTTTCTTCTTTTTCTTTATTGCCACCACTATTCATTTGTGACAAAAGTAATGGCAGAGGAATCACAGTTAGATGCAGAGTTTCATAAAGGAGGATTTTAGTGCATTCTTTCCGGGACTCCCATAGAATTGTATTGAATCCTTTCGTAAATAGTTTTGATTGTAAAATACCGACACTTTGATTTTTTTACTTGTCTTCTTGTCGATTGACAGGGGCATGACATATTACGTGAAAAAAAGTCAACTTTCATAATAATTATATGTAGCAAATAATCTCTATTGTGGAAGATAATGGAAGAGGAAGCAATTTGGAATTGGAAGTCACACATTTCTTTTAACATCACTGCAATAATTGTTATAAATAGGGAGAACAATAAAAACAACATAAGGAGAGTAGGTAAGCTAACGAACATGAAAATAAATGCGACAGGTGCAATAAGGAAATTGATCCTAATGCATTTTAATGTGTGTATGTGTGCGGTAAGGTGGTGTAAATATTTTCTGCGTCGTGCTTCGTCTTCTTCTCCTTGTGTCGGCATTCAACCCAAAACGTTTGAAACTTTTTTTTCTCTGCCTCACTTAAAGAATTGGTATGTGTGCGTAGTTTTGTGTTGGTAATAGCAAAAAAATGTGTGATTTTTCTTGAAATTGCTCGCTACACGCTCGCCATAAAAAGTAATCATATCAATCTTAACGTAAGTAACTTAAATGTATTGACACTCACTCACACTATACACAAGCACATTATTGTCAGTTTACTGATGCAAAGCTGTGTATAACCGAATCGAATATAAGAGAATTTAGGTTGTCCTACTCATTGAACTGCAATAATCGATTTCTTCAATTCGAGCGGCTGTTAGACAAGTTTAGACTGCACTTAACGTGATTAGCATAACGCTTTTTGTGACTCCCAGAAGAATGAGTGCAGTCAACAAAATGGCTTTCTTGGGCTATGCCATGCCAGCTTGTTGTTAAATGCTAATATTCTCGAATACCTTCACCTTTTAAATAGTCAGTCGACTGTATAAGTACTACTTTCTTACAAAATGACATAGTTAACTCAAAAGATTTTTTTTTAGTTAACCAACTTTTTTACAAGCTAGCTACTAATGTGCTCTTTTTCACACACAAGTTCTTTAAAAAGTGAGCACAACGATGGGGATTTTTTAAAACCCAACCAAAAGGCAATAAAATTGCACACTCTTCCTTTTTGTGAAAATTTGCATTCCTCCCATTAAAAACTAAATCAGACGAGGTGAATAGCGAAAAAAAACTAATGCATTATAATGTTAATTGGCACAGAGATAATGTAAAAATTGTCAAGAGCATGATTGGCATGATTGATCATATAGATGAGTCGGCATCTTGTGAAAACTTTGTTAATGGGAAATGATTAATGCATCTACACAACCGATGGGAATTGGCAATACCGCAATTTGTTAAATGTATACGTAGGCAAAGGATTTTGTCATGGATTTTCGAAATGTACAATTATTTGGTAGATATTCATACCTATATCTGTTTCTAGCTATAGGGAATTTTCCTTCACGTTTCAATTTTCAATAAGTTATACTCCCTTCTTATTGCTACTATTGAAATGTAGCTGATAGCAATCGGCCAAATAGAAATTACAATTTACAAATGATATTCCCCATACCAACACCAACATATAATATTTATAAGTGTATTCAATGTTTATTATAAAGTGTTGCAAAGGATATAATGCCGAGCATTTTATTCATTAGAGATTTATTGCCTCTATTAGCTCCAATAAAATGCAACCATGTTGTCTTGTGATTGTTGTGCGGGATAAAGGAGGGAAAAAAGGGGGAAGGCGAGGAAAAAACAATGTTCTCATCATCAACATGAGAAAGTGGCCTGCCTAAATGTCTTGCGCATAGGTATTTATTTTATTTATTACCTGAGAATAATAATGGGAACAAGTTGTTGTTGGGGATGCTGAGATATTGACAGGTTTAGTTCAACAGTTGACAGGCTACACCACTTAGAAAATAGAAAATGGAGGAAGTCAAGCATTATTATCCTTTCATGTATCGTTAGCTATTCATTCATAACCCATAAGTATAGGGATTACGATCCTGTTATTACTCTTCACTAATTCATTATGGCAAAGAATCTATTTCGTGGTAGTAATAAATAGTTTTAGAGTTTTGTGTATGTATCAAAATCAGATAAAATGCAAAGGCAGCCATCACATCACATCACCGGTTTCACTTTCCGTCACTCAAACAATGATAAATGAGTTTGATCAAGTATTGCCCCAATTCAAACTGAAAAAAAACTGATCCAATCTCTTTGATGATAGATTTAGGTACTAATCAAAGTTGGATTTGAATTTGGTTTTCAATCAAACATTACCGTAACCCTCTGACTACACAAAATTTCAGCATATTTTCGACAGACAGGTACTTTTTTATTATTATTATATGCAGGAAGAAAAGTATGACATTTTATTTTCGTTTTATTATATCATGCAATCCATCCCATATTTTTTTTCGTGACCAGCAGGTACTAATAATGTGTCATTACAAAGATTTCAATAGGCTATTCAAAATGAGAGGTAGGATTTTATGTTGGTTTTTCAAAAAGCTTAAAAAGTCGTCGTCTTGGACGTTAAGTGTATCAATAAAAATTTGTACTTTCAATTGGGCTGGAAGCCTGTGCAGTTTCTCTAGAAGGGATTTTTTTGTTACATTAATCTCTTGAGTTGAGTTGAAGAGCAAAATGTCTCTTCACACATTTGCAGTCACTCACTCACTTCAAATGTCTGCTAATAACGAGGCTGATTATGAGAAAAGGTGATGTTGATGTAGAGATTTGATGAGGAAAAGGGGAGGATGTACGTAATTTATTATCTGATGAGGACGACCATGTAGCGAAGCAGCAGTAAAACTAATAGTTTAAAGGAACAAGATGGATCAGAAGATAAAGATGAGATGTTGGGCCGATGAATGAAAGAGAAGAGAAATGGCAAAAGATGAACCTTCATTTTTTTTGCTAATTTCAGTTATGTTATGTATTTTACTTGTAAAAGGGAAACTGTTATACATAAAAATTGCCAAGCTTTCCTGAATGAAGATGAAAGTAAAAAAAAGAAGTAAGGTTCAAATCCGGTTTAGTCTTCACTTGTTACTCTTCACAACATAGGTACCATACTTCTTACATGGTCTCTCTCTCCGTGTGGAAAAAAGTGGCATCTCCTCTTCTTCGTCTTGTTCTTCCTCGTATATAACAATAGTAATATCACTTTTTGAGCACTTAAAATCCAACTAGAATATGCCTTTCATGTAGACAATGGTGATCATCATCAATCCCATCTCTCGTCTTTACCAACAACATTATAATCATTAAGTTTAAGTTCTACAGAATAAAAAAAAGTCTAGCCTAGCGTCGTTTCTCCAACACATGCAGAAGAAGCATATTAATTCTTAAAAATTTTCATATTTTGCAATATATATATGCATGCATGTATGCATGCTCGTGAAAACTTAGGACGACAAACAACAATGAAACATTGTAGGAAGTGCAGAAAAACTCTGAAATTAGCCGAACCCATGTCATGCATGAAATATCTTACTATATAATATCACATCATATCATAATGTGTCTTCAAAGAAGAGGAATAATGTAAAAGGGCAAAAATCAAATATGCTTGGTGCACATTTCTTCTTCTCATTCGTATAGAATATGACCATACACCATCGCACCATGCGTTAATACAAGGACGACTCAATGTTTCAGCGTTGTCTAAGTAACTTTTTTACTCTCTATAAAAGAGCCCGAAAACGCACCGCTCAAAAGTTTTAAACGACTAATGGCTCATGGTGTTGTAATAGTAATATCAAAATCATCATAAAATAAATTCTTCTCCCCCCAAACAACAACATGGATACATGCAACAACTCATTCAACACAAAAAATAATAATAATAATACATCCCCATCCTATCATTCCTCTTTTCTTTGTTTATGTACCATATTATGTATAATATCATATTTTTTCTGTAGTGGTGGTGATTGCGGCATATTAGTAGTGAGTATTATGTTTATGTAGTATATGCTTGTGTTACTATAGATATAGAAAGATACTCACACAAGCCGTGTCTTTTCGGAGTCAAGTGTACATCATCAATTACCAACTTTGAAAATGTAGTTTTTGACATTAAAATGCTGGCTGATGTTGTTTTAGTAATACTTCATCGTCATCGTCTCTCCGCCGCATGGTCATCTATACATATGTTCACAAGAGCTGCAACATAATATATTGTTATTTACAGTGAAATGTCTGCTTTTTGTCATGTCCCGTATGAAATTGAACTTGCTCTCATCTCATGTACTACCACGATACGATGCGATATACTATGTTGATATTTGATCTTCTATCTCCCTCTAGCCACCTTATAAACATGTATATGCATACATTTCATATGCTTTAGGTAAATTCTCAAACATTTGTGAATTATTATATGGAGACGGAGCCTCTATCAAAGTACTGAGAAGAGTGATGGTAATAAATAAGTATTACATCATAATTGCAACGATAAAGTATCAGCTATCATTTTCAAACAGAGATAATAAGTTAAATATGCATAAGTAACGCAATTTGTTAACTTTGCTGCTTTAGCAATTCAAAGAATTAAGATTGAGGAAAAGAAAATAAATAGTAAAGCACCAAACAAACCAAACAAAAATATTGCTTGCTCATCTCTCTCTATCTTTCTGTGTGTGTATTTAATGTCCGCAGCCTTGCGAAACTATCAAAATTATGAGGATGATTTTGAGTTGAAGGTAATGATTAATGTGTTGCAGAAAAAATTCCAATGAATCGTTGTGTTGATAACCTATATACAATCATGATCATTTCTGTATTATTCCCATGTGTCACACTGTATCATTGTTATTAGTGGATGAGCAAACTTGTAATTTGTGGGATCATCTTTGTCATCATCATCATCGTCGTCTTTCAAGAAACAGAAAATTATACTCATTGAGCATGCTTACAGTATTTTTCATATATGTTGTCCGTTTTTTATACTTGGAATAGTAACAACTCACAACTGCATAAAAAAATCAAAGAAAAGAGCTAAAGTGCATTAGAGACATGATCACGTAGCCTCACCAACCAGCCAGCCAGTGCCAGTGTCAGACCAAATGTCACTCTGGCTCATACCGTAACAAGAGGTCTTTGCTGCTAAGGTCTTTTGGGTTGCGGTGTGATTGTTGAAAAAAAAGTCCACAAGCGAACATTTTATGTTCATAACATTGTTCTCATACATTTTGGTTGCGCCTCCGGTACATCGAATATCTGAGATAGGAAACAAAAGTTCTTGGTCTCGTTCAAAGACTTCTTCTGTGCACCTCTTTTTGGCAAAGGAGAAATGGCAGATTTTAAGTTGTTCAAAAAATGTATTGCTCTTTTTTTCTTCTTGTTGCGTAATCTTGAAGGTCAGGTCGAATTATGTAATGACCATTCTTCCTCTCCTCCTTCTTTTGAAGACGGAGAGCTAACGATAAGTTACGTTAGTTGTGGGAAGCACACATGAATTTATTGTTGATTTGGTTTTGTCTGGGCTGGGAAATGACTCTAATTGTAAGTGAAGGAATTACGATGTATTACATAGCTAAACCACCAGTCCCTTGTTTCCTGTACTGCAAAAAAAGAAACAATTTTTATCATCATCATTGCATTTCGTTGAACTGTAACCAATGCAGACTGAAGAACGGTTGTTTTGAAGTTTAGTCTAGAAATTGAAGTCATAATATTTCGGAGGGATGCAAAAAAACTCCACCAACAAAAAAAATACAGATTCGCTGATTTCACCACAAAATATAACAGAAGTTGTGTTGGTTGAGGATGGTTGGGAATGGAAGCATGTTAGAAACCAAAATCTAAATTAGAGGCGCATGTTGTTGATGATAGTTGATGGTTTCAGAGGAATTTATATGCATCCCATTTGGGAAAAAAATTTAAATTAGGAGGAATTCCATAGAAAAACCATCATTTTATTGGGCTTGATGACTAGTTTTATCAAATGGCTAACAAATAAAATATATACATATGTGATTTGTTTGTTGTGAATATGGAGAATCACTATTTGAAATACCGTTTCCTATTTATTCAACAATAACGTGGTAAGTTCAATGATTTCTTGAGAAGTACCAAATAATGACTCGAGGTTACTCAAGATTTTTTATACAATCTTAAGGAAAGCTAAAACAAAATTGGTCGTTTTGGAGAGAAAAAAGGGGAAAACTTTTAACTTTTATCAAGCATGTCAAAAAGAGTTTAGCAGGGAGCACATTCATTTTGACAGTGCATAATATAATAAAAATTGCCAGTAGCTAAAATGTTGTGAAGAGCAACGAGTTAAAAGGTAGAGAGATGTGCGATGGAACAAAGGAAAAAGTAACAGGAACATCGCTTTTTTTCTGTCATTTCAAATTTTTTAATCTGTTTTATGCCCTTACTAAATGGAATAATGATGATGACAATTGTGATAATAATAATCTTCATCAAACAACAAGATAGGAATCGTGTTTCAAGCATAATGAGATATGTGATGTGATGTACACATTCGAAAAGAATTTTGAGAAGTAGTATATGGTATAGTTGACGTTGGATGTGGTTAATAGTAATTTTTTTACGAAGGATTTTGCTCCCTTCAAGCGATGTGTAGCAGGTGCTCGCTTACTTTGAAAAAAAATCGTACTATTGCTTTTGTCTTTCTGCATCATTTTTGCACATTAACAATGAAATGGAAATATTTCATGCATTTTCACAAAAATGAGAGTTTTTAAAGGGTTTTGTTAAATGTCACTCCTTACCGCCAACCACTAGGTAGCTGTAGCCAAATTAACAAAAAAGAACACATTGTCGGAGATTGCAGATTCTAACGGATGATGGAAGTGACGAAGAATAAGTTAGGTGTAGTTGAAATCACATTTACAATTAGAAAATTGCTTCAAGTGAAAGAGGAAAGGAAAGCCGTACAATTCGGTAAACGTGAAAGAGCAGTGGGAGCATTATCATTATATTATTGTTATTATTAACTTACCATAACACAAAAAGGATTTATAGGTCCATTGGGTTCACACACAACATAATATAGTTAGGTATATACATATGTGGGTGCATATTATATTATTCATGATTGTTACATGGAAATAATTCCCATATCATTTTATATTACGTACGCATCCTTGATCCTTGAATGTATTATGTGTACTTGTAACATGCACTTGTAACAATAAAGCTCTTACATGTTACACACAACATAACCGATTTTTTTTCTTCAAGGGTGTCTAGCAGAGAGAGAGGCTTTTACAGACGTAGACAAAAAGAGATGCCGACACCGTTGCATCTCTCTTTCCTCCTATTCTTTTCTTGGCATACATTATTTAATAGGAAATGACTTGAGCAAAAGAGCATATTTTATTTTTTTAGTTCCTCATTCTCAACAATGTAGCAGTACTTCTTTAAGTTACATCATACATAGTTATGAAATGAATAGATGCGTTTTTTCCCTAAATGAGCAGAGTTGGACTTGGACTTGGTCTTGGTCATCTTTCTCATCTGACTGAAACATTATTATCCTTATCTTCCTCTCTCGTCTTCCACGTCTTTCCCCTTGGCTTTGGCTGAGGTTGTCTGAGCATTGTTGGTGGCATGAGAGAACTCACACGCTGTGGAAGATGAAGTACGAAAAACAATCTCTGAAGGTAGAGAGAGATAGATGTAAGAGATGCAACCATTGATCTATCATCATCTATCTGATGCAAAGATCTAAATACCCCTTTTTTATCTGTGAAAAAGCAAGTGTGTAGAGAACTAAAGCTACTCACGGTGTAGTTTTTACACATTTTGTATTTTTCCACTCTGTAGCTTTTTAAAAAAAAAGCATGCATGTTATGAAGTAATATCTTATCGTTAGCAACAAAAATAATGAAATGTGTATATGAATAGATAATATTGAATCTGGTCTTCTTATACCTCCGGAAATTTTATGCATAACATCCATTTACCTGAAGAAAAAAAACAGTGTACGTATAGCTGTGTCCATAACAACGTTACTTTTAGAATTGCACAATTTTAGGATTCACATTCTTCAAAGTCATGCAAACTTACTCATTTTACATCAAACAAGTAATTAAATTGTACAGTATTGCATTTGTACAACGACAAGTTTAAAATATTTTCTTTAGCGTAAACATTTTTTAAATTGTATTCAGTACTCCAGCACACTCTTGCATCATCATGTCTAATATGATGACGAAGCAATAAGCATTGCATTGCATTACGTCATTAGACTTTTAAATGTTTTGTGAGCTAAAGCCACACCAGAAGCAAAAATAGTGTAGCGGGTTCCATTTTTTTAATAATGAATTTTGCACGGTTAGAATGAAACATTGAGTATATCTCTGTCTGGGTTTGCAACCAAAGTCTAATAAAAATATCAGAATTGTCATAAGATGAAGATTAACTTGAAAAGGATTTAAACTGTAAATATCTGCAAAGACAGGTGAGAGGGATGCCTATGGAGATTTTATAAATGTGAATATCGTATCGTCATCATCAGTCTCCCAAGAACATTGGTAGTGCAAAGCAATTCCCATTAAACAATTGTCATAAAAATGTAATGTGCATTTTTCATACATGGTATACACCTTCCCCCATCATCCCATCATATTCGGCTAGACTGTCTGGTACATGGCTGAGCGATAATAACATTTAGAAACAACTCCTCTTCTTCCTCCTTCCATAAAAGAACCATAATATTATTATCCTA
Organism: Orchesella flavescens; assembly: GCA_964034955.1. Taxonomy (NCBI): domain Eukaryota; kingdom Metazoa; phylum Arthropoda; class Collembola; order Entomobryomorpha; family Orchesellidae; genus Orchesella; species Orchesella flavescens. The sequence goes on along the minus strand of OZ035953.1, from coordinate 17,363,791 downwards.
GAGAGAAAGAGAGAGAAGTTGGAGTCAGGTTGAAACTTTGTTGTGCATGGATTGGATTGGTTCACGCTAATTTAAATATTAATGCTCTTCCATGTGTGTGGCAAAGTGAGCAATCAGTTAGAATAGGAAAGTAATAATAAGCATTAAATTTCTCAGGTAGTGAATAATCAGTCATATCACTTACACTCATCTCATCCTCATCTCTCTTGCTGTCTCTCTTCCTAGCCTATTGCATCATTTACATCTCCATCCCATCCCATTTTCCTTCAATCTATTTTCGTCTTTTCCTTTTAAAGCTTAGCTAGTCTCTGATGATTCTCATTTTTCCAATGAAGTCTTTTCTCTCTTCTCATTCTTCACTGCAGTATTGACACCAACGTATAAAAAACTATGTATTGTTGTAAATGGCTGCTACATGCGTCGTGTCATGTATGAATTAATTTCTTGCTCATGACACTTGAGTTAATTACTGTGTGTATGCTGCAGGGAGCAACTAGAAATGACTTTTTTATTTTATTTTGTTCTCATGTTGTTTGAATAATTCATTTCAGATTACAAGAAAGCGAGACTCCTAGACGATGGCTGCTGCTGTAACGGCGGAGAAGTTTGTACGGAGCACGAGTGCAAATGTTCCTACTCCTAGTGCTGTGGCTGCTGTATCAACCAATAACGCTGCAACTAATGGACTGACGAGTTACGGCTATGAGGAAGTCGTCCTCGAGGACCACCAGCAGAAGGTGCCTATTTGGGTTGGACTCAACTGTAAACTGGTCAGCGGGATCAGTAAATCCACGACATGTCACGATCTCATCTCTTCCATCGTCCCTTCCTCACAAGACCCTTCGAAATACGTTCTCATTGAAAAATGGAAAAAGGTGAGGAAACTCTATATTTATATAAAAAAACATAACGAGCATCAAGCTTAAAGGCGAGACTCAATCTAGACCAACAATAAAAAACAGATAAAAAAGTATCTTAAAAACACAATGGGGATTGATACGCTTGTATAAAAAAAATACATGAAACTTTTTTCTCTTATACGATCCCATATGAAATTCACTTTTAATGACAATCAGACCATATAAATGCACAAAAAAAATGTCACATCATTTGTCCTTTTTGTCTCAAGGAATACATTTGGTTAGATTCAGAAAGTGCATTAATTCTTTGAAAGAAAGGCAGCATCAAAAGGTGCAGGCAAACATAATACATAGAAAGGGTAAGAAATTGGAACTTTTGGGTGGATATCATCCATAAAAACACGAGTTTAACGTTTCATCACTTAAATGTAAATGTCTCACTCATTGTCTTGGTGATATGATAAGGTGCAAAGTACATACATACACACTTTACACCTATGCTCAAGAGACAAAACTAACCCCAACTTATTTCATCTCTAAAAGTTCCAGTAGGGAACATTATTAGGGCGACAGTATCACCATCACCACGATCATCATGTCGTAGAAAGAATTGGTTTTGGAAGATGTGGAATTGTCTTGGTCTTTGATTTGTGTGACTAGCTAAATTTTTAAAGTATCCTTTAAAAGAGAAACTATACAAATGGAACGCAAGAAGCAGAGAGAAAAAGGAAACTGCAGAAAAGAACAATTGATACAAGTTTTATACGAATTGATAACTATGAGAAGGAAGAGAGCGTCGTCGTCGTCGTCGTCGTCGTGATATTCTGTTTTTTTCTGAAAGAAACTTTATTCCCCACCTTTCAGTTTCTCCTTTGCTCGTTTCGTGACATATTGAAGAATATTACATGAATCAACATAAAGTAAGAACTGCATTTGCTTGCTTGTTCAAGTTACAAGTCTACCAAATGCGGGGCCCCCTTTTCTTGTATGTGCATTTATAATCGTCAACCAAGCAAAACTGTATAGAATTTGCATTTCAAAATTTTCATCGTTTTAAATGCCCTTCTTTTTTTATACCAAGCTTTGATTTCTTATACATAGTGACTAGACTGCTGTGAGTGATCTTTTCGTTGAATGGGAAAAGAAGAATATAAGAAATATGTAGGCACGGAGGGAAAAATCTACTTTCGTTGTCACGCCTCAAAACATTTGTTTTCCTTTTTGTATCTCTCTCTCTCGTGTCTCTCGTTCTACATTTATTCACCGTGCACTATCCCCCTATCTTTCTTTCCGTCATCTGTCTATCGTCAATCTATCAGGTTGTGATCAAGATATGTCTGTTTACACCCAATTCAAGTGCTCGACTTGTATTCTACAAATAAGCTATCATCATTTCTCATCATTCAATCGATCTCACATCGAATGTAAGTGAATGATTGGGATTCCATGCATTTTTTTACGTACACGCATCATGCATCATTTCATCACGAAGTAAATCAGTTGTCTGGCTCAACATATTCATCATGATCATGATGATCATCATCATCATGACTGAAGTTCCCCTTCCTCGTAAGGGCTGTTATTCCTTAGGATTTAATAGCGGAGCGGGTAAAGTCTTTCAAAAGTCCAGCTGGTATACTGATAAAACGATGATGGTGATGTTAACCTGTGGTGTCGGTCTCGGTGTGTCGGCACCCTATCCACAATGGGGTAATGTTGGCATGTTGTAATAATGAGAGAGCTAATAACGGGTATTTCCCAAGTTTCTATTATGAAAATCACTTGTTCAAGTACCTACTTTTTTTTAAACTTCAGATTTCATTAGTTTGTATCAAGGATGATGTTGAAAGGAGCAAGTATTAAATATGTATTTATGCTGCAGCAGCATTATCATTCTCATAATCATCAAATTTAAAACTTTCCATATTCCACATTCAACCTCTTTTCATACCGCTTTACTAAGGCTTAGTACTATCATACGAGAGACCAAATTATAGGGTTTAAATGGGGGAAAAAGTCTTTTTAAAAAACGTTATATATAAAATCTACCATGTCATTCAAATAACTTATGCAATCCCCCAATAAACAGGATGATAAGTGCTGCCGTACATATAGTTCCTTAGTTTATTTTTTTGTATTGGGAGGAGAAAATAGGCAGGTGTCGGCAAATGGTTTATTTACCTGGCTGGTGCATCACCATCTCATCTCCTCTAGCTGTTATTGTTTGGCGTTGGTGGTGTGGTGATGATAATAATGTAAGGTGCGTGAAAAAAAAAATATATATCTGATTCCCGAAAGGAATGTTCCACCACCCAAAAATTACTCCATGATCGCCTAAGTCTATTTCACTGACTGACTGAGTGAGGCTCTGGGAGAGCATTGCATTGCATTGTAATGTGTACACATGCTAAATACAAAAACACGTTTGAATCCAAAAGGTAGGTGCAATGGTGCTACACGTTTTATACTGAATTTAAAACCACAAGACCCACACGGTTCCTATTATCCAAGAGGATTTCATAGAATGAATAGAAATGATGACGGAATGGTAATCATGCATGAACACTGCATACTTTTGTGTGTGGGAAATCAAAATTACATAAAAACATAAACATATAACATACATAGTATCCCTTCTCAACCTTAATGTTTTCATAGATCTTTACATGCTTCTATTCTTAAGACTTTGTATTAGAATCTTACACATTCACTAAACAACTTGAGGCTTTGCTACGTTCATAGTAGTGAGTATCACCCGAAATGAAATGTGTGAACCAAGTTCCTCTTTAAATGCCCTGTGTTTCTGGTTGATTTTGATGAAGCATATTTTCTACTATACTATGGTATGTACGTACGTACGTCAGGTATGCGCATATGATTCTTTTGAGAGATGAGATGAGAATGTAAATAACTAAGAAGGCCGGATCACCCAGTATGCATCATCATCCAAAACTTGAGATGATCCCTTGAGGCACTCCATTTAAAGGGACATGGCTAATTTTTCCGTGTGTGCATACATGGAATACTTTATATAGGTCAGGTGCCTTTGAGTATAAGTATGTATATTATGTATATATCTACTTTTTACTCACAAAACTGTATTAAATGCTGTTTCAAAATGTAATCCATTGATGATAGGATACTAAGTTGTATTTTTTTTGTCTTTCAACAAGATATCTAAAATGCTACATGTCTCCATTTAAACATAAAACGAGCATTGAGCAGTCTGGTTGGATGCCCGTGGAAAAAAAAATCTCTCTAAGACACAGTGAATCGTGACGGGACCTTGAGCTAAGAACACACATATCCACATTTGGATAACAACAGGGCGATTTGTAATTTTCAAAAAAAGGGTTACAACATCACCATCATACAGGTTGCTTACTCCTTATGAGTTGTGTATAACGCCTAACAATTTATTTGCCGACAGACAGAACATGTCATGGGAGTATTATATTATATTGGTTACAGGATGCATTACAGGAACCTCTCTCTGCTTGTTTGGTTAGTGCATAAGATGAAATATAATGCACATGGGTTCACGTTTTCAAAAACTACATAGTTTCTGACCATGTTATATGTTTCTATTTTTTGCTTCGAGTATAATAAACATATTAAATAGGGAAAACTACATGCATCATTGTGCATTAATGCATCATATCATCATCATCATCATGCATGGTGCAGCGTCGTCAGCGTGCTAGTCTAAGATTTTGGAGCAAGTCAAGTCAACTCAACTCAACTCAAGCCGACACACAAACTAATATGTATTGGTTGGGTGATGCAGGTGTATTTAAATTTGGCATAATACTATGATACTCTCATACTCACTTGGACTTATGACTAGGTCGAGCCAAAGTAAGAGAGGGTTTGGTTGGTGACTTGGTAATTACTTGTTTAAAATACACCAACAGCTACAATGTTTCATCTCGACAGACACAAACATATTATGTAGGTACATGCACTAGAACACAAAACTGCATAATTTCGTATTGTAATGTCTACCATGCTGAATCAATGATCATCCTCATCGGTTCCCTCTATTCTTCAGAACTTGCAAAAGAGAAACAAGAGTGATGTGACGTGATATGATATGATATGATATGTGAAATAGTAATGCACCTAAATGCACACATGTATAATGTGAGTATTCAAATCCATTTGAGACTTTTGGGACCATGCACAATCTCTAATGATGAGGATCAAGGATCCCATCTCTCTCTCTCTCTCTCTCTCTCTCTATACCACCACTAATTCTGCTCCACCATTCTATTAGCGTCATTAAAGATTCCTCTGAAGGTACACAAAGATACACACTCTGCTCATTCTTCACATTGTGTTTTTGCTCCTGCGCATTATTTCCAACCCAACATATATAATAGTGATTATATGTTTAATATGTAACACTGAATTGGAGAATAAAGTTGGGCTAATGATAGATAATGCGTATGGTATGTGGGCTAATATAACTACTACAATTCACTTTTACTACTTGCTTCCATTATATGCTTCTCCTCTCTCACATACACACACATATGCAATCAGTTGTGTTGTCGTCGTCTTGTATTCTGTATTTTTCACGGCGTCCTTTTTTTCTGTTTGTAATGGTTTGCCAGCCTTACTTTAAGTCTTTCTTTTCCCTTCTAATTAGTTTACTAATGTAATGTTGAGTATAAATAAGAGGTTGGCAGGATTTTATGAGATGATGATGATGATGATGGTGATGAAGCTCTGTTGTTTTGTGAAATGATGATGATGGTATGGTATTTCTAAATAGCGGTGGTGATATGATATGATATGATGATTACACTGACTGAGAACAAACAACGTGGTGGTAGTAGAAACTCATGCGGTATCTTATGTTTACTACCCTCCCATTTGTAAAGATCTCATTGTGAGTTTAAAACTATGACAAGAAAGACAAGGCTTTGTTTTAAAGAACTTAAATACTATTAGGATGCGTGGTTCACTATTGTACTTATTTGCGTAGAATGTTATTATTATTATTATTCTTTTTCAGTCAGTAATGAAAAGATATCATTACAGGCAACCCTCCTTTTCACAATTTTCTTGAAAAATGAAGAAAAAATCAAGCGCACCACCATGTAAATGTGGTGATTTAGAAACAGTAAAAACGGAGAGACTTTGAAAAAAATGCAAATGGCATCGTCATTGGGTGTCTGTCGCTGTGGGTAGTCCTCATGAATCGTATGAGTAGAAAGTTGTACTTGAAACAGAGAGAGAGAGAAGATAATAGCATTATAGGAAAAAAATGTAATTACACAAAATTAACTTTGAATATTCTGGAAAAATGATTGTGAAAAGTGAGCAAGTTTTACTCTCGGCAGTGAAGAAATAATGGTGGATAATTAAGTAAAAGAAAATTACAATAAATGTCATATTTTGTGCTTTGAAACTCACATAATTAGTTTCAGCGGGTGGAATGTTAAGGTAAAGTTGCACATTCCCCCAAAATTCTTGCGTAAAATGTCTGTAAAAAATTAATTGGATGGTTTTGTGTAGATAAAGCCATGTTTGCTGGCAATAATCAGTGAGTAGATTAATGCATCACGCACGTGCTAAGAGTGTTAAATTAAATGTGGTTTATTGACACATGTCCTTGTGATTTACATTACATTGCATTTTTTTTCTTCTAAAGTTGACAGTCACCTTTGTGTTCATCATGTGGATGTGAGAATGATGCTGGTACAGCACTGCCTAAAGAGATATTTAAAAGGTCTGAGGTGAATGCAAATGACACGGTATTGAAAGTTTCTTAAATGTGCACAAATTCCCCACAAGTTTTAGTGTTATTACTCAGTTAAAAGAAAATTACAAGAGAGGTGCTTCAAGCACAAAGCATTGAGCTATTGTCCGATTTTGAGGGATTTATTTTAAAGAGCTTGAGCACTCAGTAATTTTAAAGTAATGTGATATCACATTATGGGCCATAAATAAGCGTTCACCGGACGGTGGTATTTGTTGGTTACACGTCGTGGGTAATTATGACGTTGATTCGTACGTGCTCAGGTAGGCATTGTTGCATTGTCTATCAGCCATGTTCAAAGGCTAGACAGGAGTAATGATGATATTATGATGAGGGAGCAAGTCAAATGTTCATGTTGGATTTGTACTTGGAGTTCTTTCTAAACTACGTCTTCATTTCGTATTTTAAGTACTCGTACGTGCGTGCGTTTCGGAAAAATTAAAGGGTTTTAGAAATGGAATAAAGCATACAAATATTAGTAAATTAGGGCACTTATAAAATAACTTCAAGTGAACTGCTTTGCTTGTTTTTTCCTGGAGTTAAAAGTTGATATCGTTTTTCTTTATTTTTTTTATAGATGGAACGGATGTTGGATCCAAGTGTGAAGATATTAAAAGTGTGGAAGGCGTGGGGTGATCAGATTGCTGATGTCTCGTTTATATTGCGAAGCTCATCTACAGCAGATGGATATATTGACAAAAAAAGTTCGCGAAAAGTTCATAGGAAACGGAGTTCCAGTCATCACCATCATCAAAAAGTTGCTGATCATGTAAGTAGAAAGGATTATTAAACGGAACTACATGAAAGTTTGTAAAAATGATTCAGGTTTGAAATATTAAAGTTTTTATGGTATTTTAGGAAGAAGATGGTGACAAAGAGGGGCATCGGGATGCAATGGAGCAACTAATAAAATTGGTTCTAACTCAAGGCGAAGCTATTCAAGCGCAGCTAAAGAAACTTCGCCAGCAGGAAGAGCAGATTGAAAGATATGAGGAAAGAATGCACAAAATCCGAAGTTCCCAGCACGGGGAAAACTACGTGGTTGAAACCTATCTGAAGGGTGATACCAAGCCAAGAAAAACCAAACGACGGGAGAAAAGCCCTTGTAAAAGAGATGCCCATGGCGGTCTCCATCGTCACCATCACCATCATCGACCTCACAATGTCCAAGTAGAACCGGAAGTACAAGAGGAACAATTAGATGTCAAGCCATCATCATCATCTTCATCAGCATGTAAACCCAGTACAAATCGGCCAGTTGATGAATACGATGCAGAGGAGGACGAGGATTTACCCGAATCAACAGAAAATCTTGAAGAGCGGACTGAGCTAATGGAAAATATTTTTCATCTTAACGTCCGGCTCACACAAGAAGAGGAGCGTCTTGTCAAACTCGGTCTAAAAATACGAAAATTGTCCGACAAACAAAGAAAAGCCGAGTGGGAGGAGCTAGCTCTGCAAGACATAACGCAAGAGTTGGAGCACCTGAAAGAAGTTACAAATGAACAAAGTAAAGAAATTGAAGTAAACGAGAGGAACCTAACCGCTTTAGAGCAGTTTCTGGATGATAAGCACGACCATGTCGCCTTCCTTACCCATGAAATTAAACTGATTGACGAACAAAGTGAGATGCTTCAACGTAAAGTTTTGGAGTTGTCCACCGGAGGAGTAGTCAACTTTGATCAAGTTTATCATACTGATGTGGCCGCCACTTCTTCATATGCTACCATTCATCATCCTTTGCCTTCTGTGAGTGAAGAGCCGAAGCATCATCACCACCCACCCCATTTCGAGTCACTTGAGGATCCCATGTCAAATGCGATGGATAGCAAGAAAATTTCAAAATCTAGAGGCTTAGCTACCGATCCCGTCAACTCTTTTAAAGTCCCAACTTTGTCAGTGTCAGTGTCCAACCCATCCTCTGTTCGCTACAAGTGCCAACAGCATCAACATGAGACGTGTAGTAGCAGTTGCAGTAATAGTTCATCAGTTTGTGTTCAGTTGACTCAGAAACAATGCAGTGGAAGCACAACTAGTGACCCACAGGATAATGACTCCAATTCTGATACTGGGATTAGCTCCCTTCATTCCAGTGTTGATGAGAACCCCATGTTTGTGTTGGATACTTTAGTGTAGAATTTCACAGTTCATATACTTTTTAAGTGACACGAGAACAAAATATTAATTACTATGACGTACTACGTTTCCGAAAATAAAATATGCCTGCATCCGATTATACTTTAGGTAGTGACTTAATCATTATTTACGTTGCTTCACTGACAGTGCGTGAGATGTTGTAATTGTGCTGTTAAAATGGTCTAATAAAAAAAATTATAAACTGAATTAATAAAAAATAAAATACTCCGGTTAACCTTCTCATCTTGAATCACTTCATTTACTTGTTCATGTATCGATTTTTTAAAAGCATCAGATCACCTTCACTTTCATTTATATTTGCATCCAAAATGTCAGTTTTAGTTGTGTAGGAACACAAATAATTTCAAATGTCAGCCTTAATCCAAATCCAAACTATGTTTATATGCACAATGTATGTACACGGGTTTCATATTCAACCACTCATTTCCACCTACCCGTGCTGTAGCTTAAAATTAAATATGAATGAACAACTTTAATAATTTCTATTGAAACTGATATCTGAAACATTTGAAAAGCTGTTACCCATCAAACTAAGCTAGGTATAAATCTACAACACCTTCAATAGCGTCATTGCTCGTGACGAAATGAATACTTTAAACACTAGTAGAACCGCCTTGTACCTATGATTCTTTTAAGTTATTTATGCACTTTAATAATAAAAGACATCTATCTATCTACCAAATCCAAAGACATCTGTGTCCATCTATCTACCAAATCAATAGCAGTTCTATTTTTCACTAGACTTACATGGTCGACTCCTCCTACGCAAATTCCTCAACGCCTCAACTGCAAGGTTTTAATTTCAAATTCATGATGGTAACGATGATGATGATGCTTTTCCAAGCTGTGTTGCTAGTGCTAGCGATGTATTCAAACACGAATTGGTGGGTCAAACGGGCATACACACTACCTTGATTAAGAACCATGTGTGGTTTACGTTTTCACAAACGTATACCTAACTACTACAGAAGAATCAGATTTGGTTTCAAAAAGTATGATAAATGACCGTCTAGAATTGATAAGATTGCTCATCCCGTCATATCCACATTCCTACTATTACTGAAGTGAGCTTAGTGAGTGGCTAATTAAATTACACAAGTTTTGCCTCCCTTCTTTATCTCTCTTGGGGAAACAAATGCCAAGTGGTTTTTCTGCCTTCCTTCCTTCCTATTAGGAGATCCTAGGTCAAAAAAAGGTGAATCTATTCAGGATATATATTGTAGACTTTTCAGCTAATACTACTACTGCAAGTAACAAGTAATTTTTCCCTATATTATAATATTCAAGCCGCTTTCCATATATCATGTTTGTGAAGCTTTAGTCATTCTCCGATTTTCATCTCAAGCAAACCATTCCATATGTACGTGAGTTTCCGTCCACTCGAAGAATTTTTTTTGGTCATTTCGTTCTCTAAACGTAGTAGCATTTCCGTTTGCGTTTTGTGTAGCCCACCATTCCATACCACAAGGTGAAAGCCAGCTTTTGGCTATTTACTCTCTGTTCATGGACCTTTTCATCCAAGACATGACGTGAGCAAGGGTTTTTATGGAAAACGGTGTAGAATAACTACTTTTTCGTTTGCCCCCGTCCAGTTTTGACTTTACAAATTTCTGTGGGAGTAGTAGTAGTAGCACCTTTTGATAGTCTCCAAGTCTTGTTATGATGAACACTTGAGTATTTGTGTTGAAGGGGTATTAATATAGGATTACTGGAAATGGTTCAATTCTTCGTACAATGTTCCCCCGTGCAATGCGGTCTCAAAACTTGCCAACTCAACCCAACTCCAAAAAAACTCTGTTTTGCAAGACAAGCAACAATGTTTTGTCCCTTTGGTCTGTAGTGCAAAGTTGAAAGTAGGATAGTGAGCTAAAGAGAGCAGATTGTGTGATGCGTCGTGCTGAGGACAAATTCAATACAATTTTGTAATTTGAAGCATAAACTCATATATGCATTTATAGATTGTTGTAGGTCGCTGGGTGCTCGTTGTTGAAAGAGAGAAACAAAACTAAATGCGTAGGCCAGTATAAACATAAATAAAATAGATTAAATCGAAGAGAAAACCTCATCTTTTGAATGTACCAAGAAAGATCTTGCTTCCAAGTCTTTCTTCGTGTCCTGAACTACTTTTGAGGCCATCAAATGAGTAAATCTACCTCAATTTGGAATTAGAAATTCATGTAATGTCAGCTCCTTGGGAAATCAGGGCTTTCACTAATTAGAAAATAAACAGGTAGTATTTCCATTTTATTTCTCCTGGATGACCATGATTCATTCATCATGTATTCATGACCACCATTTCGTAAAACTCGGTGAGTTCAATCGTGGGTTCCAGTGTCTTTCCCCGTCATGCTGCTAGCTTTGTCTGGTGAGTAGAAAAGCAAACAGTTTGTTTTGTACTCCTTTTTCTTTCATGCAACTGTAAGTCATTGATAGCTTCATGGTTTAATGCGGTTTTCATACGCAGAAGGAGTGAGGTGTAGGTACATTTAGTTTCGGTTTTTTGGAGAGTTTGTATGACGTTCACGTCCCGACTTTCATTAAAGATGAGTTCCAAATGCCCGTTGGCTTGTGAAATGGATGGGTTTGTTGTAAAATAGGATGTTGGATGAGCTTGTAAGAAAGCTGTGGCCACCCAATATAAATACATATTATACTTAAAATTAAGTAAGCCACTCTTTGTTCCTACATTGAATAGAGAACATGCGGACCAAAAAGACCACTGCTTTTGCTTTCACTCTTTCTCTGCACTTTTTTAATCCCGGATATATTCAGCTTAATGGTAAGTAGCTTACGATAAGTATAATGCCATGTCCTATGTTTGAACTCTCAACCATAAAAGTAGTTGTTGAGGTATGTAAAGCATTCACGTCACGGAAATCTTTTACTTTGTTAGCAAGTGTTTAACTTGGGTCGAAATGAAGTACATGAACAAGTTTTAATTCGATTTTAAAAACAGCTTGCTTTCCAAAATTTTTAAGAATATATTTACTTCACATGTGTTCACCAACTATTCACTGACTGTGGAATAATAGCATCACGTGTCCAGCAACCAGTAATTTCTCGTTTCTAATCGAATATGAAAGATAAATTTGAGCTCAACTAGACTAATCCAATAAATTTACCTTAACAAGAGTTCTCCTTGTAGTCAAGTCAATCAGTTATGTTTTCAGTAACTAGTCTAGGCAGCTCAGTGTCATTTTTTGTCATTCATAATGTACTAGCGTCATCACTGTGGTTGGTTCAAGGAAGCTTAAGCGAACTCACAAGTCCCCACTATTTCTTTATGTTAGTGGTGTGCAACGGGTTCCTACATGAAAAATTTTCTTTGCTTTCTTTGTAACGTAGCGCCTAGGATTGGTTTAATTTGTGGAATTAGATGCAATAAAATCAACCATATGGTTGTGATTTCGGCATTCAGTTGAAAATCTCAGTGAGAGGAAAGGAAAGCTTTATGTACATCCATTTAGAATTGTTTCCAGAGATTTTCCTAGATTCCGCGAACAAAGTAGACTTGTTGAGTCATGTCACAAGTATTAAACATGCCTTGTTTCGAAACATGTCATTGAACATGCAATCTGCACTTATACTACCAAAAAAACTACTACAATTTGCCTTGAAGTATGGTTTACTATATATGTATATTTTATATCATAATCATGCATCAAATCCAGCGGTACTTATGTGCAGATCACTTTTCTATGCCTATCCTATTACTTAACCAGAATATGTAATGGTCAGTTCCATCGAGTAAGAAGGAAAGACGGTCAAGGAAAGACGGTGAAATGTGATGTGGAGCATACATACGTAATTTTCCTCTGGATTTATAATAATCCAAGAGGAAATATTTGAGTAAGGGTTAGCTTATTTGTCGCATCCTTTCCCTTGTTTGTTTACTGACTGACCTCGTAATTCTAACTGTTACACACTATGTGCTTCTTCATGGAAACTTGAGTGAAAAAATAATAATAAAAAACTGACAATCAGAAAATCAATCTGGCCATATAAATATAGAATGGAACTCAACTCCAGCATAATTTCTAGTATTCTGAGAGCTGGTTAGTAGTGAAATTATATGTAAATTCGTACACACGTACATACTTGATACTCATTAACATTTGTCTGAGTTATTCGACGAAATCGACTCAAACTCAGAGACCTAGCATAACTTCAATGGATGATTAGAAGAGTGTATGAGATTCATCATGAATTTTACACTAAAAGAACAAAGTCCTCATTATCTTGATTAAATCTTATGATTATGTGTGTTACTCCGACAGAATTACGAACTAAAGAACTCCTTCATCGTTTACTTCTCAATCACACTTTACGTCAGAAGAGGAAAGGCAAGGAATATAAAAAAATATCGTTTTTTTTAGATTTTATCATGAAACTGTTCATTCCAAGTGTATGTATATCTATTCTTTCTTACTATCCACTTTCACCCGCTTCCATCCTATCATCAAACGACAAAAGTAAAGTAGGACTTGTTCGTTGGCGTAGCTACATTTTATTGAAGTGAGAGGAAAAGAATTTCGTGATCTCGAATTCAAATTTTTGTGTACATTAGCAGCACCCGAATTAAAGGAGGATGGTGTTAAACGTGTTTGATTTGCTCTGACGTAGATTTATCTAGAAAAAAATGAGCTATGAAGCGTGTTGAATAGGTAATCCACTAGGATTTTTTCCTCCTTTAAACCCATTTTTTTATATTTCATTTCTCCACATCAGCACTTCCTCTCTCTTCTGTCAAACACACATATCAGTTCAGAAACTATGCTCACATGTGTGGCGGTCGTCAAATTTAAACGAATTTCTTGAAGTGGAGGTAGTCTTTATAAAAGTTCAGTTTCATCTAGTTTGTCGTACCAAAATCACTTCCGTAAATGCTTGTTTTAGTTGATGACCCGATCAAAACATTCCCTTTTTCCTAGTTCATTGTATAGTTATTGCTGGTTTGGAAAGATTTGCTGAAAAATTGCAAAAGAAAAATGTATGTGTACAAGTACATTTTGATTACTTGTTGGTTTTGGGAAAGCAAGAGTTTGTGATAATCCTTGGCTACGAATGGAATTATCAAGGGGCTAAATGCACAATGTGACTATACATACAGCCATTTCAGTGTTTGCCATTCCTGCACATCTTTTCTTGTTGAAAACGGTTGTTTATGAATCAAAGAAAATTTTTCCTACATTTTTGCCAATTTGTGTACGCGTATAAGCAGAATTCAAAGAATTTTATGAATGAGTGGATATCATATAGTGTATAGTGAAGGACGAGGCAATTTTCACCACCACCTTAGTTTCATTCGGTTTTTGCTGGTTGTTGAGATTGTTTTTCAAGGTGGGCGTGAGATTGTCGATGTGTCAGGTTTAGTTAGAATTAGAAAGAAACGTTTTTTTGCTTACTTACATCATGCTCTTACTTTATTACTCGTGTTCAGTAAAAAAAACGCTTTCACAATCAAGGCAACACTTTCTTTCTTTGATGGTTCATCACATCACTCTTGCTCTTTTAGGGCGAAACGTGTTAACATTGTCGTATGAATCAACATAGTATTTTGTGTTGGTGTTTTTTTCTCGAGCCAATCAAAAGTGTAAATAAAGATGAACACCCACAAAAAAGTGAGCATTGCCTTCGTTTTTTCGTCTCAATCTGCATGTGCCAGGGTCGTTTTTGTTGTCTCATGAATGACTGAGACTGACGTAATAATGTTGTCAAATTCTTTGTATCACCTTGAGCAGTTCTCTTATATGTTGCATGTATTTTGTATTTTACCCAACATCGTGTTAGAACTTTGTTCATGTGATGCGGTGAGATTTGTTTCCGATTGGGTTAGGATTTGATCCAATATTTACTTTAGAGGGATAGAAACCTAGGTGGAAAGATGACAAATGGTTATGCATATAATTTTAGGTACAGTGGTTTTGTACATTGTGTAAAAGGCTATAATTTTTGTGTCACTTATATATAACATTGGTTGAAAGTCACGTGAGTGGATTGAGTGACGGAAAGCTTCATGGTTAAACCAGACCACACCACAAAATGTTATCCCATATTTACCATAATGTTATTTGATGGTATGTTACTTGACAAGTTTACCAAAATAACCACTGCCCTAGTCATTCTCTGCGCTAGCTTTAGCTTATGCAACAAGTGCACGAGTCGATTATTTAAATCACCCTTTTTAATTTGACTAATGAGATTGACCATGGGGTATTTCAGCACGAGTGCAGTGCTAATTTTAGGGTTCAGTTGACACGCTAACAATGTCATGAACTGTTGCTATGCCATAAACAAATATTTGAAAGTAAATATTTCTCTAAACGCCCATTGTAACAAAAATGAAAATGCATTAACAACTCTATTCAGAAAATTGCACTATCAAAAAAGTTTCTTTTCCATCACTCTCGGAGAATGAGTTAGAACAAAATTTTAACGTAAAGGCCAACATTTCAAAGTGAGCTATTTGTACTTAAAGCCAAAGTATTGGGAGACTATGACTATGACTATGACTATAAGTATTTCAACACGATGACATAAATATAACGTTTTAAGGCACTTAAAATAGTTAGTAGAACAAGTTTAGATGATAATTTTATAATATACTTCTACTAATATAATATAATTCTACAATATAAAGACAAAAAATCTATACTTATTTCTTTTGCTAGATAAATAATGTACAGTCTAATTCTCCATCTAAAAAATAAATTATTTCTTGCCGGTATGCCGTCAAAGTTTTTTCCTGCTGTTTTCACTCAAAATTGGATTCAATGCAGCAAATAAAACTGCGACCGAATTGCCCCTACGTTCCATAATTCTTTACTTATTTCTTTTCCTTGGATTTTCGCAATCGAAAGTTTTCTTGAGGCAGAAATGTAAGTGCGTGGATGGATGGTTTATTTTAGGTTTGTTAGAAGTTATCATCGATACAGCATGTACTTATTGATAGTATATATATATATTAAACTTCTTGTCGAAGTTCCAATGAAACATTTGCAATAATTGTTAGCATGCTTTGGAATTGATTTGAGTGATGGTAAAATCTAGTTTTACGTAATATTTAGCTAAAAATAAGACAGTATATAAGATGAAAATAAAATGAGTTGTGAAATGAATGACATGTTAAATAAATTTTCAATAACTATCAACTCATTTTTGGTCCCGTAGCTGTCTATTTATATCTTTGTTAGCTCAACGTCGTATATGATTCTGGGCAGGACAAAGTGCGAGCTTAGGAGCAAGTCGTTTTAAGCAGTGTTTACATGATTTTAACATGAGTTTTAATGTCATCCATGTGACAAAATCACTGATATTTAGTTTTAGTTTTATAAAAAGTCAAACTTTTTACTTCCCCCTTTTTAATAAGAAGCGAATGTATTTAAAGTCATGTTAGAAAAACTATTACTTCCATTTATGCTCCCAACATTTGGCATGAATTCTTTTGTGCATGATGTATTTATAAACTAAACTTACGTACCGTTCTGACTAATCTCCCATGGCAATTCAACAAATTCTAAAATCCGAGAAACTTTGTAATACGCCTGATAAATCCGAAGTGATACATGGAGGTTCATTCTAGAAGACACTATTATAAAACATGCATATTATTTCAGAGTCCCTCAACATTTGACTGACTTTTAAAAACCCTGCTGGTATCCTATTGATTCCTCTTTTCAAACGCGGTTGTGCAATATTTATGAGCCTACGCAAACGAAAAAATGTGCTCGGGGCAATAGAATAAAGCTGTTGTATCCCCTTTACTGACTGAGAGGAAGGAGGTATGATAGATTTTGTTGGCAAGTCAATCCTTTCGTTAGCATTTGAGGCCCGCATTAATTAGCAAAAAATAACCTTGAATTTTGTACTGCAATTGATAGGAATTGACTCTGAACTGATTAGTATTGCAGCCTGAAACTTCTTGGAAAAGGCGCTTTCTAGTTTGATTGCTAATTAATTATCACTGGCTAATTAAGACCGATGAAAGCATAAAAATCGTATTAAAATAATCCTCAATTTTTATGAGAGTTTCATGTTGCTGCTAGCTAGCAAGTTGGTATTTACTTCAACTTAGGCATTTGTATACATTTTCACTGTGTAACGAATGTAAATTCAGGAACCCTTTTGTTTTTTTCATTAGCTTATCGATTATGCATGGAAATTACACTTCTGATTTTAAATCTGCATACTATGTACACTATAAAACAAAAAGGCTTGCAAAAAATGAATTTAAAAATTTACAAGTGGTGATTACTACAACCTGTTTAAAAGGTTGAATTATTCGCCTACGCAGTTTCCTCCATAATTAATTAGCACTTGTGAGGCATAGAGGACCCAATACGGGTTTTAAAAGTCTGATCTTATTATTCAGTCAATACTTTACAATAGTTCAAAAAACCTTGTACCTAAAGCAGTAGCTTCAAATGACGCAAACAAATCCATCATTTATTGGTGATCTTAGAAAGGCACTCACTTCAAATTATCAAATTAACTAACTATAACACCATCCCACTTGTAAAAATGGATAGACTGGAGAAAGTGAAAGGGTATGAAGAGATGGCAAATGAAGAAGGGGATTCCGAAGAGGAGGGGTGGTGCGAATGTTATTAGAACTGAAACGCAAAATTATATATTATATAAAGAAAAATAGGTTAGTCCACTAAGCAAATGAACAAGTGATACAAAGTATGAATTGAAGTTGAGTGTAAGAGGATGAAGATAGTTGTTCAGAGTCACAAAAGTGGTGTTCTTGAAAACTGATGACGAAAATCCCGGTTGGGTGACTGCACCACTGCCGCTTCTTCCACTATGGTGCTCCTCTCTTTCTCTCCCTAACTTCTTCGGAGTTTCTATAACTATAACTGTTATTTATACGATTAATAGAAAATAAGGCTTGTAGTATTCAGCTCTGGCTCACACAGAGGAATAGGCGAGTGTTATCAGGAGCATTATGTATTATTCCATATTATATGTATAAACTAAATATAGGAATGACAGAGTCAGCGGGCACTTTTCTCTGATGATGGAATCATTCCCCAAGTCGTGGGCGAGGCGGGTTTAGGTTTCTTTCGCCAAAAGAAATAAATGGTCCCGCCTGACATACAATATTGTATGTATGCATCTTTGAATTGGCAAAACGAGTGAATTCTCCATCCATCCATCCATACATTACATACTTTATTGCAGAATACTGCATATATCCACTAATACTAAAATAATCAGAGTAAAAGGAAAAAGGGTTTGTTGGAAAAGCTGGGAAAGAATGGAAAGCTAGCAGCACCGAAGCTCTTTTCTCATTGCATCAATTACGCTAGCACTATCGTCATATTGCTTCTTCCATACTATATTTTCTTATGTGTCGGTCACCACCACCAACCACCACCACCAGTCAACCTAGCAGCCACTGTGTTGGAGAAGAAAAGCAGTCGTATTTCACCTTTCCGTTACCACTTTCTCTTCCTATATATAGCGAGCTCACTCCGGCACAGTGGAGTTTAGTTCAGTGAGACAATTCGGCCTCTCCGTCATACAAAAATTGTTTTTTGCTGGGCTGCTCTGGACTACTCAAGCTGGATATACAAAGGAAGAACTTTGGCTCTCGCGTAGCAGTCCGTTTCATTCTGCCGTTGAGCTCCGTTCACTCACCAAACCCAGCTACTACGTAAGCTTAGTATTTAATTAACGAAAAAAAGAGTATAAAGATTCTAAGCCAGTTAGGAAAAATAGTCAAAGAGTTCAGCTCTTTTTTAAGAAACAAGTTGATTCCTGCGTAAAGTTTTTCTTCCCCTAATTGTTAAAGAATTCCAAGATTTCTTTCCAGAAAAAAAACGGGTAAAAATTCCACATATAATCATAGCCTTCCATATTAGTACTCGAAGAGAACTAAATTGTAAGACTTTTTGGGGGAATAAGTACACATTGCATTTTTAGAAGAAATTTGGGATTCCAGACTTTTTTTTCTTGAGAATAGTAGTGAAATTAAAGGAATATACGGATACTACCTGTACAAAATTCGACATTTTCTTAACATAACAAACATTGTTTCATCAAAACTGTGTTGAAAAAAGGAAAAGACCTGTTGAAAATTATCAAGGAGAAAATCAGGAGAGTTTATATTGTACACATATAAAGTATACTTTGAGAAGATTTTTTGAATCGAAAGCTTCCGTGATTGAATTTTTGACATTTTGGAACGCCTAACCATTTTCTGTTGAGAAAGTACTTTGTTCTCAAAAATTAAAAACGTATAGATTGCGTGAATAAACTCATTAAATGATATCAACACAAAAGAGTCCAATTTAATCTCAACAAGCTACCATTTAAAACGTAGGGTACGCTAGTAATTATCACAAAATCATTTTACACCACCTCCTAAAACATTCAAAACGTCGTGACTTGACACACTCAAGGTATTTTTTCGTAAATGACCCCAAAGCAGAAAACTTAAGGAAAGCTTTAAACTATTGACTTTCACAAGGGAAAAGGAGAAGGAAAGAGGCAAACTGAACTGAACCAGTTATTAAACACCGAGAAGAAACGGTTAGGGTGGTCGTCCAACAACATTTCCTAAGTAATCGACACAAGAAGAAGAAAGAAAGCGCATAAAATTAAAACTACTAACTACATTATATTACAAAGCTAAAGCTGTATATACGCTCTGCTCTACCATTTCATCAAAGGGGATAATAAGGCTGCCGTTGAGACATAGAGACAGCTGTTTTTCACTCTGAATCAACTGTTTATCTGGGTAAGGTACAAAACTTTCATCATCCCATCACTTTCTTAACATTTACTTTAGTTGCTTTTATCCTCACACACACAAACACACACAAAATGCTACCATTTAGCCCCAACCATGTCATGCAATATGTGTGAGTTCTTTAACTTAATATGTTTGGTTGGTTAAGTTGGTAGCGAATTGTGTATTTTATGCATGTTTTCTCTCTACATGCTTTATTTTATACATGTACAATAAATTCGCTCACTTCTCTATTTGTACAAGTCTTCTTCTGTTTGTGTCTCAACGTGTGTGTTTGTAATGCTGCTGTTGACATTTATTTTAATTTCCATCAGAATCCAATTATGTCTTGTTCCATTCATTCAACCTAACTCTCTCACCATATTGCATCAGCAAAGCTTCGGGGCAAACGATTAAAAATCATTCCCAAAAACATCACCTAAACATTTGTTAGTGGGGATAACAGAGACAGTAGCCTTGCCACTTTTCACTTTCCATTTCATACAATAATGCAGCATCCATAACTCCTCAACAGAAATACAATTTCGTTAGAAATGTAAGCTTCAATTGACTCACTGAAGCTTTTTTTCAGCTAGACACCCTAACAAAAAGAGAAATCACTGTGTTGTGTTATATTGCTTGTTTCACTTTCACACACACAACCTGGCTGACTTCTAAATGCCCATTTCCTGAATGGGAAATCAAGCATAAGATTTTTTTAAATTCTCTCATAGCATCATCATAGCATCCTGCTGAGATTCTTAGTTTGTCTTATGAAAATGCAATTATCCTCCTACACACTTAGTAGTCAAAGGCTCTTGAAAATTGCAATCCTTGCAATTTTCTAATAAACGGGTACAAAAATTCAAATTGATTTTCCGGGAATTACTTTGGCAATGAAATTTGTGACATGCATGTTAGGAAATTGAGAAGTAACAATAACTATTTTGAAACTTGGTGCCGTAGTCATCAAGCCTATTCAAGACTTAACTAAGCTTCCATGGATTAGCGGGTATGATAGAACAAGCAAGACAAAATGTGGTCGTTATTACTGTCTCGTTGAATCCATTTCCCAACTGGGAAACATATACGTTGCTCATTCCGCCCCTTTATCTATCCCACAGCCTCACATCCCATCACATCAAGGCTAACTTATCAGACAGACATTCCTTTTCTACACCAGAATATCTGTCATTTGTTTAAAACTGCATTGCATAGTACGAATAATAAAACTTTTGGCTGGATGAAAGTTACGTTGAACCAAAACTACTAACCACCGTATGTGTTTCTTACGACAGTTATTCCAATTCCTGGAATAGTTACCCTTTCTAATTCCTTCTAACAGTAAGCATTGCAATGCACTTGGTGCTTCTCACTCACACCAAGATCTCTTCTGTCGTCTCACTTGTGACAGTTATATTTTAAAGGTTTGACTATTTCTCAAAGAGCTTTCTCTCTTGATTTTATGAAACGGCTAGTTGACTTTCCTCAAAATTTTCTCAAACACTATAAAGTAAAGTATTGCATCATACTTAAATAAATACTGTAGCAACATACGGTATATATTTGTAAGTCTTTTGCAAGCTTACTCCTCTCATACATTATGTGTAGCTAGTTATTATTGTATATGATTTTAAAACCAAGTTTCACTTTACAGGGACTAAAATCAGAATAAAACTTTATTTTCATGATTTCATGCTGGTTGCCAAAGAATTGGTGGGGTCTATCTCTAGCAAAGTAGCTAGTATAGTTTGTCATTGTGTTTGTTAGTCTTTTGAATGCATGGCATAACGGAATTTTAAATAGCGGAAAATAACTGAGGGGAGGATGATAAATACAGTGGCTAGAGAGAGAGAAAGACAGAAACATATGGCATTCAACCATCTTTTGGGTCAAGAAATCCATAAATTTTCAGCACTATTAGTCAGGAGGAACTCTCTCTCTCTTTCCCTCTCTCACTTCAAGTCTTCTTTCCGTTCTTTTATTAGCAAGTCTCATTTGCTTAGCACACATAAACAAACACCATCATACGCTATATCCCTTCATTCACTAATTCCTATTAAACGTGCCGTGTCGTACGTTGTTGGGAGATGTTGGTTCTTCTAATACAAAATGATTACTAAGATTTGTGTTGTTGGGAAGGAGACGATGAAGAAAGATAGATGCAGTGCAATGTGATGCGATGAATTGTATGACATTGCTAAAACAGAGGAATGAAAGTGTACAAACAAGCATCAGAGTTAATTAATTTTCTTTGAATGGGAACGAAACGATATTCCTGATAGCAGAGAAAAGTATTAAATGTAAAATCAGTCTGTGAGCGCATACAACCCGTTGTTTATTACATGTCAGGAGTGGTGGGGCAATGGTGGAAATCAAATGCGTTTGTTAGTTACTACGTTCATGAGCCTATGCGATGCTTGCTATCATTTCAGTTTACAAATCGAGACAGAATCTATCGCTTTTTAGCTTCTACTTGGGAGTTGTATTATTCATACAAGTTAAAATCAACAGAAACAAACATAACTATTAGGATTTAAAAGAGAGTATTCATTTTGAAGCTGACAGTCCTTGACAGTGATTTTTGGAGACGTGGCTGATAAAAACTGTAGATAAGAAGGCAAATGTTTTCATGAACATTTTGAGAGCCAGCCATTAAAATTGCTTTTTCGGTACTCAAACGACTTTCCGACTCGTCTATTAAATTTTTTAGCTCACTCAGTAAGCATTCAGTTTTACGCAGCTCAACAAAAGTTTTCAAAGTTTATATTTTCTGGAAAATCAGATAATTTCACGGAAACTAAAACTTTTGGTGTTATCGGTTTTTGGTGGGGAATCAGAAACATTCTTAAGATCCATTAGTACCCTAGATTTGTCATAATTTTGAAATTTTAATGAGTTTGTTTAGAGTTTCCTTGGCAAAATTTATAATTGCATTACACTCGCCTCCACAAACCAAATTAAAATTATGACATCTGTAATTTTAGTACGACTTCCGCCCACTGTAACACCAACATCAAAGGTCTACTAGGTTGTATTATTTGACCATGAAGAAACAAGCTCTTTAGTGTTGCTTGTTTTGTTCCCGTTACTCCCAAACTCAAACCATATTTATACAACTAATATAAAAAACGGAGAAATTGAGGCTGCCAAAAAATGAGAACTGACAAAACACTCAAATAATTATATATGCATACATGCAAAGAAAAAATAACAAAAATAGAAACTATCTTGTTAAGAATTCTATTCAATTTGGAACCGTTCTCGTCATATTTTTTTTCATTTTCTCTGTCTGCATGTCATCCTTCTTCATCAGTGTTCCGTGTTGTATTTACGAGACTGTGTTTTAGGGTACGGTAGTAAGCACACGACATAGTAATCAAAGAAATGCCAGGGGCACAAGAAGTAGAGTGCACAAAATGTAGAACACACAGGGGCATTTAGCATTAACAAACCTAAATGCAAATTGAAATAGAAGGCAAGCAGAACATTTCATCCTATGTTTTCTTATGGTACCCCTATTTCTACAAAAACAACGGGCATTTCTACTAGAATTTTGGATTAGTATGACGTAACACTTTAGAAAAAACAATATTTTTTATAAAGCAAAACTCTAGCTTAACCGTAGTAATAAATAGGTTTAAATGAAACAATTTTGAAGGCAAATACAAATTGAAATAAATATAAGCATCTACCAAAGTATTAACAGCTTTAGTTTGGTTAAGTCAACAACATAAGGCTCTAGTGTTTTCAAGGAACAAGTGTGCAATAATATGCATATTTTCACACCATATTTTCAAAAACAACAACATACATGTGTACTTCGTAGGATCATAAAAACCGTAGGAATTTCTTTGTTTGCATATCAACACATGTGGCAAAACCTCTAAAGGACAGAGAAACAACCCGAAACCAGATGAATTAGACGGTGGTCTAATGATGGGGCTTAGACCTGTAATGATATTTGAATTAAGTGGCATGAAAACTAGAGTACTACAAATACTGGGTGATGTATTGATTAATACAGTGATGAATCATGCTTCCGCCAATGGTTCACCTGCCGATCCAGCTTTTGCTCGCATGTCATATTACTCGGCTTTCATCATGTGAGATTTTTCATTATTCCATTCAATTCAAAGGGCAACTATACTTATATGATTTGTTATATATATTTTAGAGTTCAATTATGGCTACTGCATGGCAGCACTAAAACTGTTACTATTTTAGCGTAGTTTTCACATTTCGTGAGTACATAATAGAAAGAAAGGGCCCGCATTTACTAGCCTGTTCGTTCCTCATTTTGAAAAGACATCTAGGATTGAACCTACAAAAAATAACAAAATACAATTATACAAGAGAAAACAAATACGGGAGTGTGCTAACATACACAAGTCTACAGTTGAGAGGGTAGGCATCAATGTCATCGTCAATCATTTTCTTCCTTCCGAATACAAAACCTAAATATGGAGCGGTTTGATAAGTAAATTTCAAACGGGCTATTATTCAAAGATAACCAAAGACTTGGCAACTGTTTACCTACCGTAATGAATAAATGCGTGAGGGTTTTCGGCCACTTTCATCTCTCATTTGTGCATAAACGCTTTCTTTTAACACTTAACGGTGGCACAAGTAAACAACTGATAATTGCGATATCTCCCTTATATATTGTTTGTCCGTAAGGAAGAACTACAAATGCAAGATTGACAAGGGGTAATACAATGCACTCAGCATTCAAAATAATTTATAACTGATTGTCAGTCAATGAGTCACCAACTTCATTCTACTAAAGGCTTGACAGCTTCCAATTTCAGATGATCTTTGTTTTTGTTTCCGTATGTTGTGGGAAACGTATGAACAGAATCAATTTCTAATTCATTACAAATACATTAATGATGAATTACAGTTCACCTCAAGTGAGTCGTTCTCATGAATAATCTATTTATTCAATCAGGAAATCCATTATTGCATTTATCCAATAGTGTGGTTGTTTTGATGATAATTTTGAGCTGAATTCGATTTATAGAAATTCGTGGAAGCCCCTGCATTAATCATCATCCTGTGTTTGTAACACAAACAAGGCCATGCCATAATCAATCTTAGCACCTACACAAGGTGTCCAAGAATCGTAAATAATTAAATTTATGAAGGGCATGCTGTGAAGCTAGGCTTCAAGGGTCTTCACTAGGAACGGTAGCAATCGTTTATGAATCTGTCTAAACAGAATTCCATTTTAGCCCCAACAACAACAACAATGCTGCGTAATAATGGAATCGAAGGAAAAAGTAGCACAAGTTTTAACAACGTTCATTAAGTACTGAAGGAAGGACCTCTGCTACCTTAGTGTTGAGTTTGCTTTAAGCAAGTATTTTGTGGATCAAGTACCCCTTTGTGGTTTGATTTCTCCCAGGAAATATTATTTGAGTGACGGTAGCCTGTGTAAAGGAGTTATAACCAGTTTCAGGTGTGTGTGTCTTTCTACAACTTCTGTTGCAAATGTTGAGAGAGGGTTGGAAGCTGGGAATTACAAGTAGAACTATTCCAAGAATATAGAATATTGATGATCAAGACTTCTCCTATTCCAAGACTACTCAGACGCCCGTCTCCATTTTGTCCCCTTGATGATTTGTTGAGTAAATACTATTACTAGGAAGAAATCATAATACCTTAATGCTAGGAATTCCGTAGAAAAAACGGTGAAGTAATATAATCATTACAGTATCTATGGCATCTCACTATGCTTACATTTGCACAGATGACAAATTGAGTACAGTAGTATAAGTCGTTTAGTCGGAATGAATTTTTGGGTTTAAGCTCACTAAAAAAATTCTAACCAAGTTTTGAAACTGCTTCTTTATACAACCCCAACTTTTTCCAGTTTGGAATCCCTGAGTGAGAATAGAGAAAGTGAGCTAAAGGATTTTTTTTATTGATTGCACGTCATTTAACTACGAAGAGAAGAAAAATCAGCGGTTAGTGGACTCATAAACGTATAATAATGAACTTGTGATTTTCCTTGAGTTTTTTTTGTTGAGACGGCGACTGTCATAAGAAGTATGATGCTAATTTTAGATACTGGAGGGGAGGTTATTACTTTCCAAAAGCGTTTGAATATTAAAATTCAATGAACCATTGGTAATGTAATGGTATACAACCCTTGCCGTAGTCTCCCATTTTCATACACAAAGTATGCACACACGAGTAAATGCAAGCAATGAAAACCATTCATTAATTCAGTGGTGTATTCCACCAAGAAAAGGAAGACTCTTCATAAAAAAACTTTGTTCCCAAAAAAAAAACTTTCTTCTTTCTATGCAAAGTTATGCTTTGTCAGTGAATAAAAAAAGTATCTTGGTCTAGCGCTTAGTATGTTTGCAACAAGCCATTAAGAAAGCTTAAGCGGTGCATTATCTATTATCGCGGAATCCCAGTTTTGAACAAAGTATTTAGTAGGAGGAAACTCCTGCTACAGAAGAGACTGGAAAGTTTTCCCAATTCTCAACTGATTATTCAAAGTCACAACAATTATAAACTATGTTACATTTGTTTTTCATACAATATTCTAACATCAGCCACAGTTATATTGTCAATTGCATATTTATTACTAACACTACTACCAATCTCTATGGTATGAAGGCTATTAATAAAGAGGAGAGCAATTTGCAATCAACTCGTTTCATTAACCCTCTTTCTTTCTCGGAAACGGAAAATAACAATAGTCCAACGTCAGGCAAAGCTATTGCATTTTGACAAATGTGTTGTAATTTACTTTCATTTCATTTACTTTCTCATTTCTACCAGTTGCTCCGGACTCTGTCTCACTTGCGTATTGTATCAGTTGTGAACATCACAATCACATCCTTCGTACTCAACCCGGGGAGTTCACAAGGAGACTAGGACTACACAAAGACCCTCATTTGCGACTTGAAGCCTTCCACCACATCACCACCACCTTCCAAAAAAATATTTTTTGACGGAGTTTTTTTTCTGCCTACCTCATCATCAACTCTTTAATCAAATCTACTCTCAAAAAATAAAATCAACATGAACTATTTGAATTGCTGTTGTCTCGTCCTCATCCTTTCATCCTTCCTCTTGGTAGTCATTTCGGCATCGGCCATTTCATCACAAGAACTGAAAGATCCAGCAACAGAGGAGGATCTAGGAAGCACAATCAGTGACACTGTGAGCAAGCGAGCATGGAAAAATTTGGGTGCTGCATGGGGAAAGCGAGCTTGGGCTGATATGCAGGTACAGTCTAAACTCTACTCTTGTAAAAATTGAATCATCATCATGAGGAAAGAATGAAAACATACTTATGCATAAAAGCTAAGTAAACTCATTTCACTTTAATACAAAAAAAATGCTGAGATCTACACGGTATCTCTTCCCATTAACCTTTTCCCATCGTGTGTAGATGTATCCTGAGAGTGGAGATCTCACATTGCCCATCTCATCTTGTACCTTGTTAAAAGCTAGTTCATCCCTCCTTCTTCCTTTTCCCTTTTCTTCCCATCTTGATCCGAAGGTATCATAATACTCCGAGCTGGGAAATAGTGGAGATGACTACTACAACTACTCGAGTTGGACCACCACACCACATTACTTATAGAAAATAGGAGAAAGAGTCTGCTCTATCTGGTAGTCTCTTAGCTTAGCTTTTTGAGATGCGTCATTGTGTAAGTAAAGTTGAGGGATCATTAATTTCTCCTGACGTAGAGTTAGATTAGAGCTTGTAACCAAAATATATTCCTGCATTGTTAATAATGCTCTGCTCAAAACTATACTAGATAATATGTAAAGTAAACGTAATACGGATACAAATGTGCTAAACACACTGAAGCCCAGGGGATGCATGCTATTCCTTGTTAGCTTTTCAACTTACATGCTTAGTACCCCAGACAGGCCATGTTTTACCTGTGTTCTAAAACCTAAAAATTCATAATACTTTGATAACACAAACTTTGGTATAAATTGGGATTACTCGAAACTTATTTCTTGACCTTGGTCGGAGCCAACAAATTTTTTGTGTCTTCACCACCCTCCCACAAAATTACTTAATACTGCAATAATACTATTGATTCAGGCTCCAGTCAACTAAGTTACGTAAATTCACATAAAAGGATTGATCAATAACTGGTATTTAAGCCAATCATGTTTTGGAAGGTTAAAAACATTATATACATCCTTGATGGAATTCAATATTTCTTTCTCTGACGGTGCTTATCTAAAGAGAAGGGTGGTCATGACATAATTCAGGTTGCTAAAAGAATTATCCGATTACAGTAGAACTGAACTCTCGAGACCTTTCCTTGAATGAACCCATCTATTGTTGAACATCAAGTGATGACGTTATTTGTGATGTGATCTTAAATCTCAATGCATCCCACGATTTGATTTTATCCTCTCCCTCTCTCTTGTTCCACACTGTTACTTCCTGACCGAAACAGATGTCAAAAATTGTGAAAAGAATTTCAGTAATGAAAGAAGAAGTGAAACTGATTACATGCTCTTCTTTCTCTATATTTTTTTTCACTTTCACCATATTTCTTTCTTCCCGTAAAACCTGGAACATAGAAGGCATGGGGTAAAAGAAGAGGATGGGATCGACTAAGTGCAGCCTGGGGAAAGCGGATGGCTCCCTCAGACTTCACATCTGAGCCCAGCAATGACTCCGACGAGGTTTTGTATGGAATGGACAAGAGACCAGAGTGGTCGAGTCTTAAAGGTAAGTTTTTTTTACAAAAAAAATTCTCTTCATCATCATCTCTCTTCTTTCTTCTCATAATATTGGCCTGCTCACTGAGGCTTACAAAAGAATGAGTGAAGAAAAAAAGAGACCTCTTAAGGATTCAAGTGGTTGTCAGTTGTAGTTTGTACTTTCTCTATCCACTTCTTCTTTTTCAACCACACACAAAAAAAACCCTAAACTAAGGGAGAAATCTAGAAGAGAAGCGGGCAATAATATGAGACCATGTCTCAATAAAAAATCTAAACAAAGAGGAAACATATGTATTTTCCCTATGGGCAAAAAAATATGCCTTCTCCCTCCCTTGTTGATTGCACTATATTTATGATGAATATGCGTGTTATTATGCTTACGTAAGGTAGGCGGAAATATAAATTCGACAAACTACAGTTCTGATGGGATAGTATCATCCAAAACCTACAACAATAACAACAACAACCGTCTTGGGCTTATTACAAGTCATCACAATTTCTTGAAAATCTAGTGTAGCTACAAAATTTAATATCAGGAAAGAATGAGATACTTACTACCGCAACATAACAGGGTGAATAATGCTAGGAAAATAGAATCAGCAAGATAAATACACAAGAAAGTTCATGTGAAGTGAACCAACAACAAAGTAAAATCTGATATTATTTGATATCCACATTTTTAAAAGCACATTCTAACAGATTTCATCAAGGTTTTTGCCACATAGAGATAGGTCTTTCATTGAAAGAGGGAAGTATGAGAGGTAATACGGCGCTTATATAGAGTTGGACAGATCCTAGATAAGTGACGAGAGAATAGAAGGTTTCAGTTGCATTAGAATAAATATATTTAAAAAAAATATTACCTTAAAAATGATATTCCTAGTGGAGTAAAAAGCTCCTGCTTTCCGCCCGTTTTAAAATGAACTTAGCAAGAAAGAGCTGTCAAAGCTTTAGGTCAAACTTAATCCTATGCATTCAAGCTCATTACCAAATTTACGAGGTTTAAAAGACATTCGTCAGAGTTACTAAAAAGGCTTATAAATGGAGTGGTTTACAGGAATAAACTCATAACCTTAATAGTAACATAACGATTATGCATCACGAGCTCTCTAAGGGAATTTACATTTTTAACCAAAATATTATTCATGTTTTTATACACAAACTCACATTTCTCTCTCTCTCTAAAATACTGTAACAGCTTAGTATTGCATCTTTAAAATTATAACACCTAAAAATATTACATATGATGCAGTTGATTACATCACAGAACCCAAAATGTTGTACATTACTAGATTAGTAGTAATCTGTTCAATGTCACCTTGCTGCAACTTAAAACCACATTTATTTTAGCAGTGGGAATATGCACTAACAATGAGTTTATTTTGGAAATAAACTACAGGTTAAAACAAAGTAAAACCACAAGTTCCATTAGTACAACTTTTCTATGAAAGTATGTGTTGATAACATTTTCTAAGACAAATATTTTGGAAACTAGTAAGCAAAACAATGATAAGTCTGACGTTGGAAAGCCTAAGTTACACTCGTTCCTAAGTGTAGAAACAGGTGGATGCAGGGAAGCTGAAAAATGTAGATAAACTTAAACTTAAATTACAACGCCTACGGTTATTGAGTATGTGGGAGGAGGAATGCTATTTATTTCAAGCACAGAAGCTTAAGCATTGCTTAATTTTTAAGATGAACAAGCAACTTTCCCAACTCCTCACTTCTGCTAAACTTTCGCTGCAGAAAGAATCAGGGTTTCGCTATCCTTACATAGGAGCTCTTTCGCGTGTGTGGTTAGCAAAAATATTTCATTTCATTTTAGGCATCAGATGTGTATGATCCAGTGGTCACCACCCCTTTTCCATTACTGTCACATTGAGCCAGTTCCATTTCCCCCACGCTCGTTCCTAGGATGGAATACCAGCATACCTTTTTCCATTGTCAATTTTATATTTGTAAAGGGGAGCTTCATGGGCGTTTTGTAAACCCGTTTTGGCTGAGTTTCTACTTTAATTACAGGCAAAATTTAATTAGACCAAATTAAAGTCATACGGTCATCCACTCGCTGGAAGGTGAGAGAAAGCGTATGGAAAGCATTTTACTATCAAAGATTCAAAAGGAAATACTTTCACACATGCTGTGCTGCTGTAGTCACTCGCAGGTAACAGTCAGCAACACATTTCGTCAAACACATCATCAAGGGAGTTCTAGGGGGATGGGATGACAGTTAAAAATTTTCATTGTATACAACACCATTCACTCTAATTTTAAATTTACGACCGGTTTTATATTCATGACTATAAAATTAATTTACAGTAAGGGAGGTGAGCGTGTAGATGGGATGACGTCAGAAATGCAAAACAAAAAAAAGTCCTGCAATTTAATTTCTGGCCATTGAGCTCTAGTTTTTTTCTTGAATAATGCATATTTGTAAATTTGTCTTTTTCCATACACAAAAACATATTACAACTACTCTACTTCCAGTATTTCCATCACTCTCTTGATTCTGCCCTGAACCCAACATTTCGGTAGAACCAAGAATGTGGATAAGAATGCTAGTTCTTTATGTAAGAATAATTTTGTTGGATGAGCCCAGATGTCACACACAATAGGATGCCCTAGAGCCTTTTAAGTCATAAATTGCTGGAATCTATGTGTCTGTGAATTTTGTATGGAAAGACACGTAGGCAACCTGTGGCACCACACTTAACTAACCATGACAAGTGAATTTATTCTCTAAAATTGCATTCTCATCAAATTGAAATGAAATAAAGTAGACCACTGGGACCTTCCTCTTACATCCTAATGAGTACGCGGAGTTAGTAATTTTATCGACCTCTTTTAATGCTATTAAAAAGGTAGTGTTGAAATCTTACATTAAATACGGAAGCTAGTTAGTTTACCAAGTTCATACAGAGTCAACAGTTGACTGCTACGCTAATTTGGGGCAAATTAATCCCAATTTTAAAAGAATGCGACGAAAAGATGTGTGCCTTTGGGTGCTAACCAACAAACATCATGTCAGACAGTGACATGAGGACGACGGTTGTACGTACCAAGTAAGCTCATGTTTTGTCTACTTTTAATAACAGGATCGTGGGGAAAGCGTGCCACAGGCCATTCCGGATGGAGCAATCTTAAAGGTTCCTGGGGGAAGAGAGCGGCTTGGAACAAATTGGATAAGGCATGGGGAAAGCGGTCTACCGATACCGGTCAGTAAACATGTTATTTTTCCTTATAAAAAATTTATACTTGGAAACACTTTCTCTCTCTCCTTCTTTCATCCACTTTCAATCTCTATACTCAAGATTTAGTGTTAAAATGAGGGCATGTATCTACCTCTATTCAGTCCTTCTTCCTAAAGAGAGCTCCTCCGTCGCTATGTTATTCCATGAAATCTTTATTTTAATGGCTCTCTAACGAGTTGTGAGAGTGTCATTGAGCACCAGAATAATTAATTTAGATGAAGGCAATCCCACACTTTCCCACTTACTTAACTCACTAGATTTTCTTCCCTAAGGGATTGAGTAGAAAGCAATGTATCTACATAGATATTTTAGTCAGTCCCCAAGTTTTATGGTGTATAACCGAACTGACACGTTATAGAATTTTATTTGCCGAATTCCGTAAAAGACAATCACATTCGTAGTTACTTTTTCTCAGCAAAAATTTTGGCCCGTTGTCCAAATTCCGGTCTGTAGATGTTGTCATTATGGAAATTTATTTGTCATTGATAGGTATTTCCCCCACTTTTTCCAACAAAAGTTGGAACATTTCTGTCATCACACAGAAATATATGGATATTTTACAAGAATTAAGAAAATGCACTGCAAGAAATTGCAATATCTAATAGAATACAATACCATACACAACACACCATATTTTGTATCCTGATTATTCTCTAGGAAAGAGAGAGAAAGAAAGAAAAATGAATTTTTGAAACAAAACATTTTCCAAACAAGTAGCAAAAAGTGGTGTAAATGCTGGCGGTGAAGACGTGACCTGTCAGTCGTTAATCTTAGAGGTTAAGCAATGTTTCATTCCTGCACTCCAACTTTCCCTATTCTCCTAATATGCTTTCCAATGCCAAGTTCTTTCTTCTTGCTATCAACTTTTACATAAAAGGACAAGGTATTATGGTATATATCAACCCTACAAATAAAAAGGAAAAGGTTTGGGTTAGTTGAGTTCATGTTACCAACTCCGGATTTGAGGATGGGTAGGTTGAGACATTACAACAAGGAAAAGTTTCTATTTATTTATCTACATAATCGGTCTTTTTATGTGGATGTATGGAAAACTTTTAGTGGTAGTTAGTTTTTTTTCGTCCTCAACCAGCACTAGCTCAAGTAGTTACTTTAATCCTTAAGCTAATGTAAGTAATATTTTTTGAATGAAAAGAAAAAAAGTACAGAGGAAGTTGTTAGGATGCTTACAAAAATAAAATACCACACCACCATACATACCACTTTGTAGAGAAAAAAAGTAGCGTTCGGGTGAGTTCCATCCTAGTCTCCATATATTGTTGTATTCATCCATGCAGGGAATAATATTTGCTCTACAATTACTCTAGGGATTGAATGGAATATTAACTGGATCATAATATATAGAAAAGAGACAAAAAAGTGTATGTTTTGCTATTTTCTTTTTGCTAACCCACTTGCATGTTATTCTTTAAATGGTGAAAACATTGAATTCCAGTGCATTTTAAGGCTTGTACTCATACTATTTCATTGTATATAGCTACCATGTACATGCATTAGCTTAATGGAATCATATTTTACAAGAAAAAACAACCGTGGAGCTTTTGAACAATTTTTATGTATACAATACTATAATATTGCAAACCAACCAAACCAAGTGGGTGTTTGAGGAAATGGTACGAAGACTAAGCCCGGAAGAAGCGAGAAGTTTGATGACAGGCGACTCACATACAAAAAGAGAATTCAGTTAGTTATACACTTGATTTTCTTTTAGATTTAACCTTTCTTGTCTCAGAAAGAAAGAAAATAAATGCAAGTGCCAGACGTCATGAGTAGGATAGCGGGCACAAAAATATATGCTACTGTATTTTTTTTGCAGAAGACTTTTACATTTTTTAAGATTTTTTAAAAGAGCAGTGTGGGCGTTATTTGGAGCGAGCAAGAAAGGCAGTAAACACTATACAGTTGTTTGTAACGTAGATTGTGGGCAAGCGGTGTTGCTTTCTGAGCTAGCAGTATTACCCTTCAGTACTTCAGTGGTGTTAATTAATTGAAAAAGAAAGCAGACTGGGATGCTATTAATAGTGACACTAGAGAGGTTGTTGATATCACATCAAAAACATTTGCATTTTTATTGAGCAATGTTGACTTTTTCATTCATTATTTCAGGCAGTTATTAATGATCACTCAATCAATACGTTTCAGTTGAACATCTGCAAAAAAAGTAGGCTTGATATATTAAAAGCTGAATAATCATTTTTAGCCAGCAGTTAATGAGCCATGAGCTGTATTGGCATATTTTTTGTGTTCATTGAAGCTCATTGAGAACTTTTCAGCTAGAACGAAGCTATCAGAGCATAAAAAGTTGGTGTAGAAAGTGAAATGTAAGGATGGACCATGTAATGACCAACATCTGAATAGAATACATGATTGCAACCCGCAAGCGAAAATAGTGCACGTGGACTCATCCACCTTTTCCTATCAAATTAGAGTGTTATCTGATACTTACACTGGACCATTCAACCAGACGGAACTAATGAGGATGCTAGTATAAATGCGTTGTATCTCAAATATAAATATTTTTGAGGGCATCACATTTCTAACGAATTGGAGTCTGTCATGTAGAAAAAATTTGAACTTATTGCAAACCTAGTAACAAGTATTTATGAATTTATAATATTTCGACACTGAAAAGTGAGCTATAGCCAATGCGTCACTTGTTCTTATTTATTGAAACATTGCAAGACATGTTTAGGAGATAATAGTTATGCTGCAGAATTTCGGGTTTCTGTAGATAATTGTTTGTTGTGTTGCACTAAACGTTATTTACGTCAGATCGCGACTGCATATTAAGAACGGTGACAAAATGCATTTAGTATGGTATGTTTTGAAGTGTTATAGCTTATAGATCCCTTGTTAGGGGAAATAACACTATTGATCCAGCCAGCAATTGTCTAATGAAAGATTGAGCTACCTACCTAAATATTGAATGTTACATCGGTGAGCATTAGTATATGATCCAATGTGGTTAATAATACGAGTAATTTTGTCATTTGAATCAGAAAACAAGTTTGGTCTCATTTTTTGGTAGCCCCATTTCTGTGTCTCACATTTATAAGTACATTTTTTGTTGTATTTTGTTGCAGTTTTTGCTCCTACATGCTTCGAAATTAGATTCAATCATAAAACATTCGGTATTGATTTGATATGACCTTGTTCAAAAGAACATAAGTCCTGAATCCAATTGAATCTCTTTTGGATTCTTAGAAGCCGTAGTGGAAAGATTGTCCTGAAACGATACTTGAATTTTAAACCAGAATACATTCCAATGCTCAAAAGTCTACTTTATTTTTGTAGAGAAAGTCAATATTTCAATTGTGTAGGAAGCACAAAGATTGAAATTTGATTTCAAATGAATTGTGTCATTAGATTTCTGCCAGCAACCACACGCCCACACACAAGGGGATGAATACAAAGGTATTTGCTTGCAGTGTGTCAAATTTGTGTGCTAGGGGCAACTTGAGATTGTAACCTATTCTCTTTCTCTGCACACAGGAATGGAAGAAAAACATTGTGTAGTCCAATTAATCAATAGTTCCCTTTGAAAATGCATTTTGTATAAACGTTCCGTTCACTTTCGATTTTGAGTGAATGACATAGTGTGCAATGACATTGAGCTCCAATTACGTAACTTTTGTTCAACTACCACAGGATTTAGCAGGAAGAGAAATAAATTTCGCCATTTAAAAATACTGATGGTTTTATTACTTCGTGAGTGATTCGTATCGTATCCGTATCGTATTAAGCAAACAGGAATGACACACCACACCAGTAAATGATTTTGATAGGGAGAGTATGCATTATACAAGATACATGGACACAATTTACAATATCAGATATTCGGTTTAACAGAAATGAAATATGAATGCTATGCTGACCGGTTTTATGAATGCTCATTTATTAGTCAAATTGGAGTTTTCGGTTTAGTACGAAAGTCCACTTTACATCCCATGTTAAAGAATAACAACTAACAATAATAAATTCACGAGTTTTCGTTAGGAAATCATAATTGAATGAATGTATTGAAAGTTAGCTCACGGCTACAAATGGACTATGCATTTACACGATAATATTACATAATCTAGCAAAAAAACAACAAACGTTGGGAGGCTCATGAGATACTACAACAAACGTGAGCAACAAAACCAAATTGTTTGTATTAATTATTTAAAATATTGCTCTAGGAAGTAAATGTTAGCTCTTCCTTACTGGTACGTTGCTAATACAATGATGTGTGTATATGTATATCTTTGGTTCATAACTGAAAATGTTGAACACGTGCATTTTTTTACAATGCTGTATTTTGACTTCTACCATCAATTTCTTTGTATTTCCATGCAACAAATTGTACGAATTTTACTAACAAGGCCACGTTTATGCCTACAGTCTTGTGTTGCAAATTTATTAGTCTTGTCTCATTTCAATATTTCCGAAAAGGATTTATTGCCTATGCATTTTGTGTCATCGTAACAGTTTCAGGCTAAATTATGAAAGTTCACTGACTGAAAAATCAAATTTGGCAACTTTTGTATTGCACCAAATTTGGAAAATAGTGGATCTGCCAAGTGTTAGCGTTTGGTAGCGCCATCATGTTTCATTCAAGTTACCGTATAATGCCTTGTTTAACTTTGGCATTGCTTCACTGGAAAATGTCTAAATGTGCATAAAATAAATTGAAACTGTTAAATTCTATAATATTCGCCTGTGATATATGTACATTTGGTTTTGGCATAAACTGGGAATGCACACATAATTTAATCACTGTCATAGCACACGACACGAGGCTAGCGGAAACAATGACGGGCGACCTGCTCTAAAAATTAAGGTCTATAACAATGCATAGAATTACTCAGAACATACATAGCACTCAGAAGATTTACTTTCTTCGACAATTTCTTACTTAATGCAATGCCACAATGAAAATAACAAGACTACTGCGTTGTAGTTCATAGTTACTTTCCTTCAAATTCATTTGTGGAATCTTTACATGCTACACATTTTAAGAAACTGATTAAAGGGCTAGGCAGCGCAACTACTTTAGCGTCAATGTTTTTCAGAGCATAGCCAAATAATGTAAGTACATGTAAATATAAATGTACAAAGAAGCATGTTCCTTGTTTCTTCATCCCTCTTGAAGATCAAGTGTCAATGTGACGTGCAACATTAGCTTTTATTTTATGATTCTATCGTGAAGCTTGTTTACGGAGAATAAACATGCTCCAAAAACTATTGCATGTTTAGTGACTCAACAAGGTCCACAAAAAAGAAACTGTTGGGTAGCATGCAAAAGTTAGAGAAAGCAGAGGAAAGGTACACTGCGAAATCACAAACCTGTTTCCAAAAATTACCATAGCTTACGTAACAGTTGGAGTTTTCTGCATACCATATACCATTACCATAATGTTGTGTTTTTAAGAGCATGCATCGAAAGATTGTGCAGCAATAGTAACTTATTACACAAGGGAAACTGATTGTGATTTATTCATTTGCTTTTTTTTAGATGACGAGACTGGAAACTGAACTGGGTGAATGAGCTTTCACCACGATCACCATGTGCATCCAACAGCGTTTCTTGGAATTTAATTGGATTAACGATGTTTCTTCACATTCCGATCCTTCTCCGTCTGTACAACATATTGTGTAATTTGAAGTCTTCGTTTATGAGTTTGTTGTTTGTGATTAAAAGTCAGGATGTGTTTGAGAGTAAAAATTTATTAGCAAAAATTGTGCTTGAACGAAAAAAATCTACCAATATATCTAAACAATATAGATGATGATATACTTGATGATGTCAATCGTCAATGTTTTAAAGAAGAAATTTTGCTAATATATCCCATTCTGTTATTTCCAACAAACCATTAATTATCTTGTTTATTTATTGATTTTGTTTTGCGCATGAAATTAGAAGAAAAAATTATGTGTATTTTAACATAAGCAACTATGTTATTTAAATATAGCCTTTCAGTATTATTATAAAAAATAATATGAATTGCGAGAGAATATTACAGAGAAATCTATTAAATTATCTGAGTGTATATATTAGTTTCTATCTATGTATGTACTTAAAAATTTACCTGTTATGTACCCAATTTAACATTTTCGTCTTAATATGAAATACGAGTATACCCACAAAAAAAACTATGTAAAAATAGATTATAAAATATGTTATGAAAAACACTTAGTAATTTTTTAGATGTCATCAGCATGTATTTATATTTGTCTAATACATACATACATACATAAAACATTATATTTATAGTTTATAGCACACGAAAAACTCATCAATGTTGTACATAATTAAGAACATACATACATCAAACTTATTACCTCAGCAGTTAAAAAAAAGTACCTTTCCACATTGCATGTAGTTATAGCTTCTCTTATTCGTAGCAAATCACAATCCATTCCCTTCAAGCGACTGTAGAAGGAAGTTGCAAAAATTTCAATCGAATTTTCATAACATGCACGCAAAGGAGGCAGATGGCCAGTATCAAATTTTTGTTGAAGTGCCGAAGGAAGGATGGATAGGGAGGAGAATTAGAAACCTTTTTATTATTATTATGCTAATAACAACTAGTTAATGCACCAACTCAACCCATTACAAATTTTAGGATGGTCATGTTTCCATTTTGACCTACTATCTTCACACTGGATTTTGTTTTTTGTAGCTTAACATCAATATACAATTCCTCATCACAAGAAACATTTAATGCGTTTGATTGATGCGACGAAAGGTTGACTCATAATGATATATTGACATGCCAGCATATTTAGTATGTTGTAGTTAATAAAAGAAGTGGGAAAATAGAAAGCTTGCTTTGATTTTTGAGTTTGTGCTGTGTTATATCAGTTGTTAAATTTTATGGATATAAATACATTACAAAACATACATACAAACATATTTAATGTTATAGAAATAGTATTTTACGATTTAGGTGTCAAACTGTGTATTTATCACGGGAAGTCATATGCTATCTGTTAGAAATAAAAATATGTTTACTAGAAGCTCTTCCGTGTTTTCAAGTGTTGTTGAGTAAATGTCGCTAGTTAAAGTTGCATCAGATACCTGAGCTCGTGGTGGTTATAAAAAGTTATTTTTGGATTAGCAAACAAATCTCATACTTTGTCAAGCTCAAAGTCACTTACATAATTGGCATTGCATTTGACATATGTGCAATAATAGCAGCAAAATATCTCTTTTAATATGAACAAGGGCTTAAAAGCGAAAGAACTCAAAACGCGTGTGAAAAAACAAAGCAAGCAAGCAGCACACGTCATCGTTTGGGACCGAGAACAGGAAATCTGAGAATCCGAAGGGAAGCTATTTATGACTTCTTCTCGTTTGTGTTCTTCAAGTTTGAAGACGTCATGGGAATTGATTAGGTGCACCTTCATGTAAGTTCTTCCACCCTGTCTGCTTTTTCAACAAAAACTTTGAATGACTAGCATTTGTCTTAACAAGATGCTTTGTGTTTTTTTATTACAGCCACCTCATTCTGTTGAAAAGAATTTTGTGATGTGGCATGTAGCAGCTTCTAGTATAACCGTCTTCTAGGAGGAACGTGTGTCGTCAGATACTTTTCAAGGTCATCATCAATGAATGATTAAGTTAATGTCTCTTCATAGCGGCACTGATGGAATTCGAGAGGAGGAGCACGAGGAGGAAGGCAACATGTAATGATATTAATTTTTTGTCTTATCTTTTTCAGGAATTCAACTTAAATTTAATCTAGATGAGCAAGCAAGAATAATTTTAACGTCGTCTTCTATTTTGTAAATAGGAGTAGCATGCAGTCGCCTGTGAAGTTAAAACTCAATCATACCTAACAATGCATTCTTATGAACTACCAGGGACAAAGTCTTATTATGACAGTACGTAAAACCCCGACACAGAACCAACAGCAAAATGATCAAGACTAACAGAATTTTTAACAGACCCATGCACGAATATTTTACAAAAATAGTTTTCCGTGATAATGGCTATGAAAGAAGGTGAATTTAACTGCGTCAACGGATTCGGTTACGTAGGCATAGTAAATTGACCTAACCTATTTTTTAAAGTCAAAATGCATCGATGCTTCATTGTATTTTTTCATTATCAGCTCATTTCATATTTGATGTAATTACGAGGGTTTGGTATGTAAAAATAGAAATGGGACAGTGGTTTAGAATTAAATCAACGGCTCTCTCTTTAATAACAACAAACAACAAAACAAATAAATAACAAGAACAAGTTTGAATCAAACAATCATTAAAATTTGTGTGGTTTTCAAATAATGCCCTGCAAATCAGATGGATACTGCTGTTGGGAGTATGGGTTATAGATTGGATTATAACTCACTGGATCTGAATACTGATACGATGGAACAATCACGGATGGCTGTGGGTATGGTGAAATTTGTTGTTGATATACAGGTGCTGGCTGTGGGGGATAGGATGGTGGAGGTGGCTGCTGATAAACAGGCTGCTGTTGATATGGTGGCGGTTGCTGGTACTGCTGTGGTGGTTCATAAATGATGCTAGGATCATACAGTGAAGGTTGAAGTGAAGCCAATGGGTACTGTGCCGGTTGAGGTGGATAAACAGGTGGCAACGAGGACAGATTCAATGCCGGAATCACATCCTTAACCTTCTCTGCTGGACATGAGAACACACCAGCAGCTTGCCATTGCAAATCAGCTATAGCTCCACGAATGTCTGGAGAAACACGGGATGCAATAATGTAACTCGATTGCTGCTGATTTCCTTGATAAATGCCTTGTTGTTGTTGTTGCTGAGAGGAACAGCTTGTTGGAACCTTGATAACTGCATATAAGACTGCACGCTTGCGACCATCTTTTGGTGGAGCTGCTTGAGCTCTGTAAAAAAATTTAAAAAATCCTTTGATAATTTTCTATTTTTCCTTTCAACGAATTATTTCAAACAATGGAAACTTTCATTATTATAATGGAAATAGTATTATTATCTTACTGAATTGGTTGTTGTGGTTGCTGTGGCTGAGATGGTGGTATCGGTGGTGCAGATCCAGCTGGAATGGCACCAAGGTCGGATTGCCGATCATTCGCAAATCCAGAATCATACTCGGCATTCTCAGCAACCACACAGTAAACTGCTGCTCCTTTGTCGGCAACGCAAGCATCATATCCTGTAACTCCAACGAAGCAGACATCATCGTATCCAGCAGAAGAATAACCAGGAGGACATTGAACTTGTCGTACCAATGCTTTCCTTGGCACCTTGGAGTTATCCAGGTTGTTGTAGTACTCTTGCTGATACACGGTGCTGTAAGGTGGTTGATTGCCGGCTGGTGTTGGATTTGGATGCTAAAATCAATATAAAATTAAATATTGCCATCATCCTCATTTCAAAGTTTTCCTAAAATGCTAAGGATTGATTTGAATCATTATGCTTATTACTCACATTTTGTAGGATAGCTGTAGGAGAAGAACGATAGCCAGCAACCCAACACTCAGCATTACTTTGAGGATATCCATAGGCAGGAGATGCAATTTGTGGGTAGGGTGTGTATGGAGATGGTGGTTGAGGTGGATATCCATATGGTGATGAGCTAGGAAGAGAGCTGGAAGTGTATGGTAAGCATAGCCTTTCTTGCGATGGATACTTATCATCCAAGTCATCCTCTGCTGTAATAAGCAAAGTTAGCTCTGCGCCTGGTCCCCCAAGCTTATACTGGACAGGTGGAGAAATGTTGTCCAAACCCAAAGGCAAGATAAA
Organism: Orchesella flavescens; assembly: GCA_964034955.1. Classification (NCBI taxonomy): domain Eukaryota; kingdom Metazoa; phylum Arthropoda; class Collembola; order Entomobryomorpha; family Orchesellidae; genus Orchesella; species Orchesella flavescens. The sequence goes on along the minus strand of OZ035953.1, from coordinate 17,322,550 downwards.
GCAGACAGAACGTCCTATACTTTTGTAAGGCTCATATTCATTGTAAATATTTAAGATATCCCAATCATGCACGATGCTGTATCTAGATGCTGGTCCAAGGATGCATGAAGAGGCTGTCACAACCAGTCCTAAATGCAAATTAGTACCCATGCACACTACCGTCTGCGAAAAAAAAATCAGTCAGCATTAAATAAGGTGCAGTGAACTTTTTTCTATCTAGCTAATGTCAGACACGTAAATTGTAAGTTATCATGTAAATCACCCGTACATTGTCTTCATTATCAACGATAAGGACATTCCAGGGGACGGAGCCGTATGGTACCACGTCATTGATCCCACCAGGCACAGCTCCAGAGTACAGAGCGTCATTGGTTGCAGTTATAACTCCACAATGCTTTTGCTCACCCATCTCATGGTACTGTTGGCAAAAAATAAAACATTTAATTTTTAATTTAACTCGTTTTGAGGATGATATTATATGATTGATTACTTTGAAAACTTACTGTGATAGCTCGATAAATTATATCCTCTACAACAACCACTGGACTAGGATAAGGATTCTGCGCAACTGCTGCGTACTGTGGAATGCTTGGAGCAAGTGGATAATTTTGCTGTTGTGGTATATTGTAGGGCAAGTCTATTGGTTGGTATGGAGGTGGCGATTGTGAAGGAACTTGATAGTAACTGTCAACGGATGGTACATAAAGTGGACTTGGATAAGGTGAGATTGGCTGTGGGTACGGTGGCTGCGGGTATTGAGGGAGTCCATATGGATCCACGGATGCGTAAGGTATTGCGTAAGGATCTATCGAAGGGTATGGAACAGCATAGGGATCCACTGATTGGTATGGAACTGCGTAAGGGTCCACCGATGGGTATGGAACGGAGTATGGATCAATTGCCGGCACATAGTAACCCGGTGTTGGTGCTGCAATTAAAATAAATTACTAACTAATTCCATCCTCTCACTTTTTAAAATTTGCACGAACAAAAACAGTACAACTACTGAAACACACTGATTGATAAGATAAAGTACCTGGTGAAGGATATGGATACACTGGAAGCGAATCAACTTGACTGATGCAAAACGTCAATGCAGCGCCTAGCATCAAAGCTCTCCAATTTTTCAGCGTATTCATTCTACCTGAATTATCACTTCACCACTAGTTTAAGATCCACCACAGCCAACTTGATAAGAGCTCTGGTCACAAGACGTACCTCTTGGTGACTGACGGCTGCTTCGTATAATTCTAGAATTTTTGAGTCAAGAAATTTTTTAGCCCATACATACACAAATATGTAACTGCATATGAAGTGTACAGGCAAACCCATATTTGACTGTGTTATTGGATTTCACTTCTCTATGAACTAAATTCCATTTCAATCATGGAAGGGTATAGCAACAGTGATTCCTTCACAACGATGTACATTTGACTAAAAAATATTTAGGCGACATGCAAAGTAGCATTGGTAACCATCGACTAGGCATGAAAAGGCATGAAATCAATGAACTCGACAAGAATTTTATCTTAATACTTCATCGGAGTACACAGAACGCTGTACAATGCCGTCAGGGCACACACAAATATGAATGAATTCACAATAGCTGTATGATATGGTTCCTTGTGATTAGTTAAAAAATTATCCGGCACGTGTATGGAAATATGGATGCACAACAAGAATGAAAGGAAAGCTTAAAATCACAGTGTTCAAACAACATTGGCATTTTTTTATGTGAGCATATCAAGAAATTCCAACTCAAAAGAACGAAACCTTTATTAGAATTGCTTTCAAAGTATGCCAGATAACATATTGTATATTATTTTCCGCAAATAAATTCACCATATATAAGTGTACCATGTAACAATTAAAATTCATAATTTTGGTTACAATTTTTATAATTCAAAGAAGTGATTACTTAAATTACAGTTCCATTTTCGATTGATATACATAATTCATCTAACTCCTTTCTCAAGTAATATCCATTTTTGTACAGCTAACAGACAAATTTTTTATATGTTGAATAATTTATAATAGCACATATATCATACACGGTCGGCCGATGAGTATTAAATTGTTTTCAAACTGCCAATTCAATTTTTATTCAATGTACATGTAACTAATACTGATGATCTTCAGTGTGCTTCTTTTTTTGGACGACAAATTGATAAATTTAGTAATTTATATGGCGTAGTTTATACTGATGCACACATGAAAATTTATAAGTAATTTTTTATACCAGCTAACATATAAGTTGTTTTATAAGTATCTAGTTAGTATGTATATTCTTTCTACCTTAAATAAGACAATTAACAACATTTAAGAGAGAAGTCTTGTAACTAATCTAGTTACGTGATATCTTGGAAGTCATTGGAGTCATTCCAATCCAAAAAAAATGCATATAATTTTCTCCCAAGTGGCATGAATCTCATATACCAGTAAAGACTTTGACTTCTTCCCTCCAATTTTAATTTTTTATAAACTTTAAATCTAGTAGCATTCAAAACAATGATGGTTATTTTTGATAAATTTTCCTATAATTCTACTGCATGTTTAACTTAAAAATTATAATAATACGCAAGTTTACTAACAAGTTTTCTTTAAAATTATAACTAACTTTTAAAAGTTTTTTTCTCTCGATATTAATCGTTGACTTTCATTTCCCTACATTATATTAACAACATAATGTTATTTTGTGTGTTTAAAGGGAGAGAAAATACAGATCATCTATTGGATCATTAACTTTCGTTTAATTTGAAACCACATTTTCGACTGCAGCCCATTCTCTTCTCATTCTATGATATTGATAGTGTACATTCTACTAACAGGAAGTTTGTTTGCATTGACTAAAATAAAAACTGAAAGTGACGCTCTCTTTTTGCACAAAGAAAGTACCGCACAATCCTAATGCTAATCTCCAACTGGAATAGGGAGAATATACGCACATTATATTTGGTGTAGCTCAAACATATGTAAATTGATGTCAATATTATACACGCATGAACAAACACACACACAAGATAAAAGTCAGCATCATCATAATACCGTCCTTATCTCATGTCATACTTGTAGTCATAAAACTACACATTAAAATATGTACACAATAATGTGCAACACTTTCCCGGATATAGCCAATAAAAACCTACAAAAAAATATGAGTTGGTGGAAAATAAACACTTGTGAGTAAACGGAGTTATGGTAATGACTAAAAGAGCAATTTAAATGTTTGTGTTGAAAGAGGGAGAAGGGAAACCACCACCACTAGGTAGCAAACATTTGGTTAGATAACACACAAAAATGTAATGGACTTCGCCTCCACACAAATATTTCAGAGATTACAAATAGCCCGTCTTGTGTCATGGCCACTATTATTATTGTTTGTAGTTCTGATCTTTTGCTACTTCTCCGATATTTGAAAAAAGCGAGTCATGTTCAGAGAACCTCAAGTGTTTTCATTTAAAACATTCCTTTCGGTTACCTATATTTGTAAGATATTTCATCGTGGTTCTCCTTTCATCGACTTTCAACTACATTTCCCAATATCCTATAGATTAAGCTGGAAAGGAAAGCTATTTAATATTTAGGTGGGGTTTTTTTCCTTCTAAAGTGGGAAACTGAAGTCTTGACAACATATCCTCCTTCTTCCAACAGGAAAGCCATGGAACGGAGCGAAACATGTAGACAATGACTGATGAAAACTTGGTTGGCATAGTGTTATTTTATATTTATTAGCTTCAACACGTGGTTGACGAAAATATGTGTGTATTCTAGAGAGAACAAGCAATAAATCTCTATTGGGTTCTGACATGAACTAACTAACTTTATTTTCCTAGGATTTTTTTATGATGCACCATCTATCTTAGACTGTGCTTTTGCTATGAATACGATAAAGTGAGTTTACAATATTTTTGTGCATGTCTAACTTTCACGTTCAGTATAAATTAGAAATGAAGGGAGTGCAAGTCTGTCACATTTACCATAGTCTGCATATAGTACCATCTATTATTTAAAATGACTTTGTCTTCCACTTTATTATTCTAGAATTTCAAGAACAGGGAAGCGGATCGGAAGAATCCAGGTTTCTCAACAGCATCATATTATCATGATATCAGCACCAAGATAAAATAGAGTAATCTAGATAGCTTACAAGTTCCATAGTTACATTAGATAGGTACATGCATGACAGTCAAATTGTTTGAAGACAACATCAACATTAGCAGCGTCAAGCCACGTCTGACACCTAAGAAATTCGAGAAATCTGGAGGTGCATTAAAGCTTTGAAAGCGGTGGTGCTGGTTGCATACAATAGTCATTTATATGTAAACACAACACGGAGTGCTCACGTGCAACCCCGTTGCGTTCGAAAGTGCAATCTTATTCATTATGTATTATTATAGAAAGGGAAATGAAAACATATTCATACTGGGTAGTATCTATACCATATATAAACATTTTATTTTCTAAATTGACCTGCATTTTTGTACATACTTAGAAATGAAATGTCGGACATTGACATTGAAAGCCAGTGTCAAAACAGAGCTACATATAAACCAGATGAAATTAGTGTGTCGTGTGCCTAAATGGATGGATTGTGAACTCGGAGAAAGAATACTCACGCTAAAAAACAAACCGGCAACATATTATTAACTTGGTGGATGAACAAGACATTTGTTTTGTCAAAATACATTGAGATAGAGAGGTTAAAGAAGATATTAGTATTTTGTGCGACACACTAAAGTCAATATATAATGGTTGACACTGACTGCTTATTATATTGGGAAGTGGTCTCCCCAGCTTACTTCACGTTCTCTGCCTTGGGAAATAAATGTGCCTCCATATTTTTTTACGATAGACATACATATTATTATGTACTCTCATTTATTTACACATTCATTGTTTTTTTCCCTTCCTTTTTTTCTTTCTCCGCTTGTCATATTAACTGGCATATGTGGAGAAAGGGAGAAAGAGACATATAATAGTTACGTGCATATAGGGTAAGAAATTGTTTCATATCCACCAAACTCTCCTATTGGTATACTTTTTTACTCACTTTTTTTCTTATGTTTCCTACACATATGTATAATCATCATCATCATCTCGCAGTTGTAATGTATAGTCTAAAATCATACAATACAGCAGTACATTTATATTTTTTTTAGTTGTGTAGAAGTATTATATCACTTGCTTCAACGAGACATTTTTTATGAGGTACTTTTCACATGGTCAGAGGATTCTGTGTCTCGTTTCCCCAACCCAAATGAAAACTGACGCTGGCTAGATCTCTTGTCTGAATTTGCGCTGGCAGCTGCTGGAAATTCATAGTCATCTTCTTGCAAATCCGGACTCTGTCTTTTACCCAGTCCAAAGGAATATATTTTGGATCTTCGCTCTTGCCTAGAATCATAAACAGATAGAAATGTAAAAAAAATATCGTCAGTAAAAAATGATATCAACAAACCCAACACTGTTTTTTTGTCTTCATATGTTCTCATGTTCATCCGAAAATATGTGTGAGCTTTTTCTTAAAAAAAACTGTAAATACCCCTACGTACCTGAGCTGAGAGGTGTTTTATCTTTGTTTGATAAACTCGTATCATTCTATTATCATGTGCGCTTTATTTCATTTTTAAAGAATATTTTCAGAAATGAGCTCACAGGCAAATTCCCTTTCTCACATGTTACTTGTGATTTCAACCAAAATAAAATACGGCATTGAAAAACGTAAATCTTGTTCATATCTCTTTCCTACTCCTTTTGGCTAAAAATATTTGTTTTTTTCTTATTATAAAATGTCATAATAAAAATGTGATTTTTTGTAGTTTCTCCTCTACCATACTGCACAAGGGCTGCTGTCATCCTCAAAAAATTTAGCAGGTGTCGTATCCCACATAATAATAATAATATAAAAAATGTAGTTTGCAGCAATATTTGATTCTTATTTTCCCAATTCCACGTACAATATCATAATATTAATATAGTATTTTCAAAGTGGCTCTATTGCATTCATTTTCCGTATAAATGTCTCCTCCTCCTAATGGTTTAGCACTTCCCTTTGTCATGTCAGTTGGAAGGAACCAGATTTATTCCATGAATTTTATTTCAGCATAAGCATTTGATTCCCCTGTGGAATCAATCAAGTTACTTACTGCTTGAAAAAAAAATATAATGCATGTGGGCTGCCAGCAACCATACTGTGACCTGATTGCCTTCTACAAAATTTGGTTTTCCCTTTATTTTTTGCAAAGGTGTTGTTGTGCTCCATGTTTCCTACTACAACAGTGTGTACATACATTGATGATTACCATAATAATAATAATAATACTACTCCTTCTACACAATAATAATTGTTCCTTTAGCTGATGTTACCTAACAAGGCAAATGTCAGAAAACCAGAGGAATATTGTGGTAGTGAGTAACGTTGAAAAGAGATATGAAGAAATGAAATGAGAGGAGAAGGAACAACAGATGTACTTGAGCATCAGGATCCGTAAATATTTATGTAAATTTCGAGATTATCTGCTGAGCTTGCCTCGATCTTCTCCCTGAGCTGAACCCACGACAAATAGGACGAAACGAACACTAGATTTTAGCGTTGGGTTCTACCATGACGGAAAATGAAATGAAGAATAACGGGTGTGTGAGGTGGTGAGAAGGGGAACGGTTTAACTACACCATATGTTTTGTTTGAAAAAAATATCAAGCTGCTATTTGCATAATATATCAGTATGGCAATGTCATAACATGCCATGGCCACCATTCTCCTTGAACAGTTCCTGAAGGACCCAATTATCCAAATAAGATTTGAAGTTGAATTTGAATAGAAGCGAAGAAGAAAAAACCTTCCTTGGCTGTCATGCTATGCTAAGTACCCTTGTTCACAAGGAAGGCTCAAGACGTTTACAGAATCTAGCAATTGAAGTAAAGGGGGAGAGGAAGACCTGCTTGGTTGGATGTTGGTGTGCATCTCGTCTCTATGAGAGATTTTTAAGTGGGTCTCACCTGTATGAAGGAAATATGGCTGTTGCGGGTGCATTAGCTCCCCTCCATGCTTGTTCCAATCTCTTTCCTAGTCCAAATCCGTACACTCTTTGATTCCTCTTTCCAAGTCCAAATGAGTACATGCCGCTTGGGGATGCTCTTTTATCCACAGCGTAGTTGTTGTATGCATCTAGTGGGTAGGGGTAGCCTGTGTCTTCGTAGGATGCAGGCTCTTCCAAAGATCGTTTCCCTAGACCAAAGTCGTATGATGGATAGCGTTTGTACGCATATGAATACAATCGTCGCAAGTCATAGTCGTCAGGTAGCTGCTTGGACCAAACGTAGGAGCCAACACAGAGTAGGATGAGCACTTGCCAACCCAAAACGCTTTGCATTTTTTGCATCAACATCTTCATTTTTGCTTGGAAAAGGATAAGCACTTCACAAATGCTGCTTTGATGGTAAAAATGTCAGAGGAGGTTCTGTGAAAACAAAAAAAAAGTTTATTATTAATATTTATCATCAGGTGGACATGCATATTAATATACACGTGCATAAGCATGCCCACACTGTAGTCAATTCTCAAGATATAAATTAAAAGCAGATAAAAGTGACGGTAGCTACAAAAATCCGGATCCAATGTATTATTATAATTATATGAATAACAGCATCTCTGAAGAATTCGATTTCATAGATTGCGTAATATTTTAATTCAGTATTAAATTACACCTTTGCGTCCAGATTCCATGTTTTGGAATTTCCTCCAAACATTTCAAACTTTAATTTTATAAGGGGCTCTTAATTTGAACGCAACAAATGATACAATTAGTTCCGTACGGTAGGTGAAAATGAAACGAATATATGGTGAAATTCCATGAAAACCTTTGACTGTTACCAAAACCAAAAACTCTTTGCGTGCAACTATAGAAAATAAAACATACATTACATTTCTCAACTGAATTTTACAATTCAATTATGAGAGAGTTATTTTTCAGTGGTAGATCCAACAATTAAAATAACACAATACATTATAGTACCATGAATTTCACTCCAAAAACCTTATTAAAAGTAAATATAGGATCTTATATATATAAATACAAGTTTTACATGAGTTATGCTGGATTCCCAACCGCCTCATTTTAGCATCTAGGGAACAAAAGGAGGTCTAATAAAACCCTTAATTACTTGGTTCCTCCAGTGGATGCATGTACACATGGAGTAAAAACAGGCCAATTTGAGTTATACAAGTGCAACAACTAAATGGGGTAGTCGAACCGGGCAAGCTTCTGCCAATTATCCCTACAACTATGCAGAACAATCGCTGTCTAATACGTGGAATGTACATATATATATATACATTCATTTCTGTAATCAGTTGGCACGTTCATTCAACGCCAGCAAAAAAAAAAGTGATTGTGAAATGTGACAGCATTTTCTCTTTCCCTTTTTCAATAAAATGGTATATCACTTTACTATCTGAATGAGGAAAAACTGTTGCTTTCCGTTTCCCTAAGCTTGATATAATCAAGTATGAGAAGAGATGTGTTTCATTACAGTAGAAATGGCCATTTTCCGCTCTAGTGGAACTGGCTTGGAGGAATACTACAAAACTACTCTTTTGTACTCTTCCGCACGCTCTTTTTTATCACTTGAGCTTCTTCTTTTTTGTACATCATCATGCAGAAGATGTAAAAACGTACCTAAAATGATGCCCTTTTAAAAAGAAAAGTTAAACAGTGAGAGGAATATTTTTCTCATGAAACTTGCACGTAGGATCTCTGCTTTGTTTGTTCTTATGAAGGAATGAAATGACAAGGCAATTCTACAATAGTACTTTCGATGAATGAGCTGGTGTGACGTGTGCATTTTATATCCGTAGATTTTCCTTGTCAAAAGCCTTGACTAGTTTCCAAAACGAGCATTATGTTTACGTGTGTAAGAGAATTTGCAATGGTGGCGCTACCGTGGTCGTGGTGTTGCCTCAAATCGTTTCCCGTAGGAAAGTGGTACAAATAATAAAATGATTCATTAAATAAAATCAAAAAGACTAGGGCTTTTCTTTTGAGCAGGGGGGAAAGGAAGAAAGAAAATGATATGGGAATGGATTTCCTTGTTGAGCCTTTATCCTTTTTTACAACCTCTCTTTGTGATAACGCTGCTCACCATGATAGATAGACCTGTGTGTGTGTAGCCCTGCTGCGAATATTTTTAGCAGGGTTCCTCCAACATTCCTATTACGTACGTCAAGCAGCCAAGAAAGACTCTACTATGCCTGTGATTGTACGACTCACTAGTTTGTAGTTGCTACTGGAGGTATGGCCTAATCCACAACTTTTATTGCGTTTATATCACCCATTTGATTCATTTCTACACACGTTTATGATCTCCGTAATAAACCACAGATATGAGAGCAGAACAGTCAGTTAGTTTTTTTCAATTGATTGACATACATGCATTCTTTCATGATGACGCCGTTTATATTATCAACCAGTAAACAACAAGTGACTTGAATGGGATGAATGGAGGAAGGCCATTTCATCCGTTTTCTCATTCCCTTCTGTCTTCATTTCATATGTTAAAGGTAGGAGTGGGATTTAATAAGCATAACAAATAAATATACTGATATTATGGAAAAAATAACGTCTCATTTCACCCCAGTCACAGATCTGAGATACTCACGTCGTCAAACAGAAATTGATTGACAGGTAAACCGTAAAAAGGCTGGAGGCAGATCAGCTCTAAAATGTTGATGAGGTGCTCATTCACATAACACCCTCTCATCATCTTTGTCACTGCTATGGTATGATAACTTTATCAGACGGGTGAAAGCTACATGCGTCATGTCATAATTTTGAAATAACGACAGCCTCCGCATTCTGAACAGCAGTGAAACTGAATCGTCTTAAGCTTGTTGGGAACTATTACTTTCCTTTGCCCATTCAAACGACTTTTATGTACATTATGAAGCGATCCAGAAATGCAGCTTGCAAACTTTAGGGGATCATTTTTCGCTTACGTTTTTGTGTTAGCTATATGTACATAACTGCAATGTTTACGACTACTCAAAAACAAGTAGGTAGGAAAGCATGAAATTTACTAAATTATGACATTAGGATGGAGGCAGAGCTATTTAAAAGTGGATTATTAATATGCAAATCATGTCCATAAAGGTGCTGAGTATTATATGTATAAGTATTCCGATGATTCATGAGAGGTAACATGAGTGCCAGAACACTGTGTCAAGATGCCAATCAGCCTTGGATCTTTTCCTAATAAAATTCACAGTCTGTCAACGTCTTTTGTTTCACTCACGTCTTTGTCCTGACGAATTAGTTAGCGGCTCATTTTCCATTTTCATCAGATTTTCAAACTTTTGACAGCATTACTCCGATTTTAAGAAGTTACACAAAACACATTAGAAATGAGTATATTTCATGCACCACATAACAGAGGTGTACATATTATATATTTCATGCATAATTTAATTTCTTTGTTGGAGTGTATGAATGACGAGATTTTGTGACGTGACAATTCCATTTCAGACTTGTAATAGTATTATACATAATTCTCTTACAGCTTTTCCTTTTCTCTTCAACGGTTTCGAAATTTGATATTCAAAGTATTAGTAAGAAGTATCATGTTTGTGATTTGAAATATTGAATTACTGAAAGCGATGCCACTTATGGAGTTTCAAGGATTACTTGCCAAATTCTCATTCACGAAACGAGTCAGAGGGAATGGGTGAGTGAAAGTAGATTATTAGATGGTATGATTCAGGAAGTAATTGGAACTAAAAGGGGCCATTTCAGCTCACCACAAATGACAACTTCATTTCAGGTGTAAAGTTTAAATCGAGGAATGAAAGTTGTTAACCTTCCCGTTGTTCATTGACTTTTGCCCTTGCTCATTATAGATGGAAGCGTGTTTGAATACCTAATTATTAATTCGTATTGAATGCCTTGAAAGGGAAATTGTGAGGTTAAATTTTCACTTCCAGAAATTGCTAATAAGAAGCTTACAACGTCATTACATTGAAACTTTCGCAAACTATCCCATAAGAATTCAAAATAGTAGTTAAGATGAACGTGATAATTGGTTGAAGCGTTGGAGCTTGATGCAGTTAGATTCCAAACGGAATTCTTCTGATAAAAATGAGACGAGAGAAACTGAATACAAACGATTCCTATATTCGATCGTCATTTTTAACAGCTGCTGCCCTTGCCTTACAACGAATGAAATCGATTAGATGTGGGTTGTTCTTTAGGAATGCATTAAACAGAAGATTTCATTTCAATACTTTTGATGTTCTTTTGAAACAAGTTCGTATATATGAAGGAATGTATCAAACGAAAATTCTAATCAGGAAGTTGGATAATTTTAGAGGCATGGACTAAATATTCTATGTGTGTTCAAGGTTCAATATTTTTTTTTTGAAGTGGAGATACAAGTAGCTATATGCAATACAAGATATTCATAAGTGACCTTTTATGTTTTGCGTCTCTTCTCCATGTTTCCTTAAAAGACAACATGTGTACCACTTTTCTATCAAAAAGTTTCAGCATACAAGATTGAGAAACGTTTGAGAAATTCACAAAGAACCATTTTTGGTATTTTTTGGTAGCACAAGTACATATTACAATTGACCACGGCAAACTGCATTGAGAAGTAGGCTGATGTACATTATGGAATTCACAATATTGCAAAACACCTTAAGCTTGAAAATAGAAAGCGCCCCAATCTTCAATACGTTTGAAAAAATAGTTTTCAAGTTGCATTTCAGTCTTTTCACACCTCTCAAGTTCCACAGATTTATCTTATATCGTCTTTTCCTACTCCAGTACACTTTCTGCTTTTTTGAGTCGTCGTTCCGAAAGTCAACAACCGTGCAGCTGGCCAATCTCAACAATCACTTATTCCTCCTTTCATACAACAAGAACATAACTTTAAGGAAATCTAAACCTTTTTATTTCTGCACGTATCCGGAGTCTGGAGAATATAAAACTGCAGGCTACCAACATTCGTTTATTGCAGTCAATCATTTCCTTTTCGTTGGCTGGTCTTGGCTTTCTATTTCCACTTTAAGTTCTTTTTGTTGTGAAAAAGTATATGGGAAGTAAATGGAAATCACCCCCAAACCAAATTTCGTCTCGTTTCTGTTTATTTAACTAGCATTTCTGAAAATAGTCACTGTTTGCAAAACACGATTAAGATGGGAGGGAACGTCGTCACCTGATCTGAATTGTAATATGCAAAGAACATCGGTAAAAATCAAATGCACTCAGGATCAGTTGGCTATTCTGTGGAAAATTAAATAGGTTCTTTGCTTTATCCCGTCAGTGTGTGCTATCTATACGACATAAAAAAGCTAAATATGTAAGATATATCGCTCGTGATAACATGAAACGTCTCTCATTTCATCTTGAAACATCAACAAATCTAATAGGATTTTGGGAAAAGCCAGAAGTAAGATCAAATTTGATCTCAGCCTCTCTTTTCTTCTTCTCCCGTTCTTTGTACTTTAATAAAAATAAAAAAGAGAGAAAGCAATGCTAGTCTCTTTTACTATTCGTTTCCTTTGGAATTGATCCATTTTGATCTTTTTGGGTCGTGATTTTTGTACAAAACTACATTTTTCCTATTGCAATCCCCGTCATCATTATACTCATACTGTACTCAATGCAATGTTTGCTTTGCTGCCGCTGTTAGTGGTCAATGTCTTTCGTAATCCTTTGCACGGCTCCAGCAGCTTTGACTTCAAATGCTTGTAAGCTAATTTCAAAACTATTGTTCCCATTTGTGGACATAATTGCGTCACATGAACAAAGAAAATAAAAGGAAAAAGTTTTATATACATTTCTCATTCTCACTTATCATTCTTTCCATGTTAGGGGTCCGTATTAGCTTGTTTCTACATTTCTGAGAAAGTCATAAAAATAGATTTTCTCTATTTGAAGTCAAATTTGGACAATTTGATAGCCAGTAATCATTATGCTTCTTGCATATCGGCATTAAGATCAACCGCTGGATCTCTAACATTCATAGAAAAAAATTGCGACGAAGTAACGTCAAACGTTACCAACGCTCTTTTCGACGTCACAAACAAACAAATACGGAATAGCAATAATATGGTTGTCAGTAAGTAAATGTAAATCCAAATGAATCGTTGTCAGTTCCCCCTGTGATTTCAATAAACAATATGTTTAATTCAGGACATGATTGCAGCACAATTTTCCCGATTTGTGGGAGAATTCATTGCGTCTTCCGGATGTCAGTAAATAGAGTGGAAACTAAAGTAATGAGAAGATTCAAATTTGATATAACAAAAGTGAGTCAACAAGGCGTCAAAACAAGAAACAAGCAGGCATGGTAGTTTATATATTTTGATGATGTGCTACTTTGCAGCCAGTCAAACATAAAAAGACTTTTGGTAAACAGAATTACTTTTCAAGTTGAAGCTGGGATTTTATAAAATTTCTTTCGAATGAGGCCAAAGTTTTTATCTTTCTAAATAGTCCATTTATAGCGTACAGCAAAGGCAAAGAAAGAATTTAAATTGTAGTTTCCAACTCAAAGTTTTTTGCTACGTGAAAAAGTACAAAATTTAAGCAAACCTACTGCCCCTACGTGATCATAATATGTGCGTTAGTATATGCCCCAAGCTTCAACTCCAATTCATGAATGAGCGTAAAATATCTTCTTGTTAGAAACCCCTCATTATAATACATGGTTACCAACAATTTTATATCTTTAAATTTGTTTTCATGACGATAGTCACATTCTAACGCATACGAAATAGTGGCCAATGACTTCAAAACTATTTTTGATAGCACCATATGTACAAGATTTGTTGTATGGTTTGATGCAAGACGTTCTTTGATGGGGCGTATTGAGCGTGGGCGACTAGATTCAACGAAATCCTTTTTTTTACTGTATGCGTGTTTACGATGCAAAATAATACATTATTACGGTATGTTGTATTCATGGTGGTATCAATATTCTTCTTTGCAGTTTTTATATTGATAACTTAACTGCCAAACATATTTTCAATTCTATTTACGACCACGCAACAACGCGTTTTGCGTCCACAGTTTACATCATATAACTAAAATATGATAGTGTGTATTACTCACTTACTTCCAAAGCGAAATATATAGCATGCACTCAGAAAAAATAAGACTACTTTCTTCTTTTTCCTTTCGTGTTTGTTGCCGCTTATTGGAAAAGTTGGAGAAAGATGAAACAAGGAAAGAGGAAAAGTCCGGATTCATGCATAATGTCAGAACTTAATGTTTTCTTGTTTTATCTCATCCAACTAAACCAAACCAAACCATTGTAGTGGACTAGTGGGAACGGATAAAAAGAAAACTCTAGAATACGAATGAATTGAAACAGAATGGTCATCATCATGAATTCCATGCATGGATCATATATTCACAAAACACCAAGTTTGGGAACTGAACTGGGCCAGACCTTCAGACTTTCTTCTGGATGATGAAAAAATAGAAAGTTTTTTCTTCATATAATACTCTCCTTAGTTTTCAAAGCTTTTCTTTTCGTGTTGAGCTGACCACGTATCATCGTAATATGCACTTTAGAGCAAAAATGTGTAATAGTTGAAGTTCTCCCCCTTGTTGTTTCGTCATTTGTCGAAAGGCTGTGGCTAAGCCCTCTTCCAAACGAGAAATTGTTTTTAGAGAGTCAAGAAAAAAACTAAAAATGAAAATACATCGTGTCTGTCTTGACTCACACAAGCGAAGAAAATTTGACGTTGTCTTGAGTTGGAAGGTTCCATCGGTGGCAGATGCACAGAGAAAAAGCAAGGCCATGTGAGGGTCAGTGCACATAACTTGATTTAAATCTCAGTCACCACTATACCATCACCACTAGTCTGGTATGTATTTATCTTTACATCCAATCGTTACCAAAGTATTTTCACGTACTACAGACATTTGCTGCTGATTTGATGACGAATGTGTCTATGTCTAAGAATTTAACAGTATAGCAAAATAAAAATGATGGGAGAAAAATGAAAATAAAATAAAAGACAACCGAACCACTGACGGAAAATCCACATTGTTATGGATTAGTTGGCAAACCACCATACCATCTGTCCTGCTGAAATCTACCGTCAGTGCACCCGGGAAAACTATATTGCCGACGATTCTCAGTTTATCACTGCCTCAAATATGCTATTATCTTCCAAACGTTGAGAGTATATAAAAGCTGAATTAAAGAAAATGATAAAAACCATAGGAATCCAGTTTATCAATCGGGGCGGTTTATAGCGAGAAACCCCAAAATCTTACATCTTTGCTTCTAGAAATGATGTAGCTATCGAGTAAAAATGAAATCGGAGAAAATTTACTGCTGTAAAGACTAGGATGATGTACTTGTATCACAATTTTCCAAAACTTATGAGCAGAAACTACACGAAAATCTTTCGTTATCAGCAACCTGCTTATTTGAAATGTTTCAGCTTGATTTCTTCCTATTGTCAATAAAGAAGAATGTGGGTAGACGTTTGAAAAAAAAAGTATGGAGATGCTGATAATGACAAGGATCTACGCAACATGTTCCACCATTTCCAATGCGTACACTACGCCAACAAAATAACTATAAGTGAAGGCTTGAAAGACTCATTTCTCACATCTTCGATGATGATCAACCATTGTCAGTGTTAAACATTAAGTCGTTGGACTGAAGCTTCGTCAACTATAAGATCACGCGTTGGTTTATGATCATTTATGGCTCCAACAGGATCTATAGCGTGCTTTCTATCTTGTGTCGTTTCTGGTTGTAACTTGTATGGTCGCCCCCGTTTATTTTGGTTGCGGCTTTCACTGACATTTTGGTGTGAATATGGACACATGACAAATCGATTTAGAGCTATCATGAGATGCGAAAACGTAATGGCATGATGTATATGATATATTATTCCCACGAGATGGGCTACATATCAGTAAAATTATGCAACATATTGATTGTCTTGATATAGAACACTGGATGTGAAATATTAGTGAATGGCGAGCATTAACATGAGGGTTTCATAACAGCTATGATTACAAAATCGCCACGGTGAGGATGAAACGAAGGTGCGTTC
The DNA here is from genome assembly GCA_964034955.1 of Orchesella flavescens. Taxonomy (NCBI): domain Eukaryota; kingdom Metazoa; phylum Arthropoda; class Collembola; order Entomobryomorpha; family Orchesellidae; genus Orchesella; species Orchesella flavescens. Next base: position 17,306,472 of record OZ035953.1, on the reverse strand, counting down.
ATTATTCTGAAACTTTTTTTTTCAATTTGTGAGTGCAAAATGCATGTCTAAACTTGATCTGCTTATTTTCGGTTTTTGTATTGCTGCTGATAACATTGCAACACCTCATGATCACGAAATGTCCAAAGGACCAAAGGAAATATGTATTGACCAACGAGCCGCATTTATACCTTTTTCCACTTACATCTGGGAAAAAAATGAAGTAAAATAATTAACTTTGATCACGCCATACGTCTTTTATGTCTCCTATAATCTGTTAGCCTAGCAGTATAGGTTACTAACAAAAGTTAAGAAAAAATCAGTTTTCTTGGCACATGACAAAATAAGTAAATATTCGCTTAGCATTCGTGCTCCGGAATCTTCTAGCATGAATAACAAGTTACTACAATCACAGCTCATTCGAATGGCACAAGACTACAAGACTTTTTCCATTTTCACTGATTGTGATTCATGTCCATAATATTTGGAGCAACCAGCAGCAATCAAGAGCATCGCCGCTAAGTATATATATGATACATGTGTGCATACAATGCAAGATTTTCATTTATATTCTGTTTTGTCTGCAAACGTGGTTCATATTTATCCGGCTCAATCCTGCAATCTGAGCAGTGGTTTAGCTCACCATCGACATTTTTGATAGTGAACCAAAGTCAGGTATAAAAATGGGATGGGATGGCGAGTCAGACAGACAGAAAGAAAGAGAATATCGGTGTTGAAGAGAAGTGAGGGGCCCAAAGGAAAGTTCTCATATCATGATGATATATGAGTAAATGTAATCTGTCCCAGGAGAGTTCATCCGAGCAGATATAAATTTTTTTGTGAATCTAACATGAAATCTACTCTTTTGCATTTTTTTTCTACCACCGCACCACCGTCCAATTTCCCTACAACCAAAAGGATTCTACGAGAGTCATGTACCAATACCAAATGTACATATTTGAACCAATATTTTATGCACATCGTTGTTGCTTATCTTTCAGACCATACATGCAACGAAAAAAGTAAATAGGGTAGAAAAATCAAACAAGTATGTTTTTAGTGTATGCTTTTGGCTGGAAAAGATGCGCTCAATAGGTAACAAAATGTTTCTATCTGCAGAAGAAGAAGAAGAAGAAATGTACATGAAACGGAAGATAATCTAGAACTTTTCCATGGTTGGTTCTTTTTACGTTTTTCATATCCGACAGAGAAAGAGGTTGGATGCAAACAGGTATCTGCCATATCTCGTCTGTTGAACCAAAAGTGAATGGAATGGAATCTAGTCGTTGAGATTGGAATGACTGTGTATTTCCGAACTCATTTCCTATAACGTCTCTTTCCAATAAAATTTAAACCATTTCTAATGATTGGCAGATGTCCTCGAAGTGCCCGTGTTTTTGATAGAACTGCGCCCATTTTTTTGTGTGCTACCAAAATTGAAAGGTTTCCCAATTTTCTTGAATTGATGAATGCAACTTGTGTCAAAATGCTCCCGTTTACTTTATATTGGATATGAATTGAGTCAATTATTAAGAATACGTGGGTGTACAAAAAGTATTGTCATGATCAAATCATACATCACATCCTATTAAATATTTCCTAAACGAGTGCCAATACGGAAATTGTACAGCTTTCCAATTGTATCAAATAGAATGATTGTATTACTAAGCTAGGTAGACCAGACAAGGTTGCACGTCACCTTCAAGTTGAAGACTTTAACTCAAATTTCAGCCTAAGGCTTCAGCCTCTTCAAAAAATATTTCTTCCATGTTTTCTTTTTAAGAGATGGTGACAATGAATGACTTTCTTTGATTGTGGTGTTTTGAGAAATTGGATCAATATTATGAAACGGTGGTCTTTCGGTTTGGCGAACACGATTTCCACAAAAAAATCAAATTCGCCAAAATCAAACAAATTCCAAAAATTTGAATAATGGCGAACTTGAAAATGAGCCCCAATTCACAAATATGCATTTTGACGAAAACTTTTGGAAGGCAAATACAAAGCAACTATTTTAGCTTGCTTCTCGTTCCCATCATTATTAGGAGCGAACAAAGTAAAGCTGAAAATAGGTTGAGGCGAATTAGATACCCCAGTACTAAGGAGCTATTAGCTTATGAGTTTCCACTACAGAGAAAAAAATACAGAAATCGAGACGCTAAACTTTATAATTTATGTGGTATATATGTTGACATGGAAAATGGCAGTTTCTACGAGTGGATTTCTAACTTTATTTTAATAGTTCCAACTTTGCGTTGACTTCTTTTAACTTATATATACGTTTTATAATGTGTAAATCATTTAAAATTTGGTGAAATGTTATTTTTAGTCTTATAGAAAATCGACAAAATATACTGACTTTTGTTACATATATATGATTTAATGTTTATCAGAATTTAATATAAAATATTAAAAAAATGATTTGTATTATAATATAAATGAAGCTCATATTGAGAGTTTTTATTTTCGCCAAAATTCATACTTTGGGTTTTGAGTGTTCGCCATTACCAAAAAGGCTTAATTCAAGCCCTTTTTTTGTGTTGCCAAAACGTATAAAATACGTGTGTTGCCAAACCGAGATACAATCTATGAAACATTGGTTAGGTAGTGTAATAAGCTGTTTAGTGCTCATTTCCTAGATTTCCTTAACAAATCAAACACCTTATTACCAAATCTCTTTTCCCTATTATTTCTCTACACCAAATTACATATTTATTGCATAAAGGGCTGACTTTCAACTCCAGACTGAGAGTAAAAAAATCTTGCTTCCTTCAAGCGTTTACTTTCAAACTAGGCTAATTTCTTTCAAAGAAATTCTCTCTGAAAGGATCTTTCTCAAGTCGGTGAAACCACTTTGAGATGAGATGTAAAATCGACTCGATGTATAAAAATAATGTTTGGCCCCAGACTCCGATCAATCTTAATCAACATCTATTTAAAAATTCATGCACACACAATTTCATGACCAAATTTTGAATACTTTGAACTCAACTCTGCAAAATGACTCAGGGGCCATGTATTGTGGAAAATACTGCACAAACCAAACCGCTTTAATATTCAAATTCCAAACAGTTGCTCAACACGCGCTATTTCCTCCAAGAAATGTCAGAAAAGGTTACGAACCTTTCTGAGTTTATTTGTTCCGGTCAAAAACTACAACAACACGGACATGTTGTTTACCAAAGTGTGGAAGTTCTAGCAAAGATCTTCTTTAAGAATAGCAAGATATGCTCTGTTTGTCGATTATAATCATTTTTCGATCTGTTGACTTTTCCTCATTCTTGTAGAGCATTAAGGGAGCCATTTCAATCCAACCAAAGCAAGTATCATGGGAAAGAAGAAGAGTGCGTACCAAAAACGGAGAAAAAAACACTGAAAAGATGTTGTGTGCTTATCAGTAGCCAACTTGGATAACTAATTTCCGCCCACGCATTTTTTTATCTGCACATCTATGGCATTTGTCGTATTTGCCACACGTTTCGTTGTTTTCCATGTGAGCATTTCTTCACGTTAGAAGTGCTTACTATTTTGTAATAGTCTATGGACACATTTCCGACTTGCACTTTTTTCTCTCGTATGAAATAAACCAGGAAATTGTACCGACGACTCCTTCTATACACAAAAACATAAGGAAAGAGACAAAAATTAGGGAGCGTGGAAGAGAAAGCAAGACAAAAAATGGGAATTTAGTAAGCGACTCATGGATATTGGTGTCTTGAGTTTGACTTAATTAAGACGGTATCTAACAGGCCTACAAGGGATTGAGAAAAGGGGGAAAACGACAATTACGCATGGACTCCCATATACTTACATAGTTGTGACATAGCAATCTCACTTACAAAAAAAGAGTGCGGTCATCTCAATGAAAATGGTGTTTGTTACTTTCAAATAGTAGCTTTTCTCGTTTGCTTCCCCTCAATTAACTTTTTTTTTCTACGGAAACTCACTCTTGCTTCTTGCTCGTGCACCATGAAAATGGTGTTATTTGAGCAGTGTTCGCATTTATACATTTGTTATGTCATGCTATTGCTACACTGTGCTGTGTACTCTTGAAAGTAGCAATAAAATTGTGTTCTTATTATTGGCCAAAACCAACTAAACTGTGCACAGGATCAGGATCCTTATAACAGTTTATCCTCACTCTTAATTTTAAGCTGGAATATGGTTTGGTTTGTTCAACAAACTCAGTTTCAAAAGTGCCAGCGTGACGTTTGATAGCCATGGAAAAAATATGTTTGAAGGTTGAGTAACAAAGTGGCTTAATTGCAAATTTGGGAATAGAGAGAAAGAGTCAGCATCATCAAAGCCGTAATCCTAAATCCAGGAACAAAGAATCGTACAAAAGAATGAATCAACCGTTTGTCCAATTTGTCCAAAATTAGGTAGCAATTAGCTCAAGGTAAATTGTTAGTTCTGAGCGTTATATGATGTCTATTTTTAATTACTGGAAGGTTGCGTCACTCTCCAAATTACAATTTGAGTTTTGAAATCCCTTCTGTACTACCACACCTTAGGAAGCCAATTAAAAGCATTCCAAGAAACACCATGTAACGTATCTGTTGGTTTAGTCATTTATGTAAGTAAGTGAAATTTTTAGCATTTTTGTTCCATCTGCTTGTGTAGTAAAGCATTATGGTGCATCGCATTGTGACAAAAACTTTCTTTGTACGTGAAGATTCATTAAAACACACCTTTATATACGATAAAGCATCCAAATTTCTACGGCCTTCACATGACATCAATATGGCATTTCTTTCACCAGGCCAACCAGTGGTTACAATGAGTTCTCTGTAATCGCAAGGAGATAATTGCCCACCTGATGAATTCAACAGTGCTTCAGTCTAGTCTTTGAAATGTGTGTTTCTCCTTTAACCCATTCATGATGCAAGTTTTCTCACTCAAACATAAAAGCTTTGCTTCAAGAAAACAACTTACGTATCTCCTCTGCTATTGTATTGTATGGTATTACAGTACCCCAAAATTTTCATTCAAGTATCTTCGTAAACTCGGAATTAGTACTATTTACCATGTACTTTACCCGATAGTTTGGTGCCAAGAAGAAACTTTGCATTCATGAAAACTGAAAACATTTTGAAAGTGTAACTGTAACATCTAGTTAGCTAACAAAAGCACATATTCTCCTCTGCCCGATGCCCAATTGGTTTAAGTAGTACAAAAGGGAAAGTTGAAATCAATATTTAAAAAAGTGGAGACAGTGTTCTGGCTTCCCGTATTAGTTATAGATACTTTGGGGTAAAGTGAGGAAAATTGAAACTGGCTCTTGATAATTTTACATTTGTTAATTTTAATCATTTCCATTTAATTGAACTTAAGAAGCAAATGTTTTCGCATTTACCTTATGACATATTGAATTGTACCTGTAAATTGGGCTATTAATTTATGAGATATACAAAAATACATATATGTACTATCGTTCTGTACAATGATGTAAGCATGTAAAGCAAATTATGGGGAGAATTGGCGCAAAAAAGTTTTCGCGTTACAAACTGAGTCATCTTGAGTTAAAACTCATTTAACCCAAAAAAGTCCTGGTATGAACTTTTCAAGTATCCACTGTCACTCAATGAGTTTTATGTATGTAGGCAAGCGAAGTCGAAGTTGAAAAACTTTACAAAAGACTTGAACCTCTAAATATGGGAATTGAATCACTAAAACTAACTCTTTGAAGGTTTCCTTGTCAATATTTAATCACATCACCAGCCAATTTCCACAGTTTCATTACCATTTAAAGGTCTACAATCTTTAGGCCAAGATATCATGAGTTTGAAGAGCCAATATATATGAGCTTATGTATACCTTACGGAATGTAATATTCTTGTGAATCTAAAAATACTGCGCTGTTTTTATCGCATCACCGTCATCATTGTTTTATTCTCCCTGTTATGAACTATTTTATGACACCTGTACACCCCATAAACCAAAAAACGATCTGAGCATCGTTTCCATCGTAAAATGCGACTACGTATGTATATTCATTAAAGGTTGAATGTATTCCTGCATAAAACGAGTAGCACAGAACACCATCATCATCATCTGAAAATCCTACACCTCCCCACCGTCATACCATTTCGTCAGGTTTATTTATTAGTAATATGGTAAATATTATTGGTAAATGTGTGGGCGAATACAATACATACGTATTTCGCAATGGTTTTTGCATTCCAGCAACCCCAGCACTATGTGGTTTACTGTTGAGATGATGTGGAATAAAGCCAGGCTTTAGTATGATGCAGAATAGTATGGATTCAGTAGGCACAAAGTAAAGGGACAGATTTTTGGGGTAAATGCTGTGTTTGTTTTAGCACTTTCTGGTCTTTAGCTTCCGAATCCCGATGTTCCCCCAAAATTGATTCGAATGGTTGTTGCAACCCCTTTTTGTTATTCTCTACGAGACTTGACTCGAATAACTTATTTTGATGTTGCAGTCCATGTTGATGCAAGAGTCTCTCTGGAGAAATTCTCTTGACCTGACTTATCTTTTGTTGGTGGAGTTACGGGGGATTATTTTCTTCTCAGACAAACTAGAACCAAACTAAGTAGTAGTTTGTGTTCTTCAGTTTATCACTTAATGAATGGAAAAGTTATATCGTTTGCAAACTCTAGTATATTGCTGCTGTTGTTGCACGCAGTTTTATCTTCATGTATTGTCAGCACTACACCGACCGTGCTATAATAAACCCATTCTCAAACGAAAATGAATAAGACGAGGAGATAGTGAGATGTTAGATAGTGCATGTGTGAATTAATACAAATATGGTATGCTGACTAGAAATGATGAATGCCAGTACCACCCGTAAAACCGTTGTAGCTAAATGATATAGTAATGCCTGCAATACATCGGTAGAATTTGGTGGAAAGGGGTGCATGAAATTTTGTGTGTGGGCGGAGAAAAGGTGAGGTTAGTAAGAGACTTTATGCAAGCCCAAGAAACATGATGAAAGGATTTATCAAAACAATTTCCTATATCAGCCATGACAAGAAAAAAATCTGTTAAGGGAATGACGCTAGAGCCCATTATCAGTTGTACGTAGGTGTTTCCATATAATCGTTTGTGAATTTGAGCCACATACATAAATCTGTGAATGATTCTGTTGGTTAAATTATTCCTTTTGGTTTCCTGTGTCTGCAATTGTTTTACGAAGCAAAACTCAAGGTGTAACTCAACTAAAGTTGAATGCATGGTTCTTCTCAAAATACCACAATAGTTTTCCGGTTACCCAATACCTAAACCTGAAGGAAGTTGTAATTTAATGCCACACCATTAGTAGTCACACAGCCAACGCAACGCCTCCGTAAGTTAAACATCATTTGGATAGCTAAACAAGAGATAAGAGCTGTCTGAAAACTGGTGGGATTTGAATGAAGGGTCAAACGATAAAGTATATTTTAGCAATTCAGCTACATTAATTTACTTAGAAATAACAATAACCTGTCTACATCTTCATATTCAATATTATAAGTGTGTTGCACTAATCTTCACTAAAGTACACTAGTGAGCCAGGTGCTTTTGCATTAACATCAACTCAAATGTACCAAAGAGGCTCTAAGTAGTTTTTGTGCCAATTATTGCCCCGTAATGCAATTTTTTTCTCTCCCTTTTCCACTAGAGTAAATACATATGCTTTGTTTGAAGTGCAAAATTGCTGTTCTGTAACATTTGCATTGTTTGTTAGTAAAAAGATAGTAATATATGTCTACAATACGGGTGCCCGTATTGATGTTTTTCTTTTTGCCACTTGTTTCAGAATGTTAATGCTTATCTGGAAAGTTTATCAAGTTTATTATTGGATTCCTATCGATCCCCAACTCCAACTCATACAATTATTAGTACAGCCATGTGTAAAAAAAGAAGAAGCTCTAAGCAAGTATTAGGAACAAAATTATATGGTATGATAAAAAGTGAATTTGGTGTGAATAAAAAAGTGCAAAATTTTAGGTAAAGGCAATGGAAAGAAATCTGTCTATTACGTAAACTACAAACCATATAATTTACTAAATGTTTTAAGTAATAGGGCTTCAATTTACTCAGCCCATTTTGTAAATAAAAACTCACTTATTCATAAATTCATGTAGCAGGTGAAAATTTTCCTTTCAAACTGACACTTCAACTTACCAACAGCGACACACCGATGATGAAATAAGTGTAGCAAATATTTTCCCTCAAATCCTAATACCAAAAACTCGTACATCCTACAACAAGTTTTTCTTTCGTTTTCTTCGTCTTCATTTTCAATGCTAATATGACAAGTAGACTTAGGTTGTCAATGTAAATACTTGCATACTTCAAACAAGTTGAAGACTTTTTAAGTTGCTTTCAATCCCTTTCCATATAAAGTTGGCATCTGCTGACAGGCGTAAATTTTTTTGCAAACTATATAGCTACAGATAAACCATCTCACCATAAACAAAAAAGGAGATAATGCGTTTTGTGCTGTCACAAAAACAAACTAGTGCACTGCTTCTACTTCCTCTCCTTTTCTTCCTTTGTATTTGAATCCAGGAGTAGTGGGAAAAATAAGTTTGAAACTGAAGATGAGCACAACATTTGGTTGGTGAAATAGAAAAAAGTATGAAAACCAGAAGAGTGGATTGGAGTGGAGAGTGAAACTCCGGAAAGAGAAAGCCGTAGGCTAAATTCTTCCACGGGATATTTTACGACCTTGCATGAAATGTTTCGAAAGTGAAAAATCATTGTCGTCTGGTGTGTATTTGTACTCATTCCTGGTACAATGTCACCACAGCATCCTCAAATATTTTCCTTCTTTGCTATTGGTTTGCTCATGCATCAACAAACCAAGCAGCCACGAGTTTTAAAGGATTTTTATATAATATATTGAGTTAAAAGCCCTACACACATGATTAGCGAGTCTACCCTTTCCTCCAGGAGGGAAAAAGTTGACTAGCACTTTAGCCATATGAATATAGCAACGGTTATGCATGTACTTCACAACTATTTATTGAGATCATGTGAGTCAAGCAAAAAGGAACAATCTTCATGGGCGAATGGGTATTGTGTGTTGGGCGAGAGAAATCGCTCAAATAGAGTGTGAAGCCTTATTCAGTCATCGAAATTTCTTTTTCTTTGTTCAACAGGAACAAGAACATAGCAACTTCTTTGTGGAACAATTCCGGGTAGAGCGATCTGATGTGAGACTTTCTTTTGTACTCTTTACAAACGAGTTGGACGGCTGTTGGGATGTTGGGGGTGGAAAGATGAAATGTTATATGGAACAGAAGCAAGTGTATTTTAAGAAAATACGTATATATTGTTGTTGCTTCACACTTGACTTTCTATTTCCCATTTTTTCTTGAGGGAAAGCAATAAAAAAATTACTTGACTTGTCTTGAAAATATCCCCAAGAAACTAATGCTTGGTCGACTAACGCATCTTTATAAACCTCTGCAATTTTATGATCATATTTCTTCTTCATGAGTCGTTCTTTCTTTCAGTTTCAAGTGCAGTACTTTTGTGCCGAGAAATCAAGTGTTTTTTGCACATATGGGATGACCATAAGCCCCCTGGAAAACCTTGACGTTTTGCTCTGTCAAATTCTTTCGGGGCGATGTAAGACTGCAAAATATTTTGCTAAAAAGTGCTATCTTCTCTGGTTTGCAGTACTTGTGACAATGCGTCTCCCTGCAGTAATGCATTATCAATTCCTTTTATGATTGAATTGACCCCATATCCCCCAGTGCATTCCATGCTCTCTACTACAGTTTGTATTATGTTCCTATGACATTTAATATGGTTGGTCGTTACGACACCGCAATTGATTTGGTTTGCTCTGGTAACTCAAAAGAGCAATGTGACACACACCACATTCGCTTAAAGATAGCAATGAGAAGTGGTAAAATTAACTTACAGTTCAAAAAATCTATTCTCTTCCCTGACGCCTTGGAGAAAAAAGAATTGCTTTGAATCTTATTCCCTCATGTGATGATGTCTGTCACTGCTTTTCGTATTCATGATTTTTTCCCAAGAAAAATACAATCTGATTAAGAACACATTGAGTGCAACATCTTCATGACAGAATGAGCACTATTATATTACGTAGATCTTGTGTAAAATGTCACCTTTATGTTTCAACCAGTAGCACCAAAATATTCTTTCACTTTCCTATTCATTCCGACTTCAATTCTACTAACATTCAATGACAGCTGCAAGTTTTGGATAAGGGGATCAGATTTCTCCTTTAAAAGCTTGCCTAACTTCCCAACTCTCCATTTTGTTCTTAGTCATCAACTCAAAACACATTTTTGCTATGTTCTGCCCAAAGTTTCTAGTGTTACTCAAAATAGATAAGAAAGGTTATACTTTCCCTTGTATTTGTCAGTGGTCTAGATGCTGGGGGTACCACTTCCACTCATATTTGTAAAGAGTGTTGAGTGGTGAAAATCATCTTGAAATCTGATTCGTGCTAATAGTCATTTGTTTTTCTCCCCCTTTTCAACATCTCTCATTTTCTCTTGACATGAAAGAAATTCATTAGCCACCAAATGGGTAGAAAAGTATGCAACATAATTCATGTGAAGATGTCATGATCTCCAAAAAAAGCATGTTATTTTCCCATGATAATAATTACGTATTCAACTAAAATTAAAGGGTAAACATAATTGCGCTTCTTTTTCAGAGCAAAGTTTGAGTACTCAATCAAATTACCATCTCAACTTGGTCTCAAGTATCACAATCCACTTTAGCCACTTGAATGAAAGGAGCAATTTAAAAAAGATAAATGTGGATGACTGTCCTTTATGCAAAGAAAGAGAGAGAGAGAGAGGGAAAAAAATTGTGTCTATATTTCCTTTTAGATGGCATCCTCCTATCAAGCTTAAGTAGCTTAAGCATACAAAACTAGTTCAATCAAGCATAAACTTCCAAGGATAATAATGGCATGAGCATTTGAATATATCTGGACCCAACTCTAGTCAAGGATCAATGCCATGTTTTTTCGGTTGGAGAACAAACATAAATTTTCCAGGGTGAAAGCCTAATTTACTTTGAACTACAATTGAAGCATTAAGAGAAATATGTGGTAAACAAGTTTACTACGCGATGCATCAAAACGATTTCTACTAATCATTTGATGTCTCTTCTAGCTTTATGGAATGAGGTTTTGTATGAGGCAGTGATGTGTCAACGAACTGCTTGTGCCACAAACCTTTTGTTCCTTTTTTATGCCACCGATCACCAATACAAGGATAGAGTGAGATGAGGCGAGTTGAGCTAATTGCTTGCAGTGCAGTTCACATGGGATGAGATCATTCGGGGTGAAAGTGAGGGAGATAGACGGGAAATCTGATGGATTTCATTTTACATTTCTCTCTGAAACCTTGCCAAATAACAAGTGTATTGGTATCCCATGAAAACTATACATGACTGACGTCAGACGTGTGCAAGCCTCAAGCAATATGTCCACTTTTTGTGTAAATCCATCTGTTATGCTTTATGCGGTTGTGATTTCATGAGGACACTTTCTTCATCATGAATAAACCAGCTTACCAGCACCAGTTGTGGGATTGAATGGCTTTTATAAACTCATAATCAGAGATTACAAACGTCTAATGCATGCCTGGAACATTTGAGAGTAAGTGAAAATTAATCACTTATCCTGGATGGTTTTTACTACTTAAAATTTTTCCTTAAAATCCAATATAGAAAATTGCCTCACTGTTTTTACGACTTTTACTCACTCACTGTGCAAAGCCAGTTTTCTGTTTGATCAGGCTTAGCCTCATATTATGGCGAAAGTGATTATGCTAAAGCTAAGCCTTGAATTAGTCAAAAAAAATCGGATGATGACTTACAGCTAGCTACTGGTTCCAATTTCGTACATTGAGAACTCGGTGATTAAACTTGTCCTGAAGGGAAACCTACTATTAAGTCGTGTACTAGAAAATACATAGATTTATAATCCTTAGTGCAATGCCAATACTACGGAGAATGTGTCTTTGATGCTGACGTGTTGATTAAATGCTTGAGCTTCGAGTAGCATATCCATCAGTCTAATTTGCGGCAACAACGCTCAGGGCTGATCATATATAATCATGATATGGATCTTTGATAAATGAGAAGTTCCTATTTCACAAGCTCACATACGCAATTTTTTATATGATCAACTTACAAAAAATGCTCGATCATTGACTTATGGGTGTGAAAGTGGTATCGTACTATGGTTTCAGGGCAAAACGTTACATAAGCGGAAATCTACACCTGTTAGTCAATTGTGGATATAGAGCTTGATGAAAATGCGACTGAAAATGAGGAAATGCGTCACCCTACCATTCAAAGCTACAAACAAAACAGCAAACAAGAAAGTAGGATACCTTACCTGGTCAGAAGTCAACAGGTGTTAGGATACGCAACTTTTGTCGGATGTTCAAACTTTTCTTCTCGTCTTCAACTTCTTTTGTCGCCGTCGTCGGGAAATCAATCAATTGTTTAAGTCAAAACGTAGTCAATTTTTTTTATTGGTAACAAGTTTGGAAGCAATTTACAAGAAAAAGTTAAACCCCCCACACATTCAATTCTTTGTGACTGGCTCTGAAAATTAAGTTGGAATTAACTTTGAACAAAGTTTTTTTTTATTTCGGGGAGACTCAAGATTTTTTTTACGTATCAGTTGAATACAGACTATAAAACTTTGCTAAAGACTTCAAAAAAATCTCCTTTTGAAAATTTCTCAAGAGAAGTAAAAAAGGAATTTGATTTTGTTTCTTGGCTTTCAAAACTCCAAGAAGGGGAGAGTAGAAGAAGGGGGTTAGTTGGTTATAGAACACTTGCCTATCTTTTTTAGACTGCTTCTTAACAACTTTACTTTCTACTTTAGTGTCAAACCTCTAGTCCTGCTTGTAAAGCTGCTGCTTGCTCAGTCAGTGAAAGAGTGGTGCGGTCTTAACTTTCTCCTCCGGATTTTATATCATGGCCAGAAAAAAAAGTGGGAAGCAACAGTGGAAACGGGAGAGCCAAGGATTGCAATAGAACGTGTAAGTATTGAGGAAAAAGAGCAGGGCATAAATGTATCCCACATTCTTCCCTACAAAACTTATAGTTAGCTAACCAGCTAACACCACCATCCAAACCCAAGGTGAATAATAGGCACGAATATACTTACCATTGCATTGTCTATACATAAAATGATACACTGAGTAGAGAATTTCCCAATTCTTTGGCTATCCTTTTTTCACATACATGTATTTTTTTTGAAATAGCCATATTTTTGAAAGTATGGATGAACAGCGGTTTTTCTCTTGTAAAAACACTACCTAAATAGAAGATATTTGTATGTGTATATACTTACCTTCCGAGATTTTTTCGTTGCTTAAATTGGGAATGAATAAGTTTACAGGGAGGCCTTTCTCACTCTCTACCCCTTGACGTCAACGTTTGCCATTGCTGATAACATGGTGTGGTGTGGTGTCGTGTCGTGACTTCGTGGTATAAACTACTTTGTTAACTGCATAGTATATGTATCCCCGTTTGTATTAGTTGAGTTAGTTATGTTGTTCAAACTGCTTGTTGCGAAACTGCATGAATCTCTCATGTGTTCAATAAATACGACTGCATGATCCTATTTTGAGCACGTCGCCACGTCAAAATGATTTCCGCCTTCTCAGAAAGTTGGATAAAGTAAATCGTCAATAAATAAAAAATGTCATAGTTTTACTCCGCAATACTTTGTTCTATGATGGCGTGACGTGACGTACAGGTGGATGAAAAAAATGGAATGTTTGGTAACTCAAAAATAGTGGCATCCCAACCCAAATGTAGTTGCACAATCAAAACAAGTTTTCCTGTAGAAAAAAAAGATGGATGATACTGTTTTGTGTGTGGAATTCAATGCTACTCATGATTATGCCGATCAGTTGAATCTTCTTGTCTATTTTTCTAGCCGCCTCCGCAGCATTACTCTTCAAATGACAATTCCCGTAATGATACATAAGTATAAATAGGTGGAGAGATATAAAAAATGGGAGCAACGTAAAGAGCTTAGAAAAGGCTTTCCATCTACATTTTAGCCAAAGGGTCTCTGAGCTTCGTGAGTGGAAAGCAGATTGACTATGCAGATCAAATAAAAGGGCAAGAGAATGACTTTCCTTCTTTTGGAGAACACCCGACAAACATTGATGGTAACTTGTAAAGTGTAGCAACAGTTGAATAGCTGCTTTCAGTGAGCTAAACACAAAAAAAGTTACACTTTTCATTGCAAAGTAAAGACATGAACCCTAAAATAAAATGAGAAAATGGTGTCTTTTTGTTCGAGTGAATCTAATATAAAGATTGCTTTCAACATTTGTACCTTTGAATACAAAATATAGGTATTTGTATCTATACGGACAATTTTGTCGTAAGATCCAGCCGCAACCATGTTTAGCATGTTCAACGCATCGTAAAACTTTTTCCAACGGGTAAATTATCAGGTATTTTAGTTACAAAAGTGTTTTTTCATTCGAGTCTCATCATATGACTTCTGGTTCAGAGTAAAGTTTAACTGTCCTCCCGCCTACGTGACACAAGTGCTTATTTTGTAATTTCCATGCGTCTTTTCACGGAAGGTGACAAAACGATTATGTAGGTAAATGACATAGTCCTTAAGGGCACGTTGCAATATGAAATGAAATGAAATGAATCATAATCCTACGATGCTATGCTGGCATTAAATTTCCTTCTGAAGTGGTGAATGGATACTAGCTATGATTAAGAATGTGAATGCTAAGGGGGTTTTCACTGTCCTGGAAACGTATTTCAAATAGCTAAGGCTCCTTTCGTATTAAAACATCTATTTTGCTAGACCTTCTTTAATTTTCCAATACCTGCATTACATAGACTGTCAACAAATCTGTACGAAAACTCTAGTAGAATCTTGATGATTTATGATTCCAATAGAAATATTCCAAGTTGAGATTATGTATAATTCAATGAAGTGTCACTTGCTTAAAATTTACGACAGTCATAGTGTGATGGAATAAATTATATAGCAGGTTCTTTGATTGAACACTAACTCAAACCAGCAAACTCCCGTTCCGCATATAAAATTAGTGAAATGTCAACCGCTCTCTGGATAAATACGAAATTTTGCAAAGAGTTGTCTAGAATAATGCATGGAACTGTGGATATTTATTCGTATGAAGACAGAAGCCAAAATCGTTTGATATTTATGATTTTCCGTCCATATGGAATACTCAGTTGGTAAAACATTTGATATCGGGCTGCCAACACATTTGAAGTGATAGATCTTTTGAGAGATTGTCACCACCTCCCACTTTCAACCGTCACCCATCATCCTATTTTACGTAGCTTGGAATCAAGCTAAATTTTTGTAAATTGACATTGGAATGACAATTGCGTTAAAACTCTGACACTTGATTGACCGAAAGCAGTTCTAAAGCGTTTTATAAATGATGGAAACGCGCTTTTACTCATTTTAGCTATACACCTACTCAAATGCCGTAAGTTGTAATACAATTTAAGACTAATTTACAAACTAACGACGTACGACTCATCTGAGCCTTTTTTAAACAGATCGGCGTGTGTGTTAATCCAATTAGGAATATTATACGTACAAAACGTTAACAAATATCCGGTCTTTGCAAGCATACTAAAAGATTTTTCAGAAGAAGGACGTCATTCTTAGAATTCCATATTGTGAGACGTCTGGGCTCCAATTTTATTTCCTATGGAAGTAATCTTTCAGTTTTCTTTTTTACCATTCAACTTTCATCAGTACTTATAAATAACATAACAACTTTTATATTTTGAAAGCAACACTTTTTTGCTTCTTTACACTAGCCATATACTCACTTCATAAATTTTGTACCTGTGGCAAGATATACATAACTAAATCAGGACGCTTCCCTCTTTTTTAAACGAATAAAAGCTAGGAGTCATAAATTACTCTAACACATGGTGTTGGTGTCATTGATAAAAATGTTATTTTATTTTACCTAATATTTATAGCTTTCTCCAACAGGTTGTCATTTCATAAGTTCCCTAGGCAGAGCTTTGTTTAAACGCTAAAACTTAAATTGTAGTTTGAGGTTGTAAGCGATTTAGGGTAATCCAGAAGCATTTCTTTTTCTTTATGAAAGTCGGATCGTAACATTATCATCCCTTCAATACGACTACATCTGGTTTTAGTTAACATAGAAAATTTTCAACTGACTGACTTATGACCTTTTGGTTACATGTTTTGAGTTCTTGGTGGATTACAGAATTAGAATAAATGAGTTTCGCAACAGAAAAAATACAATCCACCTTTTACAGAAAGGAAGTATCAGATTTCAGGAACAGGCAACGCAAATTGTTATGTAATTCTGATGCATTATCAATAAAAATGTAAGGATTTGAGGATAAAGCTTCCTCGCCCACTCCTTACGTAATACTTCCGGTAGACTGCTACCAACCATCATTATTTTTTACTTGAAAAAAAATTACAGCCGCAGACAATGCTTCCTATCAAAACACATATCAATATCATTGCTATGAAATAGTAATGATGTTTAAAGAAAGTACGCAACGACTAACCTGACCACCATCTATATATACATACATAGTGTCATACAGTTTTGTCAATGGTCGAAACTATCATCTCATTACCATTTTATCTCTCCCACGTTTCTGAATAAATTGACAGTAAATGTTATACTTTTGCAGGAAATCCCATTTCCATCCAACACCATTCTTTATGTTCACACTTCTATACCAACCCACATGCATTCTCACTTCCTCCATCATGAAATAATTTATGCACTGCCTGTAGCAACTGGCATGAAAATGCCTACACTTGTATAATAGAATTGTGGACATGGTGCAAGAATAAATATTTAAAATCTGAAATAAAAAAGTCATTCATGTAGAATATCCGTTCAACTCTTGTCCAGTCGAGGGTGCAGTGCAAAATATGGAATGATATATATTCATGCTTCATACTTGATTAATAAGATTACACTGACTAGACTTAGTAACCCAGAGACTAGAAAAGTATATTACGTGTCGACTACATTCCATTTTATGAATCTATTGGTGGACATGTTATGAATACTCATCTGTGATTCCAAAGACATGCTTGTAAGAGATACAGACCTTTTACCGGTTTCCTTAACACAGCCTTTCCCCTCAAACGTATTTCGAAATGTGAAATGAAAATAAAAAATATAACTTTCCTTACATGCTGCACGAGTTGTCGTATGCATGTTTTACAGTAAAAATAAATAATTCAATATAGGGAAGAGTCCTTTCGTTAACCTTTATTGAAAGATAACGGTAATAACAATAGGTTGTAGTTGTAAGGTGACCTTGCAACACACCAGAAATCCAGAGGATATACCTACATACATGTTAAACCACAGAAGAAGATACAGGATATCTATCCAAGATGGTGAAAAGAGGATCATCTTCCCTAATACGATAGATCGTACCATGTACGACTTGTCCGCTGGGCATCTTGGAAAGTTCTATGGTGCTACACACCATGGGAACGTTTTGAGGAATTTTGAGGATGGGATCGAAGTGGTACATATCCCTAATGGAAATCCACACCAAGACAAGCGAGGTGACGCTGATGTTCACGTGGAAAGCAAAGCCAATTGCCCATGGGACCCAGATCTCTGTTTTCAAAACAAATATGGTTAACAAAAAGTCAAGATGACATTGAATTAAAATTTTATTTGCTAATTTGGATGATGCCATACTTGCGTTTGTAGGATCATTTTGTAGGAACTCAGCAAAAGCGGGCGTCATCAACATTTCCAGCTCCAACATTGATTCAGCAATGGAGAAGTAGAGGCACAACATGTACGCCAGCAATGCCATTGAGACCCTAATGAAGGATAAATAGTATAAAAAAGAATTTATCACAATTACATACATGGATTTTTAGCTTTGAATTCTTTCATGTGAATTGCATTTTGTGTTACCTCCAGTAAGTCGGACGCATGTAGCCCACCGAACCCATGATTACTGCAACAAGATACATCATGGGCAATGTGATGTCCATCCCGTTGGTTATCACCGTTTCCATTTCTTCTCCATAGACGACAAGGATCCAGATCTAGAATACTCATATGTTGTATTAAAACACTTTAAAACTGGAATCATTTTAAACATTAGTAATTAGTAACGTAAAATACTGAACAACTTATTTAAACATTACATGAGATAAGACGATAAATACGATTGACAAGCACTGGATCTCCAAAAACATCCGAATCAATGGTTTGCCCCATGTATAGTGACTTGTGTTCTCCACACAATGCAATGGTGGGCAGTGGGTCATACAGAACAGCACGAATTTCGTGAAGAAACTCCTGGGAATCGTAGTGCACTTGGGATCAGCTCGTTTCTCCATCTTTCCTGTCAAAACCATATTATACAAGTATTAACCATGTTTTCTTCCTTCTTTCTTTTATCACCGCAGTATTTTTGAAACACACTATGCCAATTAAGTTACTTAATACATAGGAAACTACCTAACCTTTTGTGGATGAGCCCTTAAAGCTGTAATTTTCTTTGGCTGAATAATTCTGCACCGGTATTCTGCTTACGTGTCCTCCACCAACACTTTTCAATTCACTAGTTGCTTGAAATAGTCACGTAAGCCACGTAAGCAAACTACGACGTAGTGAAAAGAAACCAAGTTGAAATGACGTACAATCAATATACCAAATGTATTGTTCGATAGGTAGTGAAAATTCGAAGAAAATGAAACAATAGCCCATTAAATTTTGTCATTGTGCCAAGTAGGCTTGAAAATAGAAAAGGAGATTGACAAAATATTGACTGATTTCTTTTTGTATCCAAAAACACACAGGAAGAATATTGCAGATAAAATGCAGCAAAAGCTTACACTATTGATGATACCAATAAGGCATGTTACATATAAAATGAATTTATTTGCTAAACAAGTGCTTTACATCAAGATTTTTTCCAGACAGGATGATCAACATGATTGAGATTTTGCATTGGTTAGATAGTTCCTAATAAAGATAAATTAAATGAGAGTCATTTAACTGCTTTCAGATGCATTTTCCTATGTGAGGAGGTTTGACGAGTGTAACATGAGTTATCATGCATTTGTACTTCAAGAGAGCATTTATTTGTAAGGAACATTCTCTTCCCATGATTTTGATGAAGTGGAGTAGAGACAGTTGTGGATAATGTTTTATACTCATACGGAAAAAAGGTTTGTAGTCTTGGGTTTGCGCTTGTTCTCTTAATTCAAGATGCAAAGCGCTGTAGTCATGTGGAGTATGGATGGAAATGGAAGTAGACGCATATGCCTAATAATTTTGTACAGCTTGGCTGAAATGGTGTTTGCGGAAAAGGTCTTTGATCAACACAGCAGTGGAATGAGTCAGTATCGTATCATAACTGTTTCATTCCATTCCAGCTTTAATACATTTCATCGTAGGTACGGTTCATGCGGATATGATTGATGCTATATATCTCTTCCTTTTTTCTTATTTCAATACGCTCATTTGTAGTAATATGCGTTTAATATTGTTTATGCGATTGAGGCTTCTAACTCTTAAGCAAGCAAGCAAGCATTATGTTTGACACCGTTGACCATGTCATTACTAACTAAAAAGAACTGCAGAAATATTAGTTGTAATAAGAAGCATGTAGCCGGTTGTAAACGTCATGGGTGGTTTTCAAATTGTAGAGACCTTCTGCTTTTCCTTAACCTATCAAC
This sequence comes from Orchesella flavescens, assembly GCA_964034955.1. NCBI lineage: Eukaryota > Metazoa > Arthropoda > Collembola > Entomobryomorpha > Orchesellidae > Orchesella > Orchesella flavescens. The sequence goes on along the minus strand of OZ035953.1, from coordinate 17,286,784 downwards.
AATTTAGTTTCAAGGTCACCACCATTGTGATAGGAGTTTTGAAACATATGTATCGAAATATTAGTCCAATTCATGCATGCAGAAAAAAAATTATTTACATTGTGTACTGCATTTTTGTACAACATCCACTTTTGTTTATTTTAATTTCTCTCATGGCCAAAGTCTCTATTTAGGAATGAAAAAATATCGACGTCTTTTTTCATTAAGTATGAGAACAGTTAGGGATAAACTAACAAATCAAGTATCACTTTACTGCGTTTCTCCTTCCAATGCAGCGTTCTCGCACCATCTAATGCAGAGCTTGTAGTATGTCCAATGAAAGGATAGAGTTTTTCATATTACATCACATTTAAGTACAATATAGTAAAGCATACATGTATAGTTTCATGTCTTTTGCTCATTTGACATGATGAAACTTTGATTGTGGCAAAGCTACAATGCTGGAATCAAAATCAGTATGTGAGATGGTTCAAGTAATGTCATGTTACTTTCATATGATAAAAATGCTATTTAAGTAATTAGGAGCATGATCTACTTTTAAGTTGCGTTAGAAACAATATTACTGTCCAATCAATTATCAGTGAGAATTTCCAAAATCTGTTCAATTGAAAATTTAGACAGATATTGAATAACGTATGTCAATAACTTTCACATCATATGCATTACACAGTATTCTATCAGGGTCTTGTTTAGATTATATCATTAACTAGTTCCAGCTTCAAGCAACTGACTTGTTGTGTCATCTTCCGAGGTAGCTGGAGTTTAAAACAGTATAGCACCAGCACCCTTTGGTAGTCAGATGTAAGCTCAATTCTAAGCAGTAGATGTAGCAATGGTGTCTCAAACGCTTATAGGCAGTAGTATTCCTTAACATTAGACTTTTGGTAGAGCAGAATAATAATAATAATAATGAGTTTATTGTCATATAAGTTCCCTCTGTATGAGGCATATTACACTTATTGACAGTGAGAATTTAGCTTAAACACGTAGTACAATTTTTGTTTTATAATTGATTTATATATGTATATATGATAGGCAATTTTTACATTACTGGATTAATAGCCTAATTTGTAGCTTAAAGTTTAATACAAAATTACGATAATCGTAGTTACGACAATTTTGCTGCCTGTCACCAGTCCGCATCTATCGCCAATGGATAAACCGACTTTGGTGTCATCCCCAGCTAGAGTTATTAATCGATAAGTATTAGAATAAAGATTTATTATAATGTAATCTGTTACTGCCTGGCACCAGTCCGCATCTATCGCCAATGTATAAACCGACTTTGGTGTCATCCCCAGTAAGGTTTTCTTAATCGTGATTTGTAGAAATATAGTTTATAACATCTTCAATGCATGAATAATCACATGTGTTGATATTATTTCTGCTGTTAATAGCTTTTTCTTGAATACTGAGAAAATGTGCTGTTATTGAATTATTAAAAATATTACAGCTAGCAATTTTAGTATGTTTTATAACATCAGGTAATTGAAGCCATAGATTGACTGCTTTATATCTAAAGTATCCTCTGTTCCATAAGAGCAGAGCGGCATGGCGTTTATAATGTTAAATTTGTGGATAGTTTTATTAAAAGCAGGTAGCTACTATACCGAATCAGGTTGGTTCTCCCTGTGGGAATGGTCTTTCTAGGGTCAGATACTTTGTATCCACCATTATACGAATTAAATTACCCATTAATTTTTTTTTACATAAGAATCAGTACCATTGGAACACAGCAGTTAAGCACTCGCGTTACAAAAAATTTTCTTCGTGTTAAGCTTAATTTCCGTTGGGGTTATTTATCCAGTGATGCATCCTGAAAACCCTATTTATATAATTTGAAACCATCAACACACGGTTATATCCATCTTGGCATTACTATTATGCAAGTCTTGGGAATAGGTGATAGTAATGATAGCTATCAAGTCCACTTTATCACAAGACGAAGGTTACCGTCAAAAACCTATTTTCTACGTGAATGAAAAACAATGCCCTGGGGACTTCCATAAGATATGAGATGAGTCTTGGATACGATATTTATTTTGCCGTGTTGCATTCCGTTTCCAATATTCCCAACTGCAAATATGTATCACCTCGTACGTAAAACCTATTCAGGTAATATGTTATACATGTGCAAACTTTAAACGAAATAAAGAATTCGTTTAAGAAAAAGTTGCCATTGTAGAAACTGCCAATAGTGTACAGGCACTACTTACACATAAATCCTACCACGTACTATCAAAAAGGTGAAAGTGGCACTGAAAAAAAACTGCTTCAGTTTCTTTCTTTTTTCCTACGTTCTTCAAATACTTGGTAGCATGAAATATGTAGCGTGGGTGAATGGGATATATAATGGTTATCTGCATAGAGGTCTTAAGAGCTACATGGTCGAAACAGATACGCAAATAATTATATGAAAACTATTTCATTGACATCCACAAACGTTGTGTAAACGTGAATAATAATTTTTAATTAAAAAGAAATTCTTCCAGATTTTTGGAAAAGTGTTTGAAAAGTTTTATGAATGCGTTTTTCTTTTGACCTTTTCCCCTTTGGAATGTGATGATACTTGCTCCTCTTAAATTACGTAAATTTGCTTTTTCTTTGCATTACGACTGACTCTACGCGTATTTTAGGCTCATTACAAATTTTACACATATCTGATAATCAATATATTTGGACAAGGCAACAAAAGTTCCGTCTGTAAAAAAACATAGAAAGAACGTGTCCACATGATTTAAAATTGCAAGAAAATAACAAAGGTTTTTCACAAAGGAGGGTGGAAAGTGTAAAGATCGCAGGTGAATTGTTGTTTGCGTGGGATGTTTGTGTATTTGGTTGATTATTTTATATAACCTTTTAAAATATATATGAGCCAAAGACAACTAGTTTCCTGCTAAATATCCAATTCGTTTTGGTTGATCGCTTGAAAAAAGGATTCGTTTCACTTGTTTGTCACAACAATTTTTCATGAGTACATGTCCCAATTGTCATGCTCAACAACGAGAATAACATTTTTTTGCATATTCCATTGGATTTCTTTTTGATTTGAAGTTGATTTGGGGGTATATATACCAGGTGTGATGTAAGATTCCGTTTAAGTTTTCTCTGAGAAGTGAAAGTGTTGTGTAAGCAGTAAAATAGGAAAACGTATAACGTTTTTTTGTAAATTGGTCACTTTTCCGGAAACATTGAATAAAAAACTAGCACTTGAATAAAACAAAAATCTTATCAACGTTTGAGTTTTTGTTCTTGTGATTTCATAAATTTACTTACTTTACCATTGACACAACATGCTCATTCCACTCTTTATTTTGGGATTGTTAACAAACCTATCAACAGCTTGTTTAGACTGTGACGACATGGAAAGGGGCAAACTGAGTTTCAGTTCAATTTCAACCGAAGATGACTTTCCAATCCCCGTTGCAATGCCAAGACGCAGTTTGGAAGAACAGCGGGTACAAAAACAAGCAAATCCTCGACTTTACCAAAAAACAATGTCTCAACGTGCTCCGCCAAATTTACTACATGTCTACACTTTGCTCAAAGGATCAGATCCCGGTGGCAGGCTTGTTATTGATGATTATTTCCAGGAGGCAGTTGGTTCTCGTCTGTCCAAAAAAGCTGAAAAAGGAATGCGTAAGCTATGAACAATTCAAAAGTAAATCGAATAAAATATCATATCAAGTATCAACTACACCGCCAATTTTTTTTTTAAAACCTTCTTTATTTTTTCCCCTGCAGTCGTTGATGTCATGGACTTTGTAACAAAAACAGAGGATAGAAACAGAAGGGTTGGACAAAATATGCGCTCCAGTGGATAACGTTGTCAGCATCACATCAACATTATTTGTCGGTCGTCATCCCGTATACTGTTTGTCATATAGATTCCTTTTACTAACGATGCAAAAAACTGCATCTTAGATGTTAAAGGGTACAGCAATAATCTTAGTTTTTAAACAACATCACTATCACTATACTAACAGTTTTTGGTAGCGTGATGTTGCTTACGGTGTTAAAAGTTCCTACTCATAATCAATTACAATTTACAAACATATCATACATATGTACACGAAACATATAAACAAGCAGATATGTAGAAAGCATTCTACAGAACATGTTAGTCACTAGAGTACAAAGCATTCCTTGTTGTGACAAGCTCTTTGCTTGTTAGCTTAATTCTTAGAAAAAGCTTTGGTCAGGGGATTTATGCTGACTACATAAACCCTCCACAACTATAAGTACATTCATAGAAAACAAATTTAACAAAGGGGGTGCTAATGTACTACTATATTGAAAAGATGTTTACAAAAAAAAGTTCTTGTTAGCTGTATATATATGTATGATTAAAATGAATAAAAAATGACTTATCGCTTCAGCCGTAGATATGTATATGCATTTATCTTGTTATCACTCATAGAAGAGCTAATGGCTTAGTGATTGGCACAAAGCATAGGATTTCCATACTTCAGGAAAGGACAAGAGTTTTTATGTATTTCAAAAGCACAGAAATGGCAAACATTCTTATCGCTTACTTACTTTTTCATAAGAAAACTACATAAAAAAACGATATCTCGGATGCCAGCTATTTCAATATTATAATGAGTTATAAAGGACTGATGGGGGGAGTATGACGCAACAAAATTTAATTTCCAGACTTCATGGCCAGAACTCCCACATAATTATGGATCTTTTTGCAGTAATGTACTTAGTTACGGAGGAGCATTCAAAAATATGTATATAAAAAAGGGAGCCCCCGATAAAGAAATTAATGAGGCATTGAATATGTGAATTAAATGAGCCTCTGACAACCAGCCGTTTTTAGTGCACCACACTTTTCATTGACATTGAAGCAGTTTTGTTCCCGGTAATTATAGTAAATTGTTGAGTAACCTATAAACATAGAGAACATACCAAAATTTGCTCTTCCTTTGTGAGGATTTTCAAAACTAAATTGTTATTTCCCCATTTTTATGATCCTCGCGTATGCAAAACCTTAATTCCTTTTGGAAGACATAACGAGCTAGGGTATATTTCCATTTGGGTTGTTTAATGCCTTTCTACTGCAGGATGAGGATGCCTGTTTTAACAAGTCCGTAACACTATAAAGATCATTTTGTGGATTTTTACGTTTCCGCCTATGAAAATTCTCCATTGCCTTACTTAATATTGGTCTTGGCCTACACGACAGCGTTCTAATGCGTTTAGTTTTGCTTGCACGAGGTTTTCATATGACTAATAATAAAAATAAAGGTCGCGATTTTATAATGACTGCATAGTTGCACTATTACTTGTCACAATTACGTCCGGCATGAGAAGACGACATTACTGAAACAGATTCTTAGAAGTGTTCTTTTTTCCTTTTTGAGCAGCAACTAAATCAACAGGCATGATGTACCTACGTGACTTGTGATGCTTGGATGGAAAATGGAACTGCAGCATCCAGCAATAAGAGATGAGTCACTTGGTGTTTTGCATACTTGTGTGCTTTTATAAACAAATAATCTCTGAAGGAATATACTGGTGGTTGTTAGGTACTTGCATTTCACTTGGAAAAGTACAATTCAGCTAAATTTGGGTTGGATGGAGGAACGGACGTTGCATTTCTTTATTTTGAGCAAGATAACATGATTGTGTTGGGCTCATTTGTTTTGAACATTTACTTGACATGGAACTAGTACACTTTGTTTTCATCCTAGTTTACTAATAGGTGACAATGTGGAACATTGGCTATCGACGAGGACTAGTAGCTCAATGGTTCCTACTTCGAATCCTAGTATGGAATGGATTTGGTAATAACTTTGTGAATGATGCCGCACGATATTAGGTCATATTTCATAGTGCGGTGCATGTTTAATATGAATGGGCAGATGTAAGGAGTGACCAGGTTCACTTTCACTTGAAGCATCATACCCTACTCGTGATATCTCAAAAGACTGACACAAAGTTAATCCATTCTTTTTGTCCTTTGAAATCTTACTTTTCTTGTGACATTGCAAATTCAGTACCTACATGTCTTCATAGTTTATACAAGCATGTATGAAATAAAAGAAAGATAAATTCATGCAGCCAATATATGTAAGACGCGTGATGTGACGTGATTCAATTTTACTATCATCCCAGTGCTAGTATTTTATGCGTTATCCAACCATCATCCTATGGTATTGTAGTAATTATTATTAAAAAACAAGCAAATTAGTCTATACCTGAAGTTATGATATTAGTTTAAATTTTCAAACCGAAATACCATTATGATATCCTCACAACTCTAGTTTTTTGTGGCATTCAACATCCATGGGCTTTAAACCACGGTGTGTGGTTTCTGATAGAGACAAAGGAAAAATTAATCATTGGATTTGTAGCTTGATAGCAATTTAGATGGGAAACATGTATTCTTTTTGTACCTACTAAGTACAAAAGGTTTATTTTTCTGAGCAAAGGGGCTAACATGGAGCCTAGGTGTGGAGTAACAACGTGATCCTTATACCTTGTCTGAATTTTTTTTATTAGTTTTGGTTGCAAAAAAATAAATTCTCTTGAATATTTATTAACAAATACTTACATCAACTAATTGAAGGAGTAAATCCTGAAGAAAACCGGAGGTTTTATCTTTAAGAACTTGCCTGAGATCTTGCTGGTAGAGAATTTTAAATGTTTTGACAACGTGTTTTATTTTAAATAGCTCCATGGAGAGGATTATATGATTTATGGAGGTTTCGTCCTTCCTAATCCCAAAGATTATATCGTGTAATTCAGTGGCAAAGAAAGTTGATGGTTCTGAAAATAATCCCACCACCATCCGTTGGAATTCATTTGGTTCAAGGCTTCTAACAAGATCATTGACCAAATACTGGAATTTTTATTATTTAAAAGGGTGATTTCATTACTTAACCAAACGTAAATGAACTATGAACTCAATTTAAAGTGGTTACCCGTCCACTAAGCCCATTGTATTCTCTGATGATACGGAAACGTTCATTCCTGCTGGTGTACATCGGCCTTGCTTTTATTGAGTGCCTCAACAAGTTTGGTTGCGAGAAAAATAACCTGAAATGATTTATCATCCATATTTTTTTCGGTTATAACTGCAGCGCAGCGCCCTGAGAATTAATCGTAAGTTATCTTATGTTACATTGGCGCCTGTTACATCTTTCAGGCTTTCAATGTCCACGCTGTCCTCTAATTGTTTCTGTTGCTTTGAAGTTACCGTCGTCTTTGGGGAGGTGGAGAGCTCCGAGTCAGTACCTGCTATATATTCGGTGGATGTAGTAAAAGCCAACTGGCATATGCATAGTAAAAACAGATACCCTGTTTTTGGAAACATTTTTAACCCTTATTATTAAAATTCACTTTTACACTAACAGCTTGAAATAGTTTAAGGTACAAGATGAGCTTGTACGTCAGTAGCTGGGTAGAAAATGACTACTGAAAGTTGAAGCTCAAATACAAGTCGAAAGCTGAAATACAACTCATAAAAGCTAGCACACATGAGACAATTGAATTATTGATTTAGTACTGAAAAAAAATTAATTCACGGTCTATTGCGCAACTTCATAAGCACAACTATCCCAACATTTTGTTTAAAAAAAATACTTTAAAGCCTACCAATGTTGGTTATGGAGGATGCAGGTAAGCCTATGGAGGGTCTCTTTCGATCCACGTCATTTAAGCTTGGCTGGACGAACTCCTTATTCTTAATGTTGTGCTAAAACGCTCTTCCTTTTCTTCCCAAACCATTTCAACCTTGATTTGGTAGATTTCTACTCAAAGCTTATTACGCAGCTTTTGCATGATTGTACTCTAAGTCCTGACTGTTTTATATGATGTTTGATAACGCTGGTGTCACTGCGCAAGTGGAGGTTTCATTAGTCTAGGGTTTGTTTCGCAACAAAGATGGTCTGTGCAATGTCAGTGTCGTAGCAACAGCATGGATATTAAAGGACATGTATCTCCGTCATGGTTGGCTCTTTTCATCAATGTCTTAATCATAAGTTGATAAGCATCAACTCTTTTCCCAAAAACTGCTTGATGTGCACAGTGCATGGACTACCTTGAACGTCCATCTCAGTAACAGCTATAGATCTCGACGTTGACTTGATCTTCTTCGCTTTCCCCACTGATTCTACTGTTATGTCCTCCACTTCTTAAAAAAGTTATTCGTCAACATAACGCGGAATAACACGTGGAAATTCTCTTTCAAAATTTCATGATGTTGTAGACCTATTTGGTGATGTGTTCATATTTACAAGACAACGGAGCTTTGGCAATGGACTTTTTTATTGGGGATATTGCATCCATATGATATAAGAGAATGCTGAAATTAATTAAGTAAACCATTTTTCAAAAGCATGTTGCAGTACAAACAGTCTTGTACAAATTATTTACTCTGTAAATAATGGTGTTTGACGGTGTCAAAAAGTCATTCATTATCGCCCACTCCAACCAGCCCCTATAAGATTTGCAATTTCTCCAGTTTCACATCTTTTCCAGTTGTTGTATTGGTGTACATTCATAGACTTTGGATGAAGAGCGGAAGAAAATGTAGGGGATTAAAGCTGGTATTTTGCCACTGCACTTCAATGCATTGGCTCACCGCTGGAAACGCAATAGGCTTTTTGGGTGTGAATCACTTGCTCTATAAAATGAAGTGTAATTACTATATACACGTTCCGGCTGGAAGTATTACATGGTGGACGACAAATTGAAGTGTGTTTGGGGGTGTTTGTAGTTTGTAGTCAGTGTCCCACAATAAAATACATGAACATGTGCATTTACTTGGGCGTGGACAAATCGGATACGAAATGATCATGACTGGAAGTCATTAATGTATGCAATGAGGCCTGGAAGCCTTGAGATAAAATTGTGAGTTGGGATGTTGATGTTGTGTACTTTTTAGAATGTAAATAGATGCACAAGTTTATGTTAATATCAGTAATATCGCCAGCATCAAGCTCAATTTAAAAAATCCTTTATGCCTAAGGATTCCATTTCATACCCAACCAAACCAGCAACAACTATATTTCCGTTTGTGTTTACTGAATAGCAAAATGATGACAGTAGGCGTATGTACATAAATTGTTTGGTATATTTCAATTGAATGTATGTCAGTGAGAAGAAGTGGAGCTATTTTCCTCCGCTCCCTGGAAAACGGATAGACAGATAGTAAGGGCAAATGTTTCGTATTCAATCTCAGCATGGTAGATTGCTTACGGAGTCTTCGCCCTCAAGTCTAAGTTAATGACTTGAAAATAATGAATTCCTGACTTGAGAGTAAAGAAGAAAACAAACCAAAAACAACTGCTAAACTGGTGAGGACGCACAAACCCAACGAGAGACTAGGCATATGCCATTATCAGTAAGTTAGAAATTGTTGAGCCAATTCAGTTGTTGAAAATAACCTTTCTTGTTTCTTTTCTTGTGCCATCGCATCGTCTTCTCTATATTTCGCTCCAGTTTTTTTGGAAACCTGTATAAGTACCATGCTATGGATGCTTTAATGTACATTTTATATATCGAAACGTTTTTTTTTGCATAAGCTTAAGTTCTCTTCAGTTGAATGAAAACTATTCTCATATTCATGCCATCAATTAGCGTTGTCTACACAAATTTAGACAATGTTTATTGTCCGCCATCCGCCACCCACAACTGAACCCTGAACCCATTTAGTTTGTAATTTCGGTTTTATTTTGGACCGTTGGGTTTCCTACCAGCATATTATCACAGCGATTTCATCAATGAAACACGAAAACAATGCATATTTTACATCCATTTCTCCAGCATTACAAACAATCTGGAGCTCACATAATCGCTTGCCCATTCAGACATGAAACTGTTGAGAGAGTTGCTCTTTGACTTTGTTTATGGTTTGTAAACTTTTGAGAAAACAGAGTAATATACATTACATCAAAACATGCTCTCAGCTTTATGAACTACTTCCACTACTGCTCACTTTTATACCAGCAGTTTTTGTATGATGCATTCCTTCCGAATTTGTCATTTATTGCGATTGTCTTGGATATGTGCATTCATAAATGATGCACTTAATACATTTCATTTGACAAAACATGCTAAAAGTGTCGATTCGTTCATCATTAACTGCTATATGAATCTCGCTCACTTTACTGCTCAACTCACCATTTCTAGGAAATTGACTTGAAATTAAAAAAATTGCCTTTGGAATAATAACGTTTCTGAAAGCAATTTTTAGGGACATCAATATGAGACTGCTGCTGACTTACTTTAACATTTGCGTCATATTTCATTCTCCTTGTGACGCAAAGGCAGTAAGAAGTTTATCATGTTGCCCCAAATATTGTTTTGTACATGAATGCTACTGCAGCTCTATTATGACACCATAAAAAATTAAATAAGACTTCCGCATGTTTATGTACGTTTCGTAAATAACAGGAAATAAAAGTACAACAGAGCATAATCTTCGAATGTGAGGGCAAAAAAATACAAATTATTCCAAGTTTATTTTCTTCATCAGTTGCAGGTTTTTACTCCCAGTCTCGGCCTCTTATACTTTCACTTGTTACAGAATTGGCTCATTTCAGCATAACTTCTATTTACGCACTTCCTTCCTTTGTGTGTCAAGTTTGGTACTGCTCACCCACAGCTTTGTAACCTAAATTCTGTCTTTTAACTAGCAGAACCACTACTTGCTTTCCAACAACTCTCTTTGAAGAATGGGTTAGGAGGAGTGAAAGTGAGTTTGAAAGTCAACTTCACTATCCATAGTGAAAGTGGTGGCATGAACGGGATGTGACTCGGAAACCAGAAAAAATGAACGTGGACACTACGTATTTCGAGGAAAATATTGTTTCCTACAAAACGGAATCATTCCTACTGGGGAAAACCAGAAAAAAGGAGTTAAAACGGTTGAGATGTTTTAGCAGTGCGATAACTCCAGCTGAGCAGAGTAATCTAGCTAACAATTGGGAGATATCGTCAGTCCTCTTGTAGAATATGTTGTTATCTGCCGTCTTAATCGCAATCTCAAATGGGGGAGACATGTGTTTCCTGATGAATACAACATGTCTTGTATGTTGTCCAGGAAATGGGGAATTTGTCCACCATTAAAAAAGGTTTCTGACTCCTTTTCCTATTTCAAGACTGTCCCACTTGTGTTGTATCTTTGATCATTATTAATAGCAGCAATTTAGTGGGTTTTTTTGGGAAGATTCACATTCCACTAATCAGCATATAGAATTTTCCACAATTTTCTTGTTTTCTTAACAATGCATGAGTGGAGTTGATAAAAACTAATGAAATCATTTTCCCAGAAAACGCTAATGTTTATTTTGTAATGACTTTGTTAGTCTCACTTACAAATTGTGTTTGTGGAACCAGTTTTGAAGCCGTATCGCACATTTTATCAAATTATTTGGGAGAAAACCATGCTTTGCAACACAACATGCTGACTACTTACAAAGCCCCATATTCTTTTTCATTCTCTTTGTTCCTTGATGCAGTTAGTTGTAGGTGTTCAAAAGCATTTTTGTTCCTGTTAGCAGAAGCAGCAAGCACAAAAGTTTTGGTGGGTTCAGATCAAACGAAAACCATGGGTTGAGGAAGCATCCCTCATTTGTTTTACCCAGGCATATCATATAGTATAAAGGTAGTTTTCTAACAACATTGTCTCTCAATAATATGAACAAACTAAACTACAAATGGGTGCATATGGTTTTTGTTGCAAATATACTGTAACTGTTACAAAGGATTACTTATATTATGTGGGTCCTCTCTACTACTACTTACTGAATGCATCTGGATTTCGTATATCTATTGCACATTTTGTGAAAATCCCGAGTTCTTTCTCCGTATTATAGACACATTTGCTGATAAGGACTAGTGCTAGTCAGAGAGTAGAATGAAATCAGATGCTCCCCGCTTTTCAGACCGTCAAGTAAAGAGGTTGAGTAATGATAAAGAAGATTATTCATGAAAGCAGAGAGCAATAAAAGTGTTAAAACAGCTGGCACACACTTCGATTTCGGAGAATAAGACCTTTCATGTTTTATATTTTGGTTTTAGCGAGCAAATTACTACGCACTAAAAAATACTCTTGGGGTTGAATTAGAAAATTTTCGTCTCAAATTAATCTATATTTCGATAACCAAATATTGTACTGACGTTCATTCAAATAATTCACTTATTCATTTAAAGAGCACACTTTATTGTAAGAGATATGTTTTTTCCTGAGTATAAATTTTGACGTTGATTCTGCTTCTATTCATTTGATGTGTTTTCCCATAAAACTCAACTTGTTTTGACAGAATTCCCCCAGGGCATCATGTGGGATCACAGAAAACAAAGAAATTTGTACGTAATGACTTAACCTTTGCGGAACATAATATGCTGAGAAATTTTAGGAAATAAGGATCACGGTTTTCGGTAAAGAAAACGTACTATAGTCAAAAGTGCAATGTGCATAAACGTCAATGAATTTCAAAGGGTCACATTTTTAAAGAAATAAATTTTGCAACCTGCCGGTTACTTGTATTATGAATGAGGGAAAGCTGCTGAAAATCATTGTTTCAGGTACTTCAAAATTTGGTTCAACTACACTATGTTAACATATACAACTGATTATAAGATGAGTATATCTTTTGGGAACGTTTTCGTTTTTAAATTTAACGATTGAATGGATGTGGTTCTACTGGTTCTACAAAAGAAATGGTTACACATTCACAAGGGTAAAAAACGAATGTACGGATATTTGGCAGGATTCAAATGCCAACTGAAACACTCACACCGGAGAAGTATATTGATGGGTGGCGGAAACTAGGAATCAGCTCAAATGAGACCTAAGCCTTTCATGGAGAGCACGCTAGAATCAACACATATGCAAAGAAAACTCGTGGGCGAGGGGAAGAAAACGAACTTGAATAGTACTTATACTCTGAGTATTACTGGTTAATGTCATCGTCAGGCTATTTTAACAGTGAAAATATATATCGACACTCAACTCACATTAGTAAAGAGTAAAGTGCACGTTGCATGGTATAAGAGAAAGTTATAATGTGCCACATTTTTTCAGTGAGTTGCTTACGTAAACGGTGGGGATGCATTCCCCCAATGTTATTGGAAAGAGAGAAAGAGAAAGAGGAGAGCCTACGATTACTACTCCACAGTGGGTTTGAGGGACATCATGTCTCCATAAATTGTTACACATAGTCAACCCCATTTACTTAGCATAATAATATTGTTGGAGCATAACATGATGATAGTTTGTGCCAAGGGAAGAACGAGGGGTAGTAGCATCATTCATTCAGTACTTTCTTGTGTTATTGTGTGAGTCACGAAGATATGGGTTTTTTGGTAAGAAAATTTGTACGTGAAGCAGACACAGGCGGAAGGAAAGTTTTGCCATAATAACCATCTTGGTTGTGGAGGAATTAAAAGGCGCTGCGCGACCAGAGGAAGGCTCAGAAAGAAAAACCGGATGCGGACTTGGGTATAAAGCACACATTGCTCTGAGAGTGAGTTGCAGTGAGACTTCGTGGACATAAGACATCAACTGTCATCAGTTCAAAAAATCTCAAGACGTGAAGTGGAAACATAAATCTCCTTCTAAATTCCTGAAAACTTGCCCTTATACATTTCTAATTGGGAATTTATTTTTCTAGTGATTTTTTGCTATTAATCAGAAAACAAATAGTTCAATCTCAAATAATTTGTAAAAACACGCTTCATTTCCTTCATTTAAATTATACTTCGTCGTCCACCCACGATCCCGAAGACATTTACACTTTGTATTTTTGTGGCTCAACCGACCCCTTCAGTCTAAAAGACAAGGTAAGTCTGACTTTCTCTTCCAATATTTTATTTAGAATAGCCTTCCAAATTAGTTGTAATAATGTTTTGCTATCGTGCTTTTTCTGAAATGTTCCTGATTTTTTCGCGAATCTATTAAGTTGTTTTTTTACATGCAATTTGCAACTTTGATTGTTCAAAGCAAGGCCAAAATGGCAACGTGATATAAAGTTTTTTTTTCATTTTGCTATTCATACTTGCATCTTTTTTAGTATTACAAGCACATCCAACTCTGTGTTTTACTCTTAAGTTTTGTCATTGCAGTGCAATTCATTCTTGAACTTTTAGGATTCTGGTATCATGTCATGATCTTCATCATAGCCATAGCCTTCTTGTGCTCATTCCGGTATAACAAAGTTAAACGACAGTCGCAACTACTTTATTGTCCATTTGTTACTTACTGGAAGGAAGCGTGTGTGTAGTTAGGTAGTTTCGTTGTTGTCATCCAATCCACTTCTTCACAATAGCGTTCGTTAAGCTATCATAGGGACACACACGACATTACCGTAATGACATTGTATTGTATCAAGTGACATCCCTTTAAAGTTATATGGAAAGTCGTTGTCTTTTGTCATTTAGGAACTACTAAGAAATGTAGTTAATAAGTTGTTAAGACCGTCTAGTCAAACTAAACATATGTCTGCAACTGTTTCTAAGTGAGACAAGACGCTGTAGGGCATGTAATTCATGAATATATCATTCACTCTTGTCTTGACAATGATTACGGAGTTTTGCTTCTTGTTCCTGCCCCCCAAATAAATTTTGTTTTTCTTGAAAAACTTTTCCGTTTTGATTTTCGTACGTTATACTTGCCTATTGGAAGAAAGCTCGATCTGAATCCCTACTTTCTTTTAAGTATTTCATGCTCAACAAATATTCTGTTTTCCTCATCGGAGGAGCAATGTAATATGAGTAAAAATTTACTTTTTCATGATCATACAAATGGAGGATATTATTGCTGCTATATCCTGGCTATCACGACTGACCATAAATTTTTGTCAAGCTTCCGTAAGAAAAATGCACGCGTCTTTTTGTATCTTGGTTGGTCTTTTGCCAATAAAGGCAAAATGAAATGTAGGGTCACATGTTCAATGTCTTCCAGCATTCTTCTTACAAGGCTTTTGACTTATATGAATACTTATGACTTTAAATTAATGAAATGTGAGCACAGACAACATGAAAAGCCAGCGTCCCTCAGAAATGCTGGTATGCTAATAATACAATGCAATCCATTGTATTGTTTGGATGGCATAGCTACAAGTCAAAAAGACAAAGGGGAATCATTAGCCATGGAATTATTTCTAAAACTTTTGACTGTGCCTAAGCTAACGTTCAGGTAAATTACAATTGTATGCAATTCTTTATAACTCTCTCCCGAATCATGAATGAGTAACAACTTTGCTTTGGTTCAGTTTTATTTTAAAATGGCATAAATCCTATTAATCTCAATGGTTTCAAAGGGGAACAAGCCATTCTAGTTTGCGAACAATTTTTTGTTTGGTTAAATGAACAAGCTCTTGTTTTACTGCATTTACGTCACGAATTTTTTAGCATTAGGATTTCCTAAAAGTATCATATAGCTTAGCGTAGTCAAGCTAAATATAGAAGGATCATTTTTATCTGAAAAGATAGAAGTGCATGCAAGATTGTAGCTACTATCCAGAATTTATGTTGCGTGCGACCAGTGTCACGCACGTATGGCTAAATAAAACCAGAAACTTCAATGAAGAACAATCCAATATCGCACCCTTATCATTATCATCATTATCCTACAAAGATTATTATGAGATCACAAGTTGCATGAGTGGCAAATAAAAATATTATTCTTGTTAATTCATGTCTGCAAATCAGTTTGAGTGACTATTTTCTAATGACTTATGTATGTGTAGCGGCAAAGTTGTCCGAGTATTTTATCCGTTTTTCTTGGAGCGTAGCTGGCGTGAAAAAAAGTTTTGCTGATCGCCCCATTCCAAGATTGAAATTACTTGTGTAGACTTGAATTACTTATTTAAGAGGATTTCCTCGCCAACTATTATCCGGCATAGGGATTACACACAGATTTCTAGAGGGCGCACGGCATTATACTTTAACTTTTGATATGTTTAAGAAACACGAACATTTTATGGTCATTTCATGTGCTGGGTTGGTATGAAGGAGCCATGAAACTTGCTCATGAAAATTAGATTTTGATGTGAATAACTTGGTTAAGAAGATTAAGAGCTGAGAATGCTAGAGAGGAATCAATAACATTTTCACTTCATTTTACTCCTAATTTCATTACAAACTCCCACGCGCCCTATTTATAAATTCGTGACCAACACATCAGTACTTTTGAACGTCTTGAGGGTGTTGTACTTTGGAATAATATTACAAATTTGGCAACTAACAGCCCATCAAACGTTAGTGTATCTCAATGTTTTGTCACATTCAGTTACCTCGGGGTTCGTGCAGACCCAAATAAATGCTTCTTTCGTCATAGTCAAACTTGACATTATTTGCTTTATCTTCTCGTTAAATGCAAGAACAATTCTTGGAATGACAATGATGGACATAATAGTTATATCTCAAAGAAAACAATAAATTTCATGCTTTGTCAGCGATCATGAGTAATCGGTCATAAGCGCATTACAAGTTTCCCACTCAATCAAATGAAATCAGGAGGAAAAATCAGTGGACAACTCAGATCAGAGTGGATGAGGATGATTCTTTGAGAACAAAGTTGAGTCCGTGGTCGTCCGTGGGTTTACATAATGAAGACAAGCTCATCATGTTTCTACTATCTCCATTCTATCCCCCAAACTTTCATCCATTCTCTCATGCATTCGTGAGCTCGTTCTCATAAAGTAATGTGTGGTAGGAAAAACCAATCACGCGCTTGACGCAAACTGATATAAAAGTTATTTTGGAACTGACAAACTTTTTTTAGATGGGCGATGATGGGAAAAATGAAAGTGAAAGAAAAAGTTTCTATCTTTGCGTAATTACCTGCCTTAAAATATGTATAGACTTCACGGAAAAGTTGTAGCAAACTAGGAAAGATAGCTGCAGCATAATAAAAAGGAGTTATGCATTTAATATTTGAAATTTTTTAGATCCAAAAAACCACATAGCTTTAGCTCAAGGGCGTCATAATATTTACCAAAAATTGCCAGAAAACAAGGAAGAATGCACCAGCTACGATTGACAATGTAAATTTTTGTTAAATGAATTAAGCAGCATGTAACAAGCTTGAGAGGCTTTGCGGCTCTCTTAATTCCCTCTTCGTCACATAATTAAGTGGCACTTGTTTACAAGATCATTAAATAAACATGGGGCAAAACAAAAGTCGCATTTCAGCTTGGAGACCACTAATGAATAGAGAACAAATTAAATTATTTCTCGTGTTAAAATTATGAACGTCCGTGTTGAGACTCAAAACTTTCCCCCTAATCAAATTTGAAAGCATTAATTTGCCATTGAAATCATCATCAACAAAACCCTTTTGTTGATTTAATGGTGGTGGTGGCAGTAACATCGCACTAGACTAACCTTACTTACAAATTGAGTTACTCTAGGGCTCATGTAATTGGTGCAAATCTATATTTACAGTATTTACACTCGTGTGTTTAGCTCATGTACATGTATAGGTATGTAAACAGAATAGGTTTGCTTTTCATGTCAGTAGTAACTTTTATAGGCTGACGTCAAACTATGAAAAATTGACTGAGAGAGACAAAGGCAAAATCCTCTTCGTTGTTTTTAGTATTTTGTTAGGATCATTAATTATGTAGTTTCATTTTCGTTACAGAAAACGATAAAGAAATAATGACGTTGTCACTTCATGTCTTTCTTTTCTTCAGAAACAAGGCGTCTTTTTATTATGAAAGCTTCTATTAAAATGAAGGTTCCCACTTTAAGGTCAAAATCGGTAAACAGGGTAACTGGTTATAAATGGAGTGTTGGCATTAGACAAATCATCTTATGTTTGTTTTCTTACCTTGTTATAAGTTGCCACGTGGACTGAAGATATCGTTCAAAATCATTATATAACAAAGGTCTCCTAATTTAAAAAAATGCCATTAATTTGAACATTTATGTGCTTCAAATCAGGGAATTGCATTCATTCATTCATTTTGATAATAATTTCTTTTACCCATCACACGACATATAAACCCTACCAATACCCTTGGATTTAGTGCTCCAATACGCGAATTAGTTGCGTTGACGTCATCAAAGCTGTGTGTTATGTTATTACATATCAAAGCTAAATCTTCCTAATCCCAATTCCATTTAAAAAAAAGTACTCAACAACAGAAAAAAATCAATAACCGAAGCCCATACCCAAAAAAATGAAATGAAAAAAGAATCAAATTATTATGAAAGGCAAGGTTAGCAGTTTGATTTCCTCTTGACTAAAATTATTTGGTGAGCCTTTTAGCATACCCAAATGTCGGTCACACCGGAGTGAGGTACTGCTCTGCTCTCCACACGGTGAATAAAGACGGCAAAATTGAAAAGAAAGTGGATGGAAGGAACTGTGCAAGCCAGTTGGTGACGAGCTCATATAGCAAATTGAAACATCAAAGGGCACAGTTTTTTTTCTCCATCTAAACGCGTTGGTACTCACAGGACACAACCACATACATAGGAACTCCCCTTTGTACACTTCATCTTAGAGTAAAATATTTCGGTAGGACTTGGACTTTTTGAGAGCATTCAGGATAAGAACTGAACTTCATTTCACTTGACTGCTCTCCTCTATTTGCTTACCATTTCAACGCCCTCCAACTTATATGGTTGAGGAGTGCATTGCATAGTAAGTAAAATGTGTTTCACTCCATTTTCTATTTTCTTTTAGTAGAAATGCCGTGACTTATGTCAAATATGGCCATATCATTTTGCTGACTAGGGCTGATTAGATATCTCAGTCTCAGCACAGCCCATTTTCGTATTCACTGTTCATCTCATCACATACGTCACCACTAATGGCTACACAAGGAATACAAATTAGTTTTGTTGAGCAGATGTCATGTCAAACAGAAAATGAGGAGAAAGGGAAATCAGCATCGGCATAAAAAGGAACGACCATACTCTGAGGATCAAATCAGTTGCCGTTTATCGTCAGTACGAAAGACAACTCACATTATTCAACAGTTTGCAACTTTATGAATATGTATTTGTAGCCAACAGTGAGATGGACATGCTCTTAAAATTTTGGTAGATTATTACGTGTGCCCCCAAAAAGTACAAGAACTTGTTGAAAAGTTACAAATAAACTTTTTCCGCTCCATCAAATACGTTGACATGAGAGCATGTTAACAAAAACCGATTCGACAGTACAGTACACATTAGTATATTCGGCCACTGTTCTGAGAAACATGCATGTGCTCCGTCAGTGTCAAGGAAAATGAAAATAGTTTGGAACCGTCATACATACTAATTCTTAAATAATTAGTCTTATGGTCCTTCACTTTTACTTTGCATTCGTTAGTCGCGTGCTTAAGAAAGTCTGTAGAAATAATTAATTCCAGTGTGGTAGAAAGAAGACATGAGTATCAAATCACCCCTTGGAGTTGCGAAAAACTTTGTTTGCAATTTTTTTACATTTATAATCGAATGACATAGTTAAAGATGAAGGAGTCATGAATACTTTTTTAATATCATACTTTGCAACTGAATTTTTCTATAAAAAATGATAATTTTATCATATGAGGATTGAACGTTATGAGCAGTTTGATGGCTTGTGTTCTGATCATTTGAGCGAGTAATAACTGCAATGAAGATCTTCATGTTTGCATACTGAATCTCCTTTTCGTGCTGCTGCACCACTACCACCACTTTAGCCTTTTTTAACTCTTGGAGATGAAATGGAGTTGAGTAGCCATCTTCCCTGCTGTAGCATTCTGGAGAAGTAATTTGGGTAAATGAACTGTGTAAAATTAAGTAGTTCATCCGAAAATTTGAGCCAGTTTTTATTTCTTGATGTTAAATTGCTATATGAAAATGGTAACGACGAAATAGGCTAGTAGTGGGTGAAATGACTTGAAATTTTCGTCCAATTATCAAGAAATTGCTACTTATTGCTCATATCTTCAAATATCTAGTATATACTTTTGTGCACTGGCTTAGCATAGTTATAGCACCGGCTGTCCCATCTGTTCTATTCATGATGAGTTTGATGGTGTAAGTGAGCATTTTATAATATTATTTTCAATTTTCTTACATTTACAGATGCATAGAGGAGCAATATGGGCAATGACGGGATGTATAATCAGTCTCGTGGCAATTCTACAAGTAACACATGCCATTCCCTTTTACCCCTCTGTCTACACAAATTCAAGGTAAGCATGAAGTGCAAAAATATCCTTATGAAAATGAATAAAATAGTTTCTCCTTTTGAAGTCCCATAATACACAGAGAAACTGGGTTCACGAACGTCTAAAAGAGCTTTAACGACAACCGTTTGGTAGAAAGAAGGAAATGCTGTTTGAAATTCAATGCCCATTTTCTTCCCTTTTAACCGTTTTTAATTATGAAACTACTACCTTCATATTCTATCCCTTTGTTACATATTTTAGGATCAAAAACATCCACTTTCACTCACTATCAATGCAAATAACATTGTTGCCTATTGAAGCAAGCACATTCCTCCAATTCCAGGTTTTTCTTGGAATCATTTCGCAAGAACTCTTCTGGTTTTTTTTATTCAAGTATCAAAGAAAACTAACTGTTGCAATTTTTAAACAGAAACATAGAGTGGTCCCACGAGTTTCCTGGGATTGCAGGATTGCAGTAAAACATTTGCTTTATGAAAGAAAAAAAGATCTAGTCCTTTCCCAAAATTGAAACTTATATTTCAAATTTAATATTTTCTCACTTAAATAAGCATTTTAAAAATAAACCATTTCAGTTTCAACTCATCATACAAACCTATTTTCTAATTCAACACGGTGACCTATCCAAATAAAAAATCAGAAACAAGACCCTCTCTCCTTTCAGAAACTAACCCTTAGAAATCACAAACGTGTTTTTGTTTACTCGAAGGATTTGGTAGTAAAATTCAGTTAGGTATATAGCTTGGCTGGACGAAGCGGATGTCGTGCTTCCCGCATGCAAAACTCTTGTAGTAAATCCAAAAACCAACATGCTTGTGAAAGTGTGTTGTGGCTACTTAATCTGTAACTTTGGTAGCATGTCACGCGAATTAAAATGTCACATGGACGAAGGGGCACTTGTGTTAGCATAAACTCTAAACGTAGAAGCATAAAACCCATCCAATTTTAGTCCACTCCACAAGTTTAGGGTAAGACAGGGAAAGGCATATGAATTGGTATTCAGCATGTGTAACCCAAACAACTTATGATGTATTCTTTGGAGCTACACGGCATTCAGGAAATTAATCCTTGAAATGAATATGAGCATGTTCATTCTTAACGGAATTCCAATTTACTCATAGTATTCCAATAGCTATAAATTTAAGAATTATACTGTGCTGTTTTTAAGCATTCTGATTCTCAACAAGAAACAGTATGGCAGGTTCAATGTACACCGTGGTGGACCCTGGATCATGATACAATCTTACGTAAAAAGTCATGTAAACATAATAACTATATAAGTTAGTAGGGCACCACCATCATATTTCAAATATTTAATGCACTCATCCAAATGTCAAGTAAAGTTATATTCTACGTAGGCTAGCTTTGTAGTTATGTACCGACGTCATTGTTTCACGATAAACCAGGTTTGAAAACAGTAAATAAGAAGAGAAAGCTTACAACTACACTACAAAGTTAAATGTGCAAGTACACATTATGTCATGCTATGCTACTACTCACAGTAGTAGTCGACTTGAAGTTCTTTGTTGCGCCCCCAAGTCCATATTTACAATATGTTTTTTTCCTCGCACTACCTCTTTTCTACTTTAGCTAGAAATCAAGTCAGCTCACTTACAAAGCCCAGATCTTATTTCGTTTACCTCCAAGAAAAAATCCGTTTGCTAGCACAACACACGACTCAATCTACTTTCACTTTGGCTTTTCCTTCTCTTCAAGTAAACTTAAGTATTGTCATCATTATTTGGCATTACTACTAAGAAACAAAGGTATAAGCAAACAAAAGCGAAAGCGGATAGGCCCAGCAGTGGTGCTGAAATGCTCTTATGCAGCCCCACTTTCACGCTGACGGATTTGACACAACAATAAATGCACAAGAAGCGTTAAAAGAAAGGGTAGAGTAAATGTGATGTGTAGTGAAACGGGATGAAGAGAAGCGTACGACTATATTTTTTTTGTTTTTAAGTACGTTGGACAGAAAACTGGGCTGTAATACTAAAAACAATGAGCTGGTAATATAATCTATTGATGTTTAAAGCCATGAAAGGACTAAGGGAAAGCCGGCTGACAAGAGCATCCTCCACAAAAACCAGCACATTCACATTGTAGTATTTGTGTAGGTAGAGAAGGAGATGCAAAAACACTTTCATGAGTCGTTCCCAAAGTCACTTGAGACAATGGAATTGAGAAAACAGGCATGTATTTACGTCACCATTTTGTAGAACTGCGATGCTAAGCGCTTTTGTCTTGGTGATTAGGGAATAGAAAATGAATGAAAAGAAATGGGGAAATATATAGTCAATGGGACAGACCACACACAAACGATTTTCCCTCTTATCCACACAGGTCCATTTTCCTTTGAACTTGGATCATGTAATTTGTACTGCACAAGTGCTATCTCTACAGACAAGGTTGAAGGGAGGAAGGTAGTAGAAATGATGTCAGCTATTCTTGTGGTGATTGCTGGTTAAAATGTAAAATGGATTAGTGATTTCCTAAACTACCGCTGCTGCTTCCCAAACGGAAGGAAGAACCACCATCGTAACATTAGGCTTCTTAGAAAAAGACGCACCCGATGTTTCTCAATGGCTTTTAGGAGGATTTATTTAATTGCATTTATAATGTCGACTTAAGCCTATTCTTTTTTTCTTTTGCAGATATAAAGACTCATTGATCGAAGTAGATGATCCAGAGGCTGTATTGGAAGTTCTAGCCAAGTTGGGGCAAAGTATTCTTCGTGCTCAACATGAAGGAACAAAGTAAGTACTTATAGTAGTTAAAGCCTCCTCTACCAGTTGAATTCCTCCATTCACGTCGTTTTTCCCAATCCAGTGATTTATATTTGTGGACTAAATTTTCAAAAACGATGCAATGTCATAAAAACAATTAACTTATGATATTGGGCAAACAAGCAGCATATATTAGCGCAGCAAATAATTTTAAATTTTGCTACCGCGTCTTCATAACTTTCTCTTTGTTGCATAAAAAAGTTTGTCATGGGAATTTGAGAATTTATGGCTAAATGCTAAATCTATATATTCCCACATCTGGTGGGTATTTGCGGGGGAGGATGGGCATACTTTTTTATGCATGTTAGAAATGTACTATACGTGTTTGCATTCAACTATTTATTTCCCCCTGTGATATTGAATATCACTGGAGTAAACAAAATGGAGAATTTTTACATCTTTCAATAATATGAATAGGAAACTTAAGCAAACACCGTGGCTACCATAACCCCAGATTAATAACTACATCTCAGTTATTAAAAACTACCTTGTTTCTCAATAGTCTAGTCCTGTAACTTAAAAAAATATTATACACAAAATCAACACAAGATCCTTTTTAAAATTACTTATGTAGGCCAAAAGTTAAAAAAATTAATAGGAATGTTATAAAACATATTGTACCATTCAGCTTTATGCTTCTTCATTTTGGTGTTCATAGAGAAAGGAGTTTGATCTTCTTTGTCTGAAATCATATGATGAATATGATCAAAGTAAAAAATACTTGCCCAGTCCCACACAAATATTTTTCTTTTTGTAACAAACGAGTTTGTGTAATATCAGATGGGTTCACAGCACAGGATATATGAATTGTATGTCAGCCGCTAACATTCAGACATTTTAGGAAAGAGAAAGTGGGTCAGGTAAAAATTTTCTAGGTTTGTAGTAAACTTGATGAAACCTCAACGAGAAAGGTTTGAACTGTTCCTTCTCTATGAACTTAAATTCATCTTTAACTATTTGCATTGATAGACTTGCATACATATACAAACAATACATATAAATGTTTAGTCTGTTCAGAACTGTGCTATCATAAATTACCAGAATTAGAGCGTAGAAAGAGGGTGGTTAATTGTTCCGTAGTGAGAATGAGAAAGAAAACTGTAGGTAGTTAAGTACCGCAAAAGAATGAGCGAATCGTGCGAAATCTCACATGGCTCGCCGAGATTAATCATCAATCCTCCATTTCTCATTGAAGGAATGGATAGCATCAATTTTGTCTGACAGAGAAAGCAATACCTACCACCCCAGACGCTGCTTAATTTCTGCATTCTTCTCATGAGACTTGAGAGGGATAAAGATAAACGGGAAAGATAGAGTATTTTTTGTTCTCACTTCAAACGGGAATCCCCCTGTTATTAACTTGTAAATCAAGTGAAGATCCCATTTTTCATTGCATTCAGTAAAGAACTCTATCTTTTGTCTACTTAAAAATGCTGCAAGCTGTTTACCAAGGGAGCAAACTACCAGAAACCACATTTCCTTTACGACTCCCAAAAATGCTCAAGGGGCCTTTGGTAGGCTCTCATTTAGGTTATTTCCCAATTTCCGGTCATCAACGCATGAAAGGTCATTTAACAACAATGGGAATGAATGAGGATCGGAAGTGATTTTTCTCTTTGGAATAAATGGGGGCGCATTGTGCTGCAAATTCCTTTCGTTTTAAACATGTCAACACTTGGAACTCGATTCGTTTATCAATGTTTACTTTTTCCTGAAACCGTTTTCCCTCTCCATATTTTTTTTAAAGGAAGTGGAAATAAAGTAAAGCTTTTTGTGTGTTTTGTAGACGAATCATTGATTTCTTAAGGGAATTCTCACAGCTCTAAAATGTGCCGTTGACACTGTACCATAAACGTAGTTGACGTTTCTCAGTTTACAAACTGTCATACAAGAGAAACACTAAAGGATTGAAATGAGAAAGTCATCCAAGTACAAAAATACATTGTTGACGTTTTTCTCTGTATTATAGTCCATAGAAACTTTTTTTCGGATGATACTATCGCCTTAAATCGGCTTTTTTATTTTGTAGCCGAGAATATATGAATCTTCTGGCATTACCTGATATTGCTTTCTTCGAATTGTCTCCAGGACTACTCCAAGCTTTTGGCAACAAAGTATGGAAAAGTTAATCGGTTAAAATGAAAGTCGTTACAATACACAATATAGACAGGGAAGCATTTGGCTGTTTCCTTTGTAAAATATAGAAACGATTATATGACATTGTGGAAACTCCTTAATTTTTGAGCTCATCATCTGAAATTTTCTCCCGTCTTCCTTTCCTTGTAATTTATGACGCATTGCTGCAACACGCCGATGTTTGTGGAAAAAGTGTAAATTTTGTATGGAAGACGATAGCTCATTGAGACGAAGATATTGTTGGCACAGAAGACACCATTGTTGCTTCGTGAGAAAAGTTTGATAAATCCTTCATGAGAACAAATCAAGATGTTTTAGCCCAGTCTTTTATGCTTGTACTTGACTGAACTTTCAATGACGATTCTAACTTCTCCGACCACTTCGAATTTAGAATAGGACAATGGAAAACCTTTATATGAAATCACATTTTGGCGTCCTCTGGAGATTACTGCATTGCTAGTTACTGATGTTAGGTTGTACGAGAAGGTGATGATTTATGTGCTATCAAATCTTGATATGACGCATTCACTTGATACAGCATTATAAAAATATTTGTAGTTTGATTTTGGTACGGACTTTTTACACATTGTACTTGCCAAAGATGCCTATGCTGACCGCTAAGTTGCATGTTGACATCTTCTTCTCAGAAATAAAAACCCTCAACAATTAACCTGAAACTTCTTACGACGTTTTTGGGTTTAACCTGTGAGCAGTTCACGTTGCCCCAATTAAAACTGCAAAGCAATGTGATCGAAGGTTGCAAAAAGTGTTACTACCCGGAAACGATCAAACCTGTTACAATTTTGTTGACATCCTTGACTTTCACTACTTTTCAAAAACACTTCCTCAATTTATGTGACAAACAGGAACTTCCGTGTTCTCATTGTATCGTCTGAAATAAAAATTGTTTCATCCATCGCCAAGTTCAATCATATCCGGTTTATTGAATAACAATTGCCAGAATAAAACATAAAACTATATGATGCTACAACGTGATGTATGTATGTGTGACTCTATTGACTATTCAATGCTTGTTGTTGTCACCAAAGAAATGTTCGGAATAACTGGAATTTCTTCCTTATGTTAAATGTTATGCTCTAAGTTTTTTTTCTTTTCTATTTCAGTTCAAAACGTGGATTGGATTTAGGCCTTGGACGAGGGTTCTCTGGAAGTCAGGCAGCTAAACATTTGATGGGATTAGCTGCAGCCAACTTGGCAGCTGGTCCCGGTAAGAGGAAGAGGACAGGGCCAAAAAGTTTTGATGATTCCATGCAAGAAGTTTCTCCAGTGTCCTTGGCCACACCAAATGATTGGATGATGGAAAATCAAAAATGAGTCCAGTAAATGGACTACTGGCTAATAAAAACTATGGTGCACAACTATAACGTTATGTAATTTATGAATTACTACTACTAGAAGAAAAATAAATCAAAATTCTTTCCAGTCACGCTTACATACTACTTCTTCTATATGGAAACATCAGAAATTTTTAGCGTGGCGAATCGAAATACCGCAAGTATGGAGAGAATAATGCATAAGTAGATTGTAACAGTACTTAAAGTTGTATTTCCGCTTTCATCAAGTTATAGTTATACAAAATATTGTTATAAATTATGTGTACATAATTATTATTATTAGCCAATTGTAGCAAGTAATGTGGGAGTTGTAGAGGGAAGTGAAAATATTTATAATTTACAGTGGATTCCTACGTACGAGCAAAAAAATCTTTATGATGTACTTATATTGTATTAAATAAATAAAAAAAATAAAACTGACTTAATTTTTAGCTTACATTCAAATAAACATCATAATAATTCCTCTTATATTCCGTCTGAAGCAAAAACATGTTTGTCTTTTGAAGCAATAGTAGTATCATCGATCATCACATTTATTATTGTAGAACGTCAACAAATCTCTAAAAAACACAGTGCAAAATCATCGTCATGCAACATAACATGGAGAAAAAGTAAAACAACAGTTACGGTTAGGAAATTATAATGCACTTTAATATTTGTAAATAAAAAAGAAAGAACTATCCATAATTTAGAGTTAACAAAGAGTTATACGGAATGGAATAGGGCAGGCCCTCTAAACTTATTCAATGAGTTTTCAGTAGCTGATTCAGAACTTTGTTTTGTGGTTTTCAGAAATATTTTTTTGGGTATTAAGGTATGTCATGCTACACAATAAGCAAAGATAATAGCAGTAAAAAAACTTGAATTCTTACATTGATAGTACACATTACATTCATCTACGTACATTTAATATTTTCATAAAATGAGTGCTATATGTTCATCTTACTAATATAATTTATGTCTGGTTGTTTAAGTAATTGTATTCCGCCACTATCATAATTGTACATTTACTTAGTTACTGGTTTATTGTATTCTTGGGTTTTAATGTGTTTTGAATAAAATGCGCTTTAAAGGCAACTCTTGGTGCAAATACATTTAAAATGTGTTTTAGAAATTGTAAATCCGAATCTATATTATAATATATTTGTCAAAAATTATAGTTGATGGCATATACACATGTCAACTTTCACTGATCATGATGTAGTAATAAAATTTTAACCGAAATCCTTTTTCCTCTGCATTCAAATGAGAAACCTTTTCTTTATCATCATAACATATTATTGAGCATACGAGATTTGCGATAGTAGCACTAAACCCTCTTACAAGTTCGTACAAAATAAATGCTTGTCAATTGACGTTATTGGTGACGTGACCTTTCTCAAATTTGGTCAACGGATTTGGTTACGAAATCAATAATCTATTTTAGGGCTATGTTCCACATGTTGATTATGGACCCATGGCGAAGAAACGAAGCGAAGATTGCAAAAGTCATACAAATTTTCACTGCGGATTTAAAAGCAACATTTATTGGAAGCTGAGTAAAGATGTATGTTGTAAGTCAACAAGGCAGGGCCATTCTATGCAGGCAGGATGAGTGCATATATTTCTGTATTTATGGGGAGTAGCCAAAACTGTTAGTATTTCAATCTGACACGTGACGTAAAATTCTTTCCAAATGAATAGAAACGCTCGGCAGCGTAATCAAAACGTACCTTTCCTGATTTGACAGATTCTTGGCTGGCCAAAAGAAAGCTTTTTAGTTTAATAAATACATACGTTTCTACTCCTAGTTTGCTATGATTTATTACGTGAAGGAAATGGCTTACGCAGAGAATTCAACAAGCCAATTGTTTCGCAAGGTGCCCCATTTTGTAAGTCGTACTTACCTTATTCACATACTTTACACATTTAGTTTATTGGGCGACATTACGACATTATACATTCCTTTAAAGGTGAGTCCAATTGTTTTTTTTACACTTAATGGAAACTTTCCGTATGCATGCATATAAACAAATATGATACAAGATGAGAGAACTACCTTAAATTTTATTACAACTTAACCACTTACTAGAATTACCTTAACAACTTTTATTTGGATTGACAATACACTCCAAATCCACTACCACCATATCTGTAAGAACAGATTTGGATTTAAATTTAAAAAAGCAAAAGGCGTGATTTTTAAAGTATAGTTAGCTTGACCTTTTCGTTCACCTTCAAATCATTAGTAAATGCATCTCAATAACGTAATGAATGTCAAGAAACCCAAGTTCTCACAAATTTTCTACGAATGACTTGAATCAGTTTTTGTACTGTGATTTCTAATTGAACCATTTCAAATTTAAAAATTACTAGATGGAGCATTAAGAATCGAATAACCAACTAATATCTTCGTATAACTCACACATATCTAGTGTTGAAAAGATCCACATCATACCCTTCACCATTGGTTTGTTGGTCTCCTACAATAGCAACTTCATCGTTACACCATCTTCCAAAAGAATCAACAAACAACCAACTCTTAAAGCTTTCGCTTGCATCACATTTACAATGCTAAGTACATAGGTGGTGCTATGCATTTCAATACTTGTAGCAGCAACAACGACTTGGTAAATATTTTAGTTGCAGTACTCTCGACTCTTGGGGAAGCTTGAGAGTAGAGTAGGGTCAATGTATAATGTTATGAACATTACATATAAATTTATCCTCCTGTGTGTAAGACTGAAGGCTGTGTGAGTATGTCCAGCAGAAATATATTGGTTTGTTTATTCGGAATCGGTAAAGAGGCTCGGTGAGCAAACGAACTCGTCCAAACCCACAATGATCTAATTATTTACAACGTTAGCTGTTCTCTTTTAAAGCATAACTATAAGGAGAAACTACATAAATGCATGGAATATTTTTCAACCTTTCCATTCTTTCCTACAAATTTTGTATTTTTGTCATAAAACATCCGCAAATACGGCCCCACCGGATGAATTTCTACATGTTTTCCAAAATCAATGCAATGCAAAATTTGATGATTTTTATTGCTTTCATTCGTATTTGGCCAGATCAATTACTGTTTATCTTCGTGTCATGTTACACAATGTCCCAGTTCTGATAAAATTAAATATGCGCAATAATCCTACCCGTTGATCGATCGTGAACAGAGTACTTACTTCTTTATACAGAGTAATCAGGTTAAGCCTTTTTATATAACGTACAGGTTCGATACGTTTTCACATTTTGGTTGCGTTACAAACTAGCATATTACGCACGTTGTAAAATATTACCGGATCTTGAGTTTCAAGTTTCCGGGCTGCTCCAAATCTTCTTATAAGTATAGAAACCCGGCAGGCTCCTCAATTCGTAGTTTGCTGATGAAACATTTATCACACTACATATTCAGGCCCACAGAGCCTTGGTAAATTTGATTTTCAGACCTAACATCATCCTGCTGGAGCAAATAACATCCTGTTCACCATTTAGCTAATGATAGCTAAAGAAAGGGCTGCGAATCCTGGAAAACAATTAGATTTAAAACTTGATTAGCTTGCTATGTAAGATTTGTGATTGTGAGTTCTAAGAAATGTTTTGATATTATTTTTGCGGATAGCAAGAGGTGACTAGTTTTTGTGTATGTAAATAAAAATGAAGATGCTTTATAGGAAGGCTACTGCCTACAGTAGCAAATACTTTTTCAGGTAAGTATACGATGATACAAGTTTTAACTGACAATTTTGATATATCTTTATGTGACATAATTTTTTCCTTTTCAGCTCGCAGCTCTATAGGACTAAATCCATCCAATACTTATGTACACGCGTATGTCAATGCTTTGCAGAATGGCAATGAAGCTTTCATCAAGAAGTGTTTATGTATTCCAAGTCCAACGAAAGTTCTAGCTCTAGCTTACTGCAACTGTGGAATATTATCATATAGCCTTGTGCCGCCTTTGTTCAGAATTGAAATGAATTTAGCTGACGTACGAGAAAGGAGACATTACAAATTGTTTACTCACTGGCACATTTATTCTTCTTTGCCTCACTTGTTTGTGTTTAACTGCTCAAATTACAGTAAGTTGTGAGGATGATCATGTTATGAAGACGCAGATGGAGGGAGAAATACAGGATGAAAGGTAACCTATGTGTTTATGTATGTGCATCTCAGACAATTTACGTTCACATTTGCAAAAAAAAACATTCTCATCAAAAGAATGCAAATTTAGCGACTGATCCAATTGGCTACCAATTACATGGTTCAGTTTCGTCCCAAAACTAGCTTACATACATGACTAGATCATATATAACAAACACCATAATACATTCAACATTTACTTCAGGCTAGGATCCACTTTTTGTTTTGTATGTTCCTGCAACATTTCCAGCAAATAATGAAATGAGTCCATCATCCCTCTTTGGCGTGCACAACTTGAAAAAAAACTAGCCACCCTTGTTAATTCAGTAAATATGTAATGAATAGTACGTTGAGGTAGTAGTTTTAGCATTAAGCAAATGAAAATAATCTAAGCAACCGGTTAGAAAGTTTCTAGATAACTCGTGCTATTCTCTTGAATCACAGCTTGTACAAATGCACAACATATATGAAGTTGTAAGAAGGGTGTCAAAAAAAAGTCTCGTAGGAATAGTAATACACACGTACCAATAGAAATAATTTGCAAGTTGTTTAGTATATTGAGCTAACATTTCTCAGTTCATAGTCCTCCCTGTCCAACTCAAAAAGCATGCTGATGAAAAGGCCTTGAAGTAGTAGAAGTTACCAAATGTCGCCGGCTAACAAACCACGTTTTTTGCGTTAAAAAATAAAAGCAACAGCAGTTGCAGCCATTCACTATAATATTACATTAGAATGCCCCATTTCTATATGTTTCAACAATAGGAATAGGTTTTATATAAATTTAGTATAGGAGATGAAGGGTGTATAACTATTACAACAATGAGAACCGATCCGATGCTATCATTCACGTACGTACTTACTTACATGTAGTTTGCTTAAGCAGGGAAGCTTGCTGGGGCTCAACCAGCAGCATACGCGTTCGTTGATATACGTATTGACTGTAAAATAACCAGTAGGATCAGATCAGATCAGTGAACAATGGAATGTTTGCCCTTTACCTTGCCACTGCCATCTTCTCATCACGTATAACATGCTCTTTTACATTTTTTTTGTTCAACTTTCCGGCCGGCCGGCAACTTGTACCTTGCCTTTGTCTAGTCTATAAGAAATGGTTGCCATTATATGTATTAGCCGGCTTGTTAAGTTGCAGTTGGAATTGCACTGCAAAACTTATTATTAAGTAAAATCGTCCAATGCACACATGCAATCAGCAATTGGTACCTATAGCCACTAGCCATTTCTCTTTCAAAAGTATGGGAATACAAGAAGTAGCATAATAAAAGGCATCATGACACCGTTCTCGCCCGTGCTCCTTTATCCCTTTTTTTAGAGGAATAGCCTGGTGGCAATGAATAAGATCCGTTTTCCTTCATTTTCTATTAATCTTAATACCCTCCCGTGCTCCTAGACTTTTGTCATGTCACAGGAACGGAAACTTTACCAAGAACTCAAAAAGAAGTGTTGGGTATGAAGCACACACACCATCTTTTCTTTCACAATGATGCAATGCAACTCAATTTTTTCCCTCCACAAAACTTCCAGTTCATTTTTGAGACAGACTCTCTTTTCTTCTACCAAAAAATTCACAGGAATTTGTCGGTTGCAATAACATTCTCCACTCGTTTTTGGGATAGGAATGGAACAAACAACTTGAAGGCTACTACTTAAGCCCAGACTGGTTTGATATGGTAGTACCAGTTGCATTACGAGTATTCATGAAATATATATATGTATGTGTGTATGTATGTATGTACAATAGTGCCATTCATAGAAACTGACCCATCATTATCCAAAAAGTATAACGGATTTTTTCCTTTTTTCTTCCTTTCTACAATGCGATGGGTTTACAACCTTTTTTCGGTAAATGAAAGAAAATTGGAACACGTGTTAGAAGGAGATGTCCGTATTATATATATGGATTGAATTCAATATATAACATTCACACTACCGGTAAAATGAATGACATGCACATTTTCCTTTTTGGAGGTTTCGTTTCAGCAGTGCCTCTCCTTTTTTTGAAGTTAAGTAAAGCAACGTATTGAGGCAGAAATTAACAATGCAACGTTTACCCGGCATATTGCTTTAATCTTACAAGCTGCGTGTAGGCCGAGGGAAGATGTTGACGTTACTTTGCAGCTTGCTATTCATGATCCAGCTTTGTTTTTACATCATTTTAAATATGTCAGTCAACAACTAGTTGATATTATTGCATTTCTCCTAGTTCCGTGAAGAGTCTCCGTTTTTTTACTGTCATTTTATTATATTATATGGCATGGTACTTCATTGTGTTATGTGGTAGAGTGGAATAGCACCTAATGAAAGAGGAAGTAGGTACCCACACATTTATAGAAGTGTTTTGTGTGAGTATTGGAGGGAAAAGTGTAGAGCAATAAGACCTTTAACGTCTTAGAAAACGCTCACACGGCCTAAATAAGAGAAAACAAGACGCGTTGCTGCTGAAAATTTGTATGTATCCAGCTCATTTTTTACACACATCTATAATACGCTTATATAATATGCTCATGCATTGGGATCAAAGCATAGGCGAACTTTCTGGGTGAATTTCATTCAACTTTTCATTTTTATTTTCGCATGTACAATTTTTTTCGCATTACAAATAGAAAGGTAGTTAAAGCCATGGTGTCAATCGACTTCTTCCGATGGATCTTGCAAGAATTTTTTTCTTTACAAACTAGCATTTGTGCAAGAGGAAGGGTTGACGTTTGCCGATGCATGAAAAAACACTTTTCAGCTTGAATTAGAAGTAATGATGCCAAGGCATGATAAAAAACTTCATGTCGAACACGTCTACAGATATTTATCGTAATACCCTTTCCTTTCTTACACTTATTGTACATGTGTGTATCTCACTCCATGTGAACTGCACAGTTTAAACAGGGTCTTGAAGCAAAAATTTTTGTTTTCGCAGCCGGTCATAACCTGGATAATTATGTATGTATGTAAAGGAATTCTTTGAATAAAGTTACACCAAAACGGTCTGGCCCCAGTCATGGTTTTAATTTCAAATTTTTAGATTTCACCATTCCACAAATTCAAATTGTCGTTTGTTGGCATCCAAATCGAATACGGATATACGTAGGCATCATGTATGCAGCCTGCATATTCAATAAATGTGCATTAATCAGCTATAATTATGATTGGGATTATTTTTATTTGCAAAACTGCAATTGGCTGCCGCAAACTTATAATTACAAATGAAAGTTGATGTTTGTGTAATTGCATCATTTCAAATATTCATATATGAATGGATAAGTAATGATGACAGATATATACATATACATAAAAAACTCACAAATCGCAATGATGATGATAACGACGAGATTTCCGCTCCGTTGTACGATAAGAATCATGAATATGTTCATAAACTAAGCTTGTATGATACGTATAATACATATATATATATATAGAGAGAGAGTGTAGGTACTGTTGAGTTTATTCAACACTTTTGCTCCCTATTTAAGTTCTACTGATTATGATAACAATGACCATCCTCTGCAAATCCTAGCAAATCCAAAGCCAACATCAACTCAAGGTGACAACGAAACTGCATAAAGTTTTTTTTGGGCTTGGATTTACCATTTAGGACATTATTACCCATTTTAGTCAAGAGAGAAAAAAGTGTATCATGTTAAAAACATTGCTTGGAGCAACACTAGAAGCCTATTATACTTATGTTATGTGTGTGTGTATATACTTACTGTGGCTTTCTATATCGTACACAAGGATTTGAACTGGATTCACCTTGTTTTTCTCAAAATTCTACATGAGGGTTCACAAAAGGAAGACGAAAGATGTTGTTGATGATGATGATGATACCGATGAGAAGCTTATGAACATGCTTACTTACAACGAATTCTAGCTAAGTATATCAAAGTTATACATACATGTATTAATGTGTAAGAGCTGTGGCTATTAGATCAAGAGTGCTTTTGCTTTTCAAAAAAAAATTCTTAGGAGAATTTTCCTTTACTTCACATCATTCCATCGCCGCGGAAACGTACGGAAAGGTGGTTTGGTTTGGTGATAGAAGCTTCTTGTCGAACGAAGCGAAACGTCAAGCAAGCGGCGTTTTGTTGTCGACTCTATGAAAATATATATGTATACTAGTACAGACGCATGTTATGTATGTACATGAACTGTCTATTCAAATAGGAAGAGTGTTCATATAAAATATATATATGGTCCTAGCAATGTCTGTTCATTTGCAAAGCTAGCATTTCTCGACAGTCTCCGCTCCGACCCCCGAAAACTGTTGAAGGATAGTAGAGCCGAGTGACTAAATGCTGGAGTTGGAGCACTAAGGACGCTCTGTGAAAATTTTCATATAATACTGCCACCAAGTCAGGAGAAGCAACAGAGAGCATCATGTCATAAAAATCTATGAGCAAGCAAGCAAGCTAACAAAGGATCTATAAAACTTTTTCTTTTTCCTATATCATTATATTACATGACACTATCAATAGCTATACTTATACTACGTATGTGCTCTCAAACACATATAGCAATAGCGAGCGTCACTCCGCTTCTATAGAAATGTGTATATATATTGCATATATGATATAATGATGGAGAGCGTACGTACGAATGAACCCAAAGCTACGCGGATGTATGCTTGGTTGCTGGGATTTTTCGAGGATAATACGCAGGCATGGATGGACCAAGACGAGGAAAGACTGAAGGACCGATATACTAATCTATAGCATCTACTTTCTAAGTATTTTTGGGATTCCTATTCGCATACATATGAAAAGCTTTGGAAAAGTAGTTATGAGTAATAGCAACTATGGTACGTACATATTAGTCAAGGTAGAGCATTATTATTTTCACATACATATAAGTACGTACGTAGATATATCTAAACCTACGTCTGTACAATGGAGAAAAAGGTTCGTCAAACAATAAATCCAATCTCACGACGAAGATGAGTAAGGTACGTGTAAAAAGGTAGCATCGCATCGTTCCCTCAGTGTTCATATTCACTTTCAGTGAGAGAGAGATCCTTTTCATAAACGCGTATTCTCCTACTTTTCCATGTATACCTAGGGAAAATTGTGTAACGTAAGGTTGTATCGTGGCGTCATATCCCTGGGTAGCGTTAACTATGTGAGAAGAAAGGAAGGGGGACTTGATGATGAAGCTTCAGTTCAGAGTAATGTATAACGCTTATGGTCTGGTATGTTAACCATGATCGGCGAGCCTCGGATACCTTTATGTATATTGTAGTTATTGGAACTCTATGTTGAACACGGCAAGGTTAGCTTGTGGGCAAAGAGGGATGCGTTTTCCCAATGCTTCTGATGCTCCGATGTTTCCTCCCCATCCCGGTCAGCCATCCTACCGTTCTGGCACGCTGCGAGAAAAGAAACTCATTCCGTTGCCCCGTCCTCACTTTAGCGTTGGTTGCTCTGTGAATCAGACGTGTGCGATTATCCTCCAAAGAAAAAAAGTTTTTACTCACTTACTCACTCCAAGTTTCTCTCTGTATCACAACTACTTCTCTCGAGTCAACACACAAAGAAGTTTTTTTTGTATCTTTGCCGATACTTTTGCTTCCTTCGCTTTGACTAGTCAACGCTTGTTCCAACTTGTGTTTTTCAGTGTTTCATTCACACCGATTCCATCAAATCTCTATCATGGCTGATGTTGTGGAAACCACTAAGTAAGTGCAATTTGCTTTATCCATATTTATTTTCATAATATTTAGCCTAAGTTCATCGATTCTTGCATGCTTCATGAATTCTCAACAAAAGTGGACTTGCATACTTGATATCATCTATAGTCATGACATTACCTATACTGGCATCGTCATCTTCCTAAAATGAAACTTTTTGTGACACATGAAAAAGTTCCCTTACGTGTTTCTAGTGAGCAATAATCTTGTTGTGATTTCCCTTTTTTGAGAGAAAAAATAATGCCATACAATTTCGAGCTTGTCAAGTATGTACGAAGTAAGCATTCTTCGCCGGTGGTTGTCGTTGTCATTGTCTCACAATAAATATTTCAGTTTGTGATTCCACTTTTGTTTTTAGAAGTAAGAAAAAAAATCATGAATTATCTCGTTAATATTCTTGATGTGCATTGTCATTAGCAATTTTAACTGTCTTGTCTTTTGCATGACTGGAAGTGCTTCAAAGGGAAAACATTATAGGCAATTTTCATATTTTAGTGTCTCATAAAGGTTGTCATTACCGTCATTCTCCCAAGTACATATATTTTTTTGCTAACAAGAGCGCTATCTTAAAAAAGTTGACATTGGGTCATGAAAATGACAAACTTGTCAGATTTTACCGGCTTTAGTGCCGGAAAGAATGTAAGCCGCGATGAAATTCACATTTTTGGACAAAGAACCAACTACCACCACTCATTTGATAAAGCTTTGCGCTTTGGCTTTACTTTACCTATTTGAGTTTATTGTGTGGTAGTAGATATATGTATAATACACATACATACTCATATATATATATGTGTTGGTTGGTAGCTCGTATCGTTTTTCATGAAGCGGAATGGATATGATATACTCATACTCATTTTCATATAAGTATCAGAGAGGTTCATGACTAATATGAAATCCAAGGCTAGCAGCTAGGCTCTTCTTTTTCTGGCTCTACGAACGACGCCGCCGACTTCATCTCCCTGTCCAACAATTTTTTTTCTCTCTCTTACTCGTTCTCCCTCTGACTTGCTTACTACTTGCTCTTCCTCCTACCCAAAACCATCCGAGCCACGCTGTGAAGCTTTAAGCGTAGAGTGTATTAGAGTTGTTGGGTATACCTATTTCGCTGGAGAACCAGTTCGACTTCGTCCTCTCCTCGCATCACTTTATGTTTAGTGGAATACGTAAACGTTATTTTTGCATTTTGTTGTGTGTTATAAGGCCATTTCATATTAACTATACTCATATCTTCATCACCACAGTATATTGAATTTCATAGGTTTATATCATCCCATAGAATCCTTGTATCACTCTTACTTTAAGCTTAACCATATTATCTTATATCTATCTACATTCGGCTTATAGTGTTCTGTGGTAACAACCTTTTCCTCTCTCTCTCTCTCTCGCACTCCGTCTTTCTTTCTTTTTCGCTCTCACGATAGCTCACCTAAATGCATTGACAGATAGAGTCTCTTCTTTGTGGATGGTTGTTGGTTGCTCTTCTGAAACAAGGAAAGCATGCAAGCGTTGGGTATTTTTTTGGAAGTTAGTTTGAGACGAGGTATTGGGATGATATTATATTATGCTTGTAAATTGAAAGGTAGCAAGCTATGTAGAGTTCTCTTCTCAGTGAGAGAAGAACAGAACCTTCTTTTTTTCCCATTCTTGCATATCGGGTAGGGAAAAACGGCGGTGGTAGGCAACCTTTCTATATAGCATCCATCCACTCCAGTTTCTCTCATTATTTTTCCTTGTGAGTCTCTTGCTCTTTCCCAATCATGTTGTTGGCTTTATGAGGTCGTTTTTGCCCGGGCTTAGCTATCATCAACATTATTTCTCTCTTGGCTGTGTGAGCTCTTTTCTTTTCTCATAAAGTTTGAGTTTTTTTGTCCATGTTTCCATACAGGTAGTTGTTGCATATTCCTTTAAGATATTGCTTGTATGCGATATATGCTTTGTGGTGCAATCATACCTATAGAAATAGCAATAAAGATACATATATAGGGAAGCTCAGATCAGGTTGCTTGTGTAGTGGCAACAGTAACCAGAAATTATCCATCACTCAAGCACTCTCCCAAGCATTATATTATGTTGGACTCGCTTATACACAACAGGATGAATGATGATGAGGATGAAAAGTGCTATAAGCTATGCCATCCTCATCATACTATTTACCATGCATGAATTCAGTCACTGAGCCGACAAAATATTACTTTTGTACTTCGTCTTCTGCCTTTTTTCCCTTGTTGTTTCTTTTTTTCTTCACCATGAAAGAGAGAAAAACAATAATGCATTCATGACAAGCAAGCTCGATTCTTTGTTAACTTAACATGTTTCACCTAAGTTGTAAGTAATCATGATGATGATGAGAGAAACTCATACGCATGAAATGATACATTTATCCGATTTTTTATTTTCTGATTGCTTCCGCAACGTTTAACACTGCACACCTGACTTTATGATAATTTACGTATTGAAATCTAAGCTAGTTGTAACGGTGGCAGTTGTTGTCATATGAAAAGAAAGAAAAACCTTCTTGAGAAAACTTGAGGAATTCTGATTGACGTTGACTCGCATTAATAACAAAAAAAACACATAGGTTATGTCAAAGAGGTGGAGGTAAGGTAGGCTAAATTATTCGTGCTTAGAGTTAGAGTCAGAGTTAGCTTCGGATTCCGTGGGAGAAGAGGAGAGCAAAGCATAGGTATGATTTGATTGTGCGATGCTCATGATGCATTGCATGGATCATGAAGTCCATCCAAGATGATAAAGACTTGTAGGTAAAATTCCCCTAAGAGAGAAGCAAAAGCACGAAAGTCCAGGGCCAGTGGATATTTTACTCTTTATATGGTTCGTGATCGTTCCTATGAGAGAACAAACAACATGCTTTCTTTCTTTTATTCAGCTTTTTTAGCATGTTATATCACATCACACGAGTTTGTTGCCCAAGAGCACATTCGTTGCGTTAAATCTCGGATCTTTATTTTTTTTGTCGTAACTCCTTCTCCTCTTGCTGGTTGGTAGGTATATGGATGGTATGTAGTACGAGATGGTTGCATTCTTGGGATTGTAATGCGAAGGACTAGCCTAGTGGTTGAATGGTTTTTGTTAGTGTAGAATGATGATGATCATGATGATGATGATGAGGAGGATGTTTTTCTTAGATTTCGTCTTTGTTCACTGCCATGCATATTTCGTGTTTTATCTTTTTGTCGTGGTTAGTCTTCATGAAGTAGAGTTGAATCGAGAGACAGAGAGAAAAAAATGAAGTCCATATTTTATGTTACGGATGTCAATGATGAGGCTCTCAACTGTAGCGAAGAGAGTCGGTATGTAGCAACCACTAAGAAGGTTTTTTTTATAAGAATGCACATCTGTGGAAAAAAATAGTGATCATCAGGTTACATGAAGTAAAGCGGATAATAAATAAGAGCAATATTAATATTCTATTCTTCTTCCATTTCATTCCTTCTCTTTGTACTTCAAAAAAAAAACAACGGGATGAGTTTTGCAGAGATCATAAACTAAACTACATTATGTTACACATCAAACAACCCTTCCTGTTCTTTAAACTTAGCTTATGAATGAAGCACCAGTAGTTTTGGCAGTTGGGAAAAACAGTTGTGACGATTTCCTCTGGTCTACCTTTATGTTCAGAAATTAAAGTAGGGTTTAACAACACTTTTATTTCATTCTTTCCTACAAATTAGCGCGGGTGTAAAAGAGCATTTTTTTGTTTTTTACGTACCCCTCTTGTTCATTTCCTTTAAGGTTTTACTGAAAAGTAGGGACATGATGATGATGATAAAAAACTAGAAGGATAATGACTAATGCCGGTATGCCACATTTCATAGTGTTCTTAAGTTGAGCAGGTAGAAAAAAAGGCATAAAGTCTAGAGTGGTTGGTTGGTTTGGTTGCCCTGCATTGCATATAGGAGCTCATCTCACCTTAAATTATAATCAGTATATCATAAAAAAGTCACAATGTGAAGTATACATACTACATATATCTACGACATGACAGGATAATGATCACCATCATCATCACCGGCATGACTGACGACGACGATGATACTACGTATGTATATATTAAAGCGTTTCTCATGTGATGTGAGCTATGCAGAGATTGCAAGTAAAAATACATTTATTAGTCTTCTTTTACCCACCGTGGAAGCTTCATCAACAAGCTTCTAGAGCTAGAGCTAAAAGCTAAAGCAACGTCCGACCGACCGTCGTCCGTGCCAATGCACTTTCGTTTTCGCTCTTGTATTCTTCCTCCCCCTTCTTCTTCTCTCTACCTTCTCTACTTCGTCTTTTTCTGCAATGGCTTAAGTGAAGCAAGGAAAGGGCATACGAATGTAATATACTTCTTATTATGCTGCTTCATACACACAAAAAAAGACTATTTTTCCGAGAGTTTCGAGCTTGTTGTTAAGATACTTGTTGAATTTCATGCTTCCTAACTACTGCATAGCTTTTCATATATTATGGTACATGAGTTTAAAACAGAATGGCATTTATGAAGAAGAACCTTGAGCTTGAGACATATTTTGTAGATAACCATCTCTCTATAAAACATTTTTCTTCCATATTCTTTAAACTATTTCAAATGGTAATGTGTGTGTGTGTGGCATTACTATCAGTATACAGGCTTATTTTTCTCTCACTCTGCCGGATGCTGAAAGTCTTGAATATGCTTTTGCATTACATGTACATATATATGCTTTTCTTGGCACAGCAAACTGAGAAATGCAAAGTGACGGGCTGAGTTGGAGTTGACTACGAGAGGAAAATGTTTTTCCTTCATAATACTATGAAATTTGACGATCAAAATGCGATATGGAAATCAACAGACTATACTACTAAACTGAAATGTGTTGGTGGTGGTTTGGTTGTCTCAGCCAATTTCATAATTCGTTTATTCTTAAACTGCATATTATAGGGTATTCGAATTATTGAGTTGAGTGGTTCCACTTCTCTTCGACATGATAAGGAATATTTGCATTTTCGACAGGCTGTGGAGTTTGGAGTGGTGATGGAGGCAGCCTTGATGTTAGGTATATTTATAAGGCTTGCCACTAATTCATTTGAATGACATTTTCATATAATTGTAAATAAGTTGGGTGCCTATGAATAATTAGAAGGTTTCTCCACATCATGCAAAAGAAATGGAATGGTTGGGGTGAAAAGAAGGTCATGTTTCTTGCTTCAGTGCAAGCTCAGCATTATTATTGCTCATGTCATGTCATGTAATAGGTGTTAAGGCCTATAATATTATATAATCAATCATATCTTGGAAATAAACTAACCAACTTGGCTCTTGTTTTTACTTAAAGGGTTGAGGAGGAGACCCCAATCAAGGAGGTTACAAAAGAGGTTCCAGTCGTTGAGGCCGCAGCTGCTGCCGATGATAAAACTGAAACTCCTGCTGCTGAGGAGCCTGCCAAGGAAGGAGAAAATGGGTCCGCTGCCGCTCCTGAAGAGCTGAAGAATGGTAGTTCACACGGGAACGGAAGTACGAATGGCGTTCGTGATGCCGATGAGACAGCCGAGGAAACCGCTGCTGACGCCGCTCCCGAACCAGCCGTCGGTAAATATTGAATATGTTATTATTCCACACACACAAATCCATCTACTTATTACTTCGGGGACACTTGATTCACATTCCTAGAAATAGATTTGAGTTGTTTGGGTTCCACAATAGCTTGTGCTACTAATCCATCACGAAAGAGCATAATATTATTTTCCATGTTGAATGATATTATTGGCAAGTAAATAATGAGTGTTTGCTTCTTCTTCTTCGTTTTTTATGTACAGCAGCAGCCGGCAAGAGGAAGTCTGAAGGAGTTGAGGCAGCTGATGCCACCGACGGTGTGAGTGCAGAGAAGAAGGCAAAGCTCGAGGAGAAGTCCGAAGTAGCCGCAGCAGAAGATGGAATTGAGGCTCCAGCCAACGGCGAGGCTGAGGTCACTGCATAAACTCTTCAATCGAATTAGGCTTTGT
Organism: Orchesella flavescens; assembly: GCA_964034955.1. Taxonomy (NCBI): domain Eukaryota; kingdom Metazoa; phylum Arthropoda; class Collembola; order Entomobryomorpha; family Orchesellidae; genus Orchesella; species Orchesella flavescens. The sequence continues at coordinate 17,244,579 of OZ035953.1, read as the reverse complement.
GCAAGGTGAAGAATTTTCAAGTTACCTCACACATTTTAAATCGTCTGATTGATTTTCCCCCCTTCATGAGTAACTTCTGCTACTACGTTCATTCATGAATTTCAAATGTGAAGATTATAAATAGAAAGAACAAGTGAAGATTTTACAAAACAAAAGATAAAAAAGAAAACAAGAATATACAATTTTTTTTCATATAAGATGATGCGATAAATTCAGGTCTGATTTTCTAAGTTTTTTTTGTACTTGTCTTATTGCGAATATTCAAAATTCGGTGAAATAATATGTATTTAAATATTATGTTTTGTACTCATTAAAGCCAGTTTTACATTTAACTTACAAAAAAAATACCAACAAGAAGTAAAAAACACCCGGCTCTGCTTCTCCTCAATGATATATTGTTTTTGCCTATTAACAACAGCAACTGTCATATAAATACTTAAAACGTGAGACATTGATTAATATATTCTTAAGTTGGGATTGGACATATTTTACTCTAGTATTTGTTTACTGTGTGTTTACTTCATAGCATCAAAAATATACTAATTGGCTCATATTATCCAATATATTATTATACCTGCTTATTTTCTTCCATATTCAAACCTTTGTTGGTTTTTTTAATATGATTTGTATGTACTTTTATATTACCTTTTTGTTTGCCGTGTGCTCTTTTTTAAATGTACGTTGTGAGGGTGCTTGGTTTTTCTTATGAAACATACAGTGTGTAATGTGCTAAAAAAGAATGAAATGAAATAACAACACATAAACAGAACAAAAATCAAAGTATTAATGGATTTATAACGTGTATTTGATTCATGCTAAAGAATTTGATACTGCATTTACTATAATTAACACACTCCATAAACTTAACAAAAAAACTTACTACTACTACTGATTGATGATGGTACTGTCACTCATGAACTGATTTTTTAGTTATGATTTATTGATGGATTACATTACAATATATTCAAGTAGCATACAAAATGTACAAGGCAAATTTTTCAGAAAGCGTCCGTCGCACACAGCTGAGTTAGGGTCGAGTAAAGTTACAGCTTTCCATGTCTTGCCATGACATTTAAATACTTATTAATTTTTTCTCTAACTCTTAATTTTTAATATCCCTAAACTTTTCGGGGAGATAATTACGTATCACTTATGAATTAGAGGTTTTTGAAAATTTACAAAAAAAAACATCTCAAACGGAGCTTTTAAAACCAATCAATATCTATGAAGAACAAATTGAGGGTAAAGGAATCACAGATGTGACGAGATGAGATATTGAGCATAAAAAAGCAGAACAAACTAAATAGTATTAAATTGGAAAACAGTTTTACACATTTCACAAACGTACATACATTCATAGTCACTAGATAAAAAAACCAAAATGGTCTCAAACATGAATCGAATTGATATGCTATCGACGCTAACACAATTTTCCATTACATTTGTGGTGTCACACAGTAAACAAAACAAAACACGTTCACGCATCGTAATCATTATCATCGTCACCATCTTAGTGCATCTTGTGTCGTATATCGTATCGGCATATTTACTAGCCAAATCTGACGCAAAAAAAATTGCATGCACAAACAGAAACTCATCTCGTTATTACGAAATCTACACAAAGTCTTACTTTTAAAACACAACTCAAATATAACTGATGATAAACGGTATGTCAAATATGAAGAGTACAAGTTTGAGGTAGCAAAAATCAAATTCCAAAAAAAAGTATTTGCTATACAATCATTTACTACGATGTTGACAACTTTTTTGAAAACATGATGACAAATCAATGTGTCCAAACTACATTTTTCCAGTGATTTCATACGAAAACCAACAAAAAAACTAAGCATATGATTCAATATTGCAAACTTTCATAGAGCATCACTCAAACTCAAGAGTATATTTTCTAGAGGAAAAATACATATGATATTTAGAAACAGAAGGATTTAGTAAAAAAAACTTTATAAAAAGGATTTTATAAGAGTTCAAAAACAAACAATTAAAACAATGCTTTTACTCTACATACATTATTACCTTATTGTCAATTTCAATAGATTCAAAAAAAGTGAGCAGGAAAATCAATCAAAATATAAAATATCTCAGACAGGCAATCGACTATTAATCAAATTGAAAGTTCAAAACTCTCGATAGCAAAAAAATGATATGCAAATACATTTACACATGGATCAGAGAAAGAAAGAATATTAAATCAAATAAATGAATTGAATATTTCTGCGAAATTTATTAATAGCTGCATTATCATAAGAGATGTCGATGAAACATGTAACAAATAAAAAAAAACTTTGAGTCCTCGGCGACAAAAGTCTGAAAATATCAAAGAAATATGTGCTGAAGTCTGAAATATTGGCAAAAGAATTTCCAAGGCTAAACAAGTGAAGGAGAAGGATTTTAAAAAACAACACTTTGTTCAACTTAGTAGACTTTTGTGTACCACACATAAACCATAAACAGTTAATCCACGTCTCACATAATATGCGATATTGATGCACGATACAAAAAGAAAATTCAATATTATGAGGAATTAATTTCGGAGAGAGAAAAGAAATAGTCCAATTCACTTAACAATATTATATACATATTATACGGTTCAAATATTATATTCATCCATTTTCATAATATACAGATCATTAAACTAAGGAGAAAAAAATAATATTTGTCTATGATTTCATCATCATCCATGTCAGCCAACTGAAAAAGGTAGATACAATCCATATACATAATGAAGTTAATAAACCGAAAGGAGCGAAGTAAAAATTAAGTTGCTGTGTCAATCTAAGGTCACACAGTCACACCATTTAGCATTTTTTATTTGGGGTTCGGTAGTTCACATACAGAGAACAGCATTTACATTCTTAATATCCTATACATACATAATATAATTTGTAGTGATTATTGGCGAATCTACTTAAGGATTCATTTTATGAAGTACTTAAGGTGTTGTACTACACTCGCAAAATAAAGTAAACCCTTAAAATTTATTACAATAGAGTTAACATGCCAGGAATAAATGTATATTACACAAAAATTATCGAGTGTCGTGACAAACTACCGTGTTAGTGTATATATGTATGTCTCCAGCCGGTGACCGTATTATACCCGCTTTTAAATTGTCTTTGTTTTTTCCTTTATCTCTGTCCTAAGAACGTTGTTAAGGATGTGTTCCCGAAAGAAATCCATCTCACTTTTATGAGTCTCTTGTAGGATTAAGCCTGTAGTATAAAACTTGTATGTACAATTCTACTTTTTGAGTGCTGGAATTTTTATGACTGAATGTCTTTTGATTGAAAGATTTGACTGAGTTTAATTTTAGTTTATGATAAGTAGAGAAAAACCTATAGACTGTAAAAAAAGAAACTACTTTCTTGTCTTGTTGTTTTTCATTTCTAAATCATTGGATTTTAACTAACATACTAATTTTTTTTCTATTTTTTTTGTAGCATAAAGCAACAATTATTTCAGTTCCAAAAACAAAAATGAAAGGTTGTTCACAACAAGATACAAAAATGAAAAGAAAAGTACTAAAAAAAGAAACTGGAGTGCAGTATAGTCTACAGCTTTCATATGAAATGAAGGAAGATGATCCTAAATTATAGGGAAGCTGACAGATATACTGTGTCCGTGATGATATGATAATGATATGGCTCCGCGAAAAGAAATATATGGGTAATGAATTGCAAACTCTTAAGTTACTATTACTAACATTCCTGGAATGAGATACAAAAATATTATGTAGCGAAAGGTAATTTGATATTTTTTAGTGTTCTCAAGGTTCCAAAAGTATAAAAAACACGTATGATTCACTATATGGTTATTAAAAACAAAAAAATAAAATCTGCTTTTGTTACATTCACAAACTTACGAGGAAATGTCTTTAGTTGTTGATATTTGTTAAATGCTAAAGCACAAGCATAACATACATAGGTAGAGATAATAGAGTAGTCTTTTTTTATTTTTAACAAGGTTTACAAACAATTAATTCGATTTGTTACTCCCTAACTGGTAAATTGAATTCATGAAATGAAATGCACTGAATTGGAGATGTTTTTTTAAAAAAAAAGTACTGACATCTCTTAAAAGAAAGCACTGAATAAGTATGTGAGGATATGATACACGGTGGTAAGGTAAACAGTAGCCCTTTGTTGATCATGTCAATTTTTAGAAATCACTTTTATCATTTCATTTTTATACTATTTACGATATGATTAAGAGTGAAATACGATAATACATATGCATACATATATAAAAAAAATTATTATTACTTAATAAACGAAATACAGCAGAAAGAATTATTAAAATATTTCTTAGTAAAAAAATAAACATAATATCCGTAGAGGGAACCATGTAGCAAAATAGTAGAAGATGAACAAATGTGGTATAATGTAACATTTGGTATTAAAATACACATAGTGTTACTCTACTATTGATATTTTATTGTGACGGTGTAGTTCTAAGTAAATACACATAATATGAATTACTTACTCATTTAAAAAATGTAATCCACACACACACAACTTTATTAAATGTAATATGATAATGTTTAAGTAAATATACCTACCTACCTACCAACACACATATTATTATAATTGAACTGAATCTTCAAAATGAGGAATAATTCAGGGAAACTGAGTGCAAAGGAGAAAAAACAGAATTTCATATTATATTAAAAACAATATGAGCTCTGTACTTAGTTCGCACCTTGTAGGGATGTGGAATTCCTTTATTATCATCCAAGTTGGGAAAGGGGGGTTTGATACAATGTATTATAATATGTAGATTATAATCATCATCATAATCACTTTTATTGATTTGTTTGTAGTTTGTAGAAATTTATGTACGAAGATGAGTAGTAGGCGTAGTGATACAGGAAATGGGGATAAAAGTGTATTGGTAAAATACAGATAATAAGATCGTAGCTAACGAGGGATTTTTGGACGGTAGGAAAAAAGCGTAGTAGTAGCGTTGAGTACATCTAGAAGTACAGAGGTCACATCACATCACTTTCCGAATTCCAATTCCACTTTACCTACAGTAATTCCGAAACTCACAATTTAAAAAAAATATGATTAGGAATCAAGTGTGTAAAAAATTACCGTCTTAATTAGGTTTTGTTGAAGGTATGGTAACTTTTGTCCTATTTGAAGATAAATTTTGTTATATATTTAAAAAAAAAAGTGTGAACATTTATTGGTGAATTCCTCATCTTTCTACACACATTCATACATGAATACCTTGATACATATTATATCACCAGTGGACTGCGACCTCTGTCTCTATATCTGAATGAACCTGTATCATAGATATAATCTTGATAGTAATGTTAGTACATAATTGTGTAAAAAAGTGGTATTGACCAATTCTGCTGTATTTTCAATAAAAATGGATGTTAAGTTTTGAAAATATTTTTGACGTTTTTTATGGTTTACTTATTTGTCACGTACAACGTACTCATGTGCCTCATTCCGTGAGAAAATATTCGACGGATGGATAAACCTCATGGGCAAAAAACAACACCATTACCATTTCCCATGTGAGAAATAAACATAAAGTAAACCTTCCATATTTAAGCATAACATTCCATTCAATCACCACTCTGATCTCGTTCGGTGACAGCCATAAACTTGGCAGCTCTTGAAATAAAAAAAACAATTGCACAATATTATGTTCCATATTTCATCCTAGCTTCCTCACATTTAGTTATGTCTGCACACATAATCTTAATATGAAAAAAATGGTGCATATGGATAAAAGTGAGGAATTTTTGCGCACTATCGTTTTATTGAGCAAGAGCACTAAAACGAGTATCACTGCAACGACTGAGTTAATACCTATTTTTACTGTTGGTTTTTGCTTCTTCCTTCCACCCAAAAAAATGACGATTGACATCTACGTTGTACTTTGTACTTGTCCCTCTTATATGTATTGCGTACGCGATTAACTATATAGCATTCCAACTCCCCAAAATTATATTAGAAGGAGAGGAGTACTGAAGAGAGAATAATTATATTACAAGCGACCTTTTGGATCATCGATCATCACAGAGATTTGTACTTATATATCAATATCAACTCCTAGAATCATTATGCATTTTTAATGAGTTGCATGGAAAAGAGTAAAGCATAGCCATCATGATAAAGTAAAGGTAAAAATCAATACAAATGCAACTACATATTATGTTATTATTACTACGTATTTTATTACATATTACATATATTGTCAATTCGGCTACAATTTTAAGAAACTTTAATATTATGCTGATTGTGTGTCTTCCTTCCGCAACTGTTTGGCTGTTAGCCTTCACAATCAAAGCTTTACGATGTTTTGAACATTATTTATATAATATTAAATTCTTGATTGTACATACGTATTTTATATTCCTATTAAAGCAAGAAGTTTGCTTTAACAACTAACGATAAATAAGGACAATACAAAAATTGATTATTGTATTATTCACAGGTAACACCGACAAAAGTGAAAGTTTTCGGGGTAGCCTAATCGAAGTTTAATGGAAACCATTTCATCAATTCCTAAACCAAAATCATTAGACGTAAGGACTAGTTAGAACTTCGAAATTAGATTCCTCTTAACTCACTTCTTCAATTTACAAGATGCCGGAGACTTAAAACACTCTAACAAGGAAACGTCATGAAGAAAATAAGTAGCCTAAAATAACGAAAATAATACAAGTTATCAACAAAAACTCTTACTCGACACTAAAATTATATATCTCCAACTAAAACAAAGCCATTTGACTGCACATTAAACTGATAATTTCTATTGGTTATCTTACTACTCTTACTGACCAAAACATTTGATTAAGTCTATGAAAAGCATAGCTTAAAATATATTTTTTATAGCTTTTCTATAACCACAGAGGGTAAGTAATGATTAACCAAAGTCTCAGTAGCAAAAAAAGGCATGCCAATCTTGTGCCAGCGAAGATGATCGAGCAAATTAAGGTGCTCTATGAAAACTTTGTTGCATTTTGTATTGAAGCATTTAAAACCACCATTAGGAGGATGTATAATTTGATGCTCCCAGTACTCAGCCATGTTGTCGGGAATAAAGGCACAATCCTCATACTCACAAACTAAATCCCTCGCAATCTCGTCATCATCAGTGAGTATTTTTCTCCGCTCTGAGCGGGCTACCGCGCAAGAATTCTTTAGGTGACGCAACAGACTCGCTTTCGTCATTGATTTGGCACAGCCTGGACAGGCAATGTTCCCCTCGTTCGATGTTTCTCCATTTCCACTGGTGATATGTTCAACGGAAGACATCATTGCCGCTCTTGATTGACCCTTTTGTCTGTTTGCTCTTGTTCTATCTTGCTGAATGTCCCTGCACAAGTATAATTAAATGCAATATGAAAGTCGAGCCCTATCAATTACTGTTAAACGAAAAAAAATGAGTTAAACACTTACATTTCTAGTGACATTGATGTCATGGGCTGGACAATATCCAAGGTAGGCATTATGGGCTCACCACTAGCCTCCTCTGAATGCACTAAACAAGAAGTCAATTTTATTAGCATTTTTCATTATTTGTCTAATAAAAAAGCAAGTGACAATGTACAATATTTACTAAAAACAATTGCTTACATTGATCCCTGAATCTCATGCTTCGAGTTCTCATTACAGTTGGAGCACAAATGGGACTGAGTTTGGGCGGAAGGTCATCAGGAGCAGTGACAACTAAACCAACAAATTAATATTACAGTTAGAGTAACACCTGAACCTATAAGGACGTCTAGAAGATCAAAAATGTACAGAAATATAAAAACAAAATGCACTTTACAAGTATTTTTTCCAGTTACATACCATTTTTAAGCACATTCCCTCTTTTTCTCTTCAAAGACATGATTCTAATTAACACGGGATTCGCTTTAAAGTCTAACTAAAACTTACAAGTGAATTTCGATGATATTAGATGGATTTTTCGGTTTTGATTTCTGATTGTCGCCTGACATTTGTCTTACACAGTCCTGGCAAAGCATTCCCCATTACTAGTGTAAAAACTGAGTTCTTGTTCTTGGAATTGTTCTTTCTTGGAATTTTTTCATGCGTTATCGCGTACAAAAATGCATTTGCATTGATTTGAGATTGTAGATATTTTACATATTTTATATATTAAAGTTTCTTGTAGGTTAAAGCATTGAAGGTTTTTTTTATGCTAAAACATATTTTAGTAGCAACATGATAAGCATTATTCTAAGTGGTTTGTCTGTATCACAAAAAAGTCTTACGTTTCTGGCTATTTGCATGAACTGATAATCAGGGACGCTGCTTCGATTCTCTTATGCATTCAAACAACAAACACAGGCACAAGGAAAATCTCCATGAAGGTATGCATGTGCTCAACGTTTTATCTCAAAGAAACAAAATAATCACTTATGCTATTGGCCATAGGTACTTTCCGGTACACACTTTTTTTTTATTATATCAGAGCATCATTGTCTTAAAATTATAATACATTGCTATTATTAGATGGATATACTATTAAATGACCTGTAAATAATAAAGAAATTAGCATTAAAATACAACTACATATTTAACAACGCATGATGGCATTTTTACTTCATACGTGCGCATTCTACTCATTTTTCGAACATATTTTAGTAGACTTTTATCATGACTCTGAAAAGAGTGACTGATGTATGTTAAGATCATATTAAGAAGGCTTGTCGTCAACTCCATAACGCTCTTGTTAACAAGTTCACATCCTTTCACGGATTTTTGCATGCATGTAAATGCTGTTTTTTTTTGCAAAAACATTCCATCTTCCTCATAATGATGACTATATCGCGTCTCTTCTTCAACTCCTATTGAAATATCCAAGTTAAAACGAGTGTTTTCGAGTGTTCAGCTTGATACGAATGATTCCGATGAGTGCTTCTTGGAAGAAGAGGAGTCATGAGACCTTCGTTTGTTTACGAAGCATATATGCAAGCACAGACTTCCCATTTTAGATATTGGATATAAAGCAGTACATTATAAGCTACTATTCATACTGAATATGTACATATATACAAGCAAATAGCACAGATACAGGATGGAAGTGATGACCGCTGTGTCATTTGTCCAAGTTCAAATATATAAACCACCCAAAACCAATTGCCTGCAGTCCTTTCTGTAAAATATGCAAATTTAATTAGAACCAAACATGAGGATTTTGATTCATGCCATTCAATGGAATTTCTATTTCAATGGAGATGCAAAACATGTTTTAAAGTTAAATTACAAAAAAAAAATGCACACATTCCACCGTGTTACTACAGTTTTGTAAGGGGACTAACGGAGCGCATACACAATGAGTATATTATTTTCTATCGCTAATTTTTTCCTGGAATAGCGTAGCGAAAACGGACAAGAGAGTAGTGAGGATGACTAACACGACAAAAAATAGAAATACCGTCATAGTCGCTGGCTATTGGTATGCATGAGACATTTACATCGTATTTGTTCATTGGAATGCCTCCGTTTTAAGGACGACGTTGTGTGAGTAAGGTTTATCTACAAAATTTGACATTTGATGAAAAAGAAGACAGTTCAGTTGTAATTAGGAAGGGAGCAGAGAAACCCCCAAAAGAATAGCATAACGTAGTCCCTATTCCCTAGCTTAGAATGCTTTTTATGTGAGTACATTTATGTATGTATATGCTTGTAGTGTGAATAAAACCCTCATGAGAAGTGGTATAAGCAGATAAAGGAATATCTGAGGAAAGGAAGAACTGGAGAAGATACTTCTGGATAAACAACATGCACAACATACACAGCTACATTTTATATTCTCAATGTAGCACTTGTAGAGCTTCTTCAGTGTACTTGGCTGCTTTCCTACTTCTTTATAATCACAATCATGGAATTCATGGACGATGAAACATTATGTACACCACATGACCAGCGTGCATATACAAAAACTGGCATATTATAATAGACATGCAACATATGTACATTTGTCCATCATATTATATTATGTTATATACGGATGGGTGTACGGATGATGATACTGACTGATAGAGAGCATGACTTGGAGAAAATATCATCAGACCTAGACAACCAAATATCTAGTATTTTTTAAACGCCTTCCTTGGTCAATCTAAGCTTGTCAAAAGTGGACACTACAAGCTGCTCCTGGTTCATTGTCAGTTTGTCACGAGAGTAAATGACTTGAGTTTGCAGGAGACACGGAGCAAGTTAAAAACATTTCAAATTTGGAAAATTCAGACAGGGAAATCCATCCCTGGAATTGTCAACAGTCATCATGCTGAGAAAATTGTTATTTTTCTGTTTGTTGGCGGTCGGTCTAGCGGATCCGAGACTCGTAAGGTGAGTATTTTCATTAGATTCGCTTTTTTACTCAATTACATTAAACTGTAATTCATATTGAATTGAAATCATTCAAATCCATCCAAGGAAATAATGGGTAAATATATCCCTGAAAAACATATCAATGTTTCGTTATTTGTTAGTACTTCTTTTGAAGGGGTTGGTAGTAATATAATAAAAGATCATATAGGCATGCACATAAGCTCATCAATCTGGTTTTATATTTTACATATTTAATGATAGATATTTGATATTTTAGTAGAAGTTTGGAAAAGGGGCTTTTCATAAACCAAACGGGAATACTGATTGCCTGTTATTTACGGAGGCTATAGTATTGATTGCCCACTTTGCTCCAGTCAATATTTTTGTTTGTTCCTGTCAGGTAGAAACAAATGTACATACATAGGAAAACCTAGAACGTCAATGCATATATATTTCATACTGTATTGTTTTTCTTAGTTATCTCATTACTGTTTTTCAGTTCTACATATAATTTTCAAGACATCACAATCCCCCAGTTAGAGAACAAATTGGAAAAGAGGTTATTATTAGTAATCCGTAGATCAATAGTGCAAAGTTCTTTGTACGATGAAGTAGTGTACGACATGAGGCATGATATATGAAGAATTGAATAGACGCAGAGAAATGGATTACGTGTAGTCAAGTCAGCTACATACGTCTCTGCATAACATTCGTAATAGCAAACAGCATACCTCTATGCTTATTGTTCGCTGTCAAGAGCAAAGTGTCAGATTCAGGCAGCGAATATTGGACATGTGTACATATAATACGCTTAAAGGTTATTTCTTACTTACTATTTCGTATTACTAATACGAGGCAATGGCTCTATCTGTCAAGTTTCGTTTGTATCAACTGATATTGACTGCCAGTCCATATTATTACAACTTCATGAGCATAACAAATGGTACATTTCATCTTGTCTACTCTTTATTCGCATTCTTACATATACACAAAATTTCCTCAAGTTGAGGATCATACGTCTTCTCATATATTAGCATTATATCGCAATATGCCTAGACGCTGAACTTATTTTTCCAGCAAAATAGATTACGACCAAGATCATGCCAGCCCGTCAGAGCTCGAAGGTTATCATTCCACCATCAATTCTAAGAGTGTAAACATGTAAAAAAAAAAGTACATAAATACGTTTATTAAACAGGCCCTCTAATTTCTATGCAGGATGTTTAAAAGAAAGACGGAATTCTTTAATTATAATTATATGAATGATAAATAGAATGTACATTCAACTCACTCATTATTTAAGTATTTATATGCGAATGATATTGATACTGAAATAAAAAGGGGGATACTAATGAACACAGTGGATTGAGTGGATGTATGAATGCTAATGCTAACCTTTGCTTTTGCGTAGGATCCCGTTAACAAAAATTCAATCCGTTCGGCATCAACTGAAGGAAGTAGGAACAGACATTGAGCTTGTACATCATCGTTGGACAGGACTCGGTGGACCGACTCCAGAGCCTCTATCAAATTACTTGGATGTATGTTGCGAATCCACACCAAAACCCCGTTAAATTAATGACTAAGAATGAAATATATATAATGAGAATATTATTCATATGCCTGAAAAAACTTATTATGTATATAGGCTCAATACTACGGACCAATCCAAATTGGAACACCACCTCAAACGTTCCGCGTTGTTTTTGACACAGGCTCATCAAACTTGTGGGTTCCTTCTAAGAAATGCGGATGGACCAACCTTGCATGCTGTATGCTTTTTTATTCTTGAAATTCTAATCTTGTCGTTTTAATCATGTATATCAAATTTCCAAGGAGAATGGATCACACATGCTAACAATATGTGTGCTCAAAACAACGCATCACATCACCATCATTTCATTGGATCCGTTACATATGAATGTATCATACTTTTATTACAGGGTTGCATAACAAGTACGACAGCAAAAAATCATCAACATACAAAGCTAATGGAACCGAGTTCGAAATCCGATATGGTTCAGGAAGTTTATCAGGAATTTTGTCGGAAGATACCGTTTCCGTAAGTAACCAGGACGTTCGCGTTCATATTATATTCTATTCATTGTTAGAGATAATAGCTATTGTATTACATGACAAATCTTTGTACATTATGCTTTTTTTATACAGTTTGGCGGAATCTCTGTGAGAAAGCAAGTATTTGCTGAAGCAATTAATGAGCCCGGCTTGACATTTGTTGCAGCTAAGTTTGATGGCATTTTAGGAATGGCATATGATACCATTTCTGTGGACAGGATTCCTCCTGTGTTTAACAACATGGTGAAACAAGGATCTATCACCAATCCTGTTTTCTCCTTCTACTTAAATAGGTATTAGAAGTGACTTTAAATTTGATGAAGAGGATTGACTAAGATGTACAAAAAAAACTTTTTGGCATTGTTTTAAATAAAAGCACATTCATGTTTTTTGAATAATTCATTACTTTTAGGAATCCATCTGGCCCAACTGGTGGAGAGTTGATTCTTGGAGGCTCTGATCCAAAGTATTACAAAGGCAACTTTACTTACGTCAGCGTTGACAAGCGAGGTTACTGGCAATTTGCAATGGATAGGTATGCAATGGTTTCATTACATTGAAAATTGAATGAAAGCATATTTATGCATTTCAAGGGGAAAATTGTAACATCATTGAATTCTGATATACATATACATAAAGGGTCCAAATTGGAGAAAATGGTACTTACTGCGAGGGTGGCTGCCAAGCAATTGCTGATACCGGTACTAGCTTATTGGCTGGACCTTCTGATGAGATTAAAAAGCTGAACGAGCAAATTGGAGCTACCCCACTGATGAAAGGAGAGTATAGCATTGACTGTGCCAAAATCCCTCAGCTACCTCAAATCAAGTTTACCCTTGGTGGACGGGTTTTTACTTTGGATGGAAAGGATTACGTTTTGACCGTGAGTCAATTTGGGAAAACTATATGCCTCTCGGGATTCATTGGACTGGATGTGCCTCCTCCATTGGGACCCATCTGGATTCTTGGGGATATTTTCATTGGAAAATTCTACACTGAATTTGACTTGGGACAAAACCGTATTGGTTTCGCAGAAGCTGTTTAAAATTGTCATATATTTTAATAAGTTTCTTTTCAACATCCTCACTATGACTTACACAGAATTTTTGTTACTGATCAAATCAACACAATTTGACTACTACTTAACTTTTGAGCTTGCTATGAGCAAATAATGAGCTAACGTGATAATTTTATACATATAACATCTATATTGCATGTACATATTATTTGATTGATCAGTTGAAAACACAAGTCTTTTTACGATATATGTGAGCATGTACCTAAGTATGCATAATATTCAAACTGAAATATGAAATTGAGATAAAAGTGTAATAGCTATGACATTATTAAAAAGTGTTAAGAAAAACCGTTGGCAATCCTTATTTAGATAGTCATCATTCTTACAAATGACTTTTAAAGTGTTTTTCGAATAATAAATAGTTGCATAAAACACAACCAGCAACCTTAATTCCGAACTCAAAATGATGCATGAATAAAATAATAATCTAGATTTGTAGAGTAGAGACCAGAAATAAACCAAGGGATCAAGTAGGCTTGTATTAACAAGCATCATTTATGCATTAATAATATTACATGACCAAAATACATGACCCACAACTACTACAATTTTGGTGTAACATTTTTTGGTCTTGCGATGAATATTTCAAAAAAAAATAGCCAAAATGAAATTATTATGAACCTAGCCTCTGTTTGAAGCTTGGCTGGGCTCATATTAGCTTTACTTTACTTTACATATCCATGCAATGATTAATGCATGGATGGTCGGACAAGAACAACAACGATATTTTTACTTTCCGTCCGTTCCCAGAGAGCATCACATCATCGTTGTTCTCTGTCTGCATACATTTGCATTGGCTTTTGCTTTTACAAGATTATTTTGATTACAGGAAACCACCTACTCCCACGTCCAGCTACATAGATCCAAATACAAAAGAGGTAGGGAGATCCTTATTATCTGAGTTAGCTACACATTTTCTTTTTACGATACATCCCATCTCACAAAAAAAACGTTGAATTGAAGCTCTAGCGAGCAAGAGAGCGAGTACACTGGTTCTCTTCTTGTGGCAAAAAAATACATCTCAGGTTTACGTCCCATTCTTAATGTATGCCCGACCTAAATGAAAAGATACAAGCACTTGCTCCTCTCCAAAGTACTTTTGATATAAAATCCAGCAAACATTTATCTGTGTACAAGCATTCATATACCTGAAACTTACTCCTTTCTTCTAGGTCTTTGAACTGCTGAACTATTGAAAAAGTTTCATGTAAAAAAATGCTGGAAACCCAACAAATAGGCAAGCAAACCGCAAAACATTCACCAACAAAGTTTCATGCATCACGATGAATATGTATTTTTGCAGCAAAAAATTCTCTCCGATGCGATCTTAAGTCATAAGTGGATATTGTGTAATACATATACATATATATAGTTAAGATGAGATATATGTATCCATTGCTTATGAAAATGATAAGAAATACTGTTCTCTTTTTTTGCTGTAAAATTCATATATTGCTTCTTGCTTTGTTGCCCTTTCTTTACCCACCCCACCACTACTCTCTTCTACATAATGCATTATATTTTACGGGACTGGAAATCGAGAAGGAAAGCCGAGAAGTTTTGAGAAAAAGGCACAGAATAAGAAGGCATTCCCTACACATTATGCTACTTATTTTGCTAGCGTATTTTTTGTCTATTTAAAAAAGGCTAAGTGGTGCCCTATTAGTATGTATGCGTAATGGTAAGAATAAAGTGGGCTAAGAACACAGGGAAGAGAAGAAAAAAAAATTGTAAAAAAAGAGCAGCCATAAGAATCCGGAGCAAGTAAGTTTTTGGAGGTGATGGAAAAAAGGGTAGCTCATATAATGGAATATGCATGTATCTTCCACATAACATTTTGTAATGAACGTAAAAGGTAACCCTTATAATTTGAGCGTTCTACATCCGCATTATGTATGTACTACGTGATATTGATCCTTAGTATCCGCCCTATTTCTAGGCCAACCACATAATGTACTACTAGCTCTCCTTTCCTTGAATATCGTAATGACACGTATGCATAAGAGAGCATTGGCGGACACAAGACGGCAAAGGCAATGTTCATCGTTCATCCTCCTCTCTCTCTCTCTTTTTCTCTGTCTGCATTTGAAAACATGAAGTACCTACCCGTAATACATTGATTTGGTATGTCCGTACTCACACAAGAAAGATCACTGTTGTTCAACTCCCTCTCCAAAGTTGGAAAACTGGAAATCTTCAGATCTCACAGGATCTGCTAACACATTTGGCGAGTGAGTGCTGTCGGAAGGCAGTGTAAATGTTTGTTGTCTGAGTGAGCAAGGATTATAAAAGAGAAGTCGAGCTTTATTGGTCATTACACTTTCTCCAGCCAGAGATATTTTTATTTACGTGTGTGTGTTGTTTGCCATTACGTATTGTGTGCAAAGAGCTAAGAGTGGAGCTGATCCTGATATCTAGTAAGTCTGGTATTTGGTTTTTGATGCTACTTTATTGAGCTTTGGCATTTGGCAAGCGTCCCAAATGACTCTCTGAGTTGCGTGTCCACTTGACACACGAGGAATTTTCACGTACGCACGCATTGTTTTCATAAAACTGAGTCTAGATTAGATTCCATAATGGATAAAATAAATTTATTGATATTTAATTCTTTTTGTTTGTTACACAGGGATTTTGGACGGAGGACAAACTTCTGAGGAAAGAAACAGATTTATTAAAACGACTCTTTTTTAAATAATACGACAATATGATGCGAATTCTACTTCTCATCTCTGCCATTTTGGTCCTGCTGTGTATTCAAGGTAATTCAAAGCCATTGACACAAGATTCAACTGCAGCAGAGAACGAATATGAAAATGGGCTCGACCTTCTACGTCGAATTACACGTCAAGCTGCTCCAGCTAATGGAAATAATAGTAAGTGTGCAAAAACCAAAAATATATATATATATACAGACATAAAAGTATGTCTGTTCCTCTCTTTGTTGTGTGTTTGTGGCTTGAGGTTTGCATATACAAATGTGTGTACACACGCATATTAACTTGGGATTCTGCATACAAATGTTACCCACTTGGCATAGGTTTTTGTGAGGGTGGTGCGTAGCATTCCGTGACTATCTGCCATTAGAATGCGTGACATGAATCCAATCTAATAATCTAGTTGGCATTTCATTGGCATCTTCGTGCATCCAAACTTTTTTTGGTGAGATAAGTAAGGTTAAGTACTTTTTGCTAATCGCCTGCATTATTTTTCGGTATTATTTATAGAACTGTGCAAATACAAGAAAGGATCCTGGAGTGCATGTGACCCACAAACAAAAGTTCGAACTCGCACATTCACCTTGAAGAGGGGAGACGTTGCAGTCTGTGAAGGGCAGAAGACGATTAGGAAGGAATGTAAAGGAAAGAAAGATAAGGAGGGTAAGTTTCCTAAAACAAGTTTCCACATTTCACTTAAATCCCATAGCCAATTTTAGTGGAAAGTTTGTAATACAATTTTATCAATCGTAGGAAAGAAGAATAAGTCAAGAGACGGAAATGGTAACAACCAACAGCCCAAGAACAACCGAGAACGGGATCGCCCCAGGAAGAAAAACAAGCACGCTGATGCCAATAACAACAACAACAACTAAATATGCACAATAAGCTCCTAAGCAAAACTACAACACCAATAACAACCAAACAAGCAAGCATATTCTTGATTTGACTTTGCAATCAGTCAACTCAAAGGGTCTAGAAAACAACATAACACTGCAAGAACGACCTTTATATCAATGTATTACACACAGCATTAAAAATGGAACGAGAAGCGTAATAAGAAATTACAATACAATTGCTCATCAAAAAAAGTATTGAAACCTACCGTTCAATTCTAGTATAATAATACACACAAAAAAATTACACAATACAATACATACCATCAATAATATACATAAATATAAAATATGGATGGCTACTGAAGAGATTTTCTGTATCCTCAGCTTAACTGCAATTTTAAACTGAGATTTTAGAATGTTGCTGCAAACACTAACAAACACGTATAACATATGAGTTAATCTTTTGTTTTTGTAAAAAAAACTTTTCTGTACACCAAATAGGAAATTTCTCCAGATTCAAAAGGCTTGATTATTTTGGTAAATCTAAATCTCGTACTCTCATCGTTGCTCAAACAACAACGAACTCAGGATTCGGCGTTTATGTACATACCACATAATTGAATAATTACACTTATTGTTCATGACTAGATTGAAATGGACACATGTGTAGCGCACATTTGGGGGTCTTTAACCAAAACATCACAATGATGATGACGAGATAATCATTAATAAAAAGAAAACGAGATTTAAATAGTAAAAATGATAATGTGAAGTTAACGACGCTCACCAAACCAAAGTAAAAATGGTGTACATTACGTGTGTAGCCAACAAAATGTTTTACCTAGTTGACAATTTTTATGGAAAATGATGATTTCGTTCTCAGAATAAATCACAGTATCGTGTCTGTACTTCTTTTTACATTTAAAATTATTCATGGAGTTTAATGATTTTTTTCGTCGAAGACTGAGCATATGAAAAACAACTTTCTTATAATGTTGCTAAAAACGGATTAAATGTTGTGGTGACCTTTTCCATGTCATATGCAGCATGAAAAGTATGCATAAATTTGATTAATCACAATGAATCAGGTCGGCATTTGTTTTTATAATGCTACAATTCAAAGGTTAAGCATATATGATTTTAAATAAATAAACAGTAGAACAACTACAGAGAATGAATTAGCTCTCATTTTTTCCATTCTTTCATGTTTTATACTTCAAACTTGTAAGTATATTAATGGGAGGATGATAACAACACACTCAAGTAAAAAAACAAACTCAACAAACAAAAAAAACAACAGTCTTACAATATAATTTTTGATCTATATGGCTATAAAAAGCAGTTATTGGTTATTGCTGCAACAGCAGGTAATTTTGTTGATAAGAACCAAAACTGCATATTATTATATTTCTAAACGCGACATAAAAAATTGATTTTTTTGATGATGACTATTTAGTATATAAATTATATTACGCACACAAAATCTTCTTCAATTTCGTCAATTCTCCATGTTTTTTCATTTCAATATATTATTCTTATTATGCTTCTTTTCAATTTTTATGTTTATTTTTTTAATAGAGTAAATTAATAATTAAGTGATAAGTTTTTGTTCTCTCTTTTCGTCTTCTACTAGAATATACTTATTAAATATAACTCATCAGTCGGTAGCAAATGCCATTCCATTGTTTTGGTACTTCTACGATAATGTTCAATAAATAAGAATAATATATATTTTATAGTACATATTGTTCGACAAATGTATTTTTCATGTAGTTGATTTCTTTCAGAGTCACTGTCAATAATATATATAATATCATTTCTCTCTTCTAATTTTTTATATACCAGCATTTCATAATAATATTGAGTCAAGTTTTAAATACTAGAGATATGATAAAGGTTAAGGTAATTGTAATCAATTCTAATGTATGCATGACGTCAACAATTTTTATTTTTATTTTATTTTTTGAAGGAACTTGACTGACTGTGGAGGAGGATATAAATGCAAGCATGACAACAACAATAATTTTTTTGTTAGGTGTACAATTTTTTTGGGGACTTTCAGTTTCCGGAAATATGATAAATGTTATATAACTGAAGCCTAAATGCAAAGAATACTAGATTTTTCTCTTTTTGTTACGTTGGATATTTTGTATCAGATCTAAAAAATGTTTGTTTTTTATATAGCTCACACACATCTTTCAACGGGAGAAGAACACGGCAAGTTATTTTTGCGACGACTTTAGATTCATTTAGCACCAGTGATATATCAACAATATTCAACTCTCATTCAATAGTTTTGGGGGGGTTATCTGTTCTGTACGAGGTAGGATACCTTAGATGACTTGGAAAAAAGTTGGACATGTAGTACGTAATTAGTATTGGAATTGAATTAGCAAAAATAATGAGCTACATAGTACTGCTTATTACAACTACAAGGGACCTCTTTATATTATTGTATGCGCATACAAAAATGAGACGTTTCTCTGAAGCCTTAAGGCAAGGCATGAACTAGCAATAAATATATATCGATATCTACCATTATGAACTCAGGATTTAAACTTATACACATACATTTACAAATTACTATGCAAGTGTATAAGCTTACAATTCCTTCGTTCAATAATACCTACCTGGTTAATTGTGAATATTGTTGATTGATATAAAATATAGTTTGTTATTGTGACGTCGCCGTTCCCCTTGAAAGATGTGCTAAGGTAATAATAATATATTATGCTATCTAACCTTGTTCTTCTGAAAATCCATTCATGATGAAATGACTGGTCTACCGACATACAGCGTGATTATAATATCAGAAAGACGTTACATAATAATCAGAAAAACGCTACGGAAGCTTTGAATTTGCAGAGACGTCGATCTTGATTCGGTTCGGATCATTTTTGCTGATATCCAATCCATTACGAGGGGAAACTGACGAGGCGCCTGCAGATGGCTGAACAGTAGGTGAGGCGGTAGAAGGTATTTCGCTATTATATGGCACATGTATCCTAACTGCTTCACCACCTGGAATGTTAACTGAAGACACGGACCCATCCATAGATATGTAGGATCTTCCCGTGGACGACTGGGGAGAGATACTACTCATCACTGACTTGCGCGGACTCACCGGAGGGGGCTCCTTCCTTCTCCCCATGCTGTCATGGGCTCTGGCGTACGCACTGTGATCTTTGATCTCGGTACTTTTATACTCAAATACTGAAGTAGATGTGTAATTGGCAGTTGAGGTTACGGTTTGTTCATGGGATATAAACGTCGATGTAGAGTTCATAGGTTGTTGGAGTGAGCGAGGAGGTGGAGGTGGCGGACTTGGGGATTTTGAAGAGCGAATGGGTTTCACGGGTTTTCGTCCTAAACTACTTGTATGGCGTTTATCACTGACATTACTATCCCCACGTCCGACATCATTCATGTTGCTCGTGTGTAGCTTCTCATTAGATCTGAAGTAATTTTCTCTCAATGTTGGAATTGACGTGGGCGTTCCTGAAGACCAGTGACTTGCATGACTGGAGTTTGACTGACTTGAGTAACTAGTTGCATTAACATTCGATGAAACAGCTTCTTTGGAAACTGTGCGGCTCAATTCGTGAGGCTCGTCATATGACTCTGATGTGGGAGTGAGTCTAGCTAGGTTGTCAACTGGACCTTTGTTTTTGACGTGGTTCACACCATTCATTTTCAACGGGGTGGGGCGCTCCAGCGTACCAGACGATTCTTGAACTGCGGATGCATAGGAAATGTTAGAAATACTGGACAAGGGACGCTGCATGTTTCGAGGTGAGTCAGCAATAGAGGAGGATGCCACGGAGGTAGCAGCAAGTGAGATTCGTGAAGCGGAGGCTTTATCCATCATGGACGTTTCTTCTAGTTCCTCATCGTCATTATCAAACTCATCCGTTTCATCGGCTGCCAGTTGGGCTCGCTGCTGTCTTTTTGCTACAATTTCTTTGTTCATTTTCTCATCTGGAGCCTCTCGTCGAACTGGCACGGGTTTGGGTATGTTTTCAATCATTCCAAATGGTTTCTTGGGAAATTCATCATCACTTGGTTCTCCAGCAGCGTCAAGCTTCTTACGTTTTAAATCATCCATACAACTTCGATAAATTTCTATTGCTTTGTCTAAGTCCATAGCGAAATTATTTGGAATTTCTGATTGTAAGTAGCCCAGCACGTCATCCATACTTTTACGAGAAACTAAAGGCTTGAGATGTATTTTCAAAATTGTGTAAGCTCCACAAATCAGCGTCTTATCCCCGTCCAATAAGAAAATGTCCCAGAGGCGAAGGGCTAGCTCAAAAGGTACTCGATCTAAGAAGCACTGAAAAAACCACTTCAAGGTGTAGAGGCCTGAGTCCACGCCGTGTTTGTCCAGATGCTTTTTTAGTTTCGGCAGGAGGGTGTGAAGGACCTTGTCATGATGAGCCTGGAATCGCACAAGCTTTGGGAAGCCAGCCACAAAGAAACCTGCAATGTGGTATTACAAAAAATGCTAGGTTAATCTGATACTTCACTTCAAAATATAATTGAATGAATTAATGATTTGAAATCTTTATTTTACATACCATGCATCCCATACTTCGGATCTGTCATAAGTTGAGCTAATCCCCAAAATGAATCCTCTTCGTCCATATACATGAGCAATAGCGCAGCCACCTGCGACATACCTTGGCAATAGCCTACTTCTGAGTTATAAATGGAATAAGCAGCAAGGATGTTGAATAAAGACCGTTGCTTAACCCCATAACGTTCCCGGAACATAATATTATCACGATAGGTACGATTAACGTCTAAATCTATTTGTCGTATATCAGGGGAGTGTAACCGGGCTAACCTATACATTTCCTGCAAAAAATAAAGTGAAAGAATCCCATTTAAATAATGGTGCCAACTGTCCATAATCAAAACTAAATTGAAATCACCAAAAAATATCATTTCAATTTACCATATATTTTCCTTGCTGCTCATTTTTAATCTTCTCCAAGTCCAGCATGTGAAACCAGGCCCATCCACGAATTTTGTTTGGAATTCCTTTGTAAGTTCTGTTGATAAACTTCTCACTATTCTTGTACTTTGGCCAAGCTCTGAACATTTTGACCCACTTGTCTGTGCGATGAATTTCTAGTTCCCGTCGTTTGAGCTCCTGTCCCCCAATCTTCTCCGGAAGCCTCGTATCACTGGAAGAGAACAAAAATTCAAATGTTATTTCACTCCACAATCAAATGTAAACTAATAACCGTAATTTGTTTCACTTAAAATAAACTCACTGGATAAATCCATAATGATCCGTAACATGATAAATTTCGAAGGCTGGATCCTCCCATGGATCAATCTGCGCTCCTTCCTCCCTCCCTTTGTCATACTTTGCAAGAATAGCTAGTCTCTCTTCCTCATTTTTGTCTACCCACCCATTTTCGGAATCGCCCATACTCCTCAAACTGGACAATCCTCTTCGGATCTCACCAAATCCAAACCAAAGTCGTTACAAATTGTCCCTCCTGCTCCTCCGCAGAAGAAAAATCGTTGTGTCTATGAGACCAGTGGAGTTGTTCTTATCTGTGAAAAAACGTAAACAAAAATGTAATAATTAGCACCGTCACAAATTTGACATCAACCACAAATAAAATGACACTTAAACTATCCAAAGTCCACAACAAACCCCAAATTACAAAGGAATTAACAGCTGACAACTGAAAAAACTTTATTTTGCATTCTACCCACCTTTAACAATTTAAAACGAACTAGTCAGCTGATTTAAAATCCCAAAAACTATGTCATTTGTTTAAAACACCGATTGCTCAAGTACCTAACTGCTGACTGTCAAATTCCTGACTGAACACTTGACTCTACACTTCCTGATTACTTTTGAATCCTACATGATGATTACTTGGATTGAGCAAAACTCTCAACTTGTAAAAATTTACACTGTCCACACTTGCGGACAATGGTTGAGGGCGTTATTTTTTTAGCACCACACAAACTCAACTCTTCTTTTTTTCAACTAAAAAAAGTTGAGAGCAGCCAAATGACCATCAATCAATACTGGATTCGGTGTCAAATTCCAATGCCTTTCCTATCAAACTAAAGTTGTATGTGTACAACTACAACATTAGCAAAGCGCGAATCATATTTTGTTCAAAACTTCATAAGAAGAAAAACAAGTTGACAACACCTGGTTTAGCACATAACTTGTTTGTAAAGAGTGAAGTGAATGCCTTCACTGTCTGTGCGCTCCTTGTCTCACTCACTCACTCATTCATTCATCGTCGTACAAATTGCACACAACAAAAAAATTTGCTGCAGCATCACGACTATCATATCATATCATGAATGATGTGAGATTGAGATATCAATGTTAAATACGTTTAAAACTGTAAACGCAAGGCGAATTCAAAAAAAGGGGTAAACACCTTGATTATCATTCATTCATACACAGACAACAGACCAACTGAACCACGCCACACATACCAGACACCACTAATGTCACACTACTAACTCATTTACAAACCCAAACCCATCGTTATGGTTATTACTCTGCAGTGGTATGACAACAATATTAGGCAAGCACCAAGGTTTATTGTACTTTTTAACAATGAACTGAATGAACAATGAATTTATATTCTTAGTTTGTAAACTGCTGAGACCTAGTGGAAGCGACACAATAAAATCCGAGTGAGAAAAAAAATGACTAAGGAGAATGAAATGAAAAACGGATGTTAACTGACTAGGTCACACCAACCAACTTAGAAAAAAGAAGTGAATTGAATGCCTAAATAAACTGATTTGGAAACAACAGCATTCACACTTCCAAAATCAGCTGTGATTCAAGTGACGTTGATGGTCTCTGTTCTGGTATATAACAAGTTTACTGGTGACTAACCCTAGTTCACTTAAAAACAATGTTGGAAAACAAGAGAATGAAGGTTTACTTGCTAAAGGCTGCTCCTGAAAGTGATCAGTCTTCACCGCCAAAGAATGATCCTTCACTACTCCAGCAAAAGGATAAGGAACAGCACCAGGAGAAGACCAAGGCAGAGGGCCACAGTAGTGGGGCGAAACCTGATGATAATGAAGATCGCTTCATTACTGGGCTCTCATCGTTAAAAATTGAAGCGACACTTGTTCCAGTGCTCACTTTTGAATATTGTAATTTGAGTTGTTTGTGGGAACATCTTAGGAATCCAGCTCAACATGCAGGTATGAAATATTATTATTGATATGGCTAAAATACATGTGCACGGTCAGAGTCAGAGTCACCAGCGAGCAAGCATCACAATATCACATACACAACACATCGCACCACACTATATTTTATAGGCATGGCAATGCTTACGCTATGTGAAGGAACGATGGGGTAAAAGTAGTGCTAGTAGATTTCTATAGATATCATTTGTCATAGCTTTTTTTACGACGCTACAATCTACAAAAATTTTATGTCTTGGCATTGGGCTGCCGAAAACGAGTGCACATCTCGTGTAGAGAGTTACTTATGTAGGCGAAGGAGGCAAATCATAGGTACATCCTATGTGTACGATTGTAGAATGTGAGAACAGGCACGAGGGAGAGCACAGCAGAAGCTAGAAAGTGAGCTAGAAGGCATACACACTAAACAAACTAACACTACACAACTCTTACGCGATGGGATGATGCCCAACTCCTCTCCCTGCGTTGCTTATAAATGTATATGGATGAAAACAGTAAATAAGAGTTTTGTAGAGACAGGTTGCTGGAACGGGGGACACGAGAAAAACAAATAAACTCCGTGTGCATAAGGCTTTAGGGATGCAGCGAAAGTTAGACCTGGTTGCTTGGAATAGTTGGAATTGGAATTTCTTTCCAAAGCAACAAATACTACAACAGATATTGAATATGAATATGAAATCAATGTCAAACACATACCATTTTTCATGGCTTTCTTGACCGGCTTAGCTTTGATGCTAAGAAATATTAATTAAAGGAACTTGATACGCAGTTGACAAACCGACGATATTAAATGAAATATGGAGCTGATTAAAAATAACTTTACAGTTGGTTTGGTTGGTGGTGTAAGCCACACATACTTAAAAATTGAATAATTTAGGTGCACTACTTAATTAATTTTACTTCAGTGAAGTAGAACCATGAAGAAGCCATGAATTAATTGCTCATACTGATGTTATATATTTTTCTATACGACCAAAAGCTAAAACACTACTAGCAGCATTTTTGTGGATGGACGAAACCAAATCTATTATTGCTAGGAATCACTAATGAGCTGAAAATCCTGATATTGCTACATACTTTGGCTTCGGCAACCATGCTTAGTCAGACGGACAATTATTTCTATTTTATAAACGTTCATCCTTTGATATCCCAAAAAGATTGTTATTTGTTTTATAGCATGAAGTGTGCTACTTATGTTTTGGGTCCACAAACCAAAAAAAAACCATGCATTGGCAAGTGGCAGTGGTAGTGCTTCCTTTTTACTCGATGAATGGCTTCTGTTGTTATCCTTATCTACGCTTGTAAAGCAGAGACAGGAGACGTTTCCACGAAACATGAATCGCAAAGAAATTATCAAGATTCACATTGAAGTGACTCTTCCTCCTGTTGATCATTTTATATCACTTTGGCCTAGCACTACTGCTTGCCTCCGACTTTCAGCTACGAAGCGACAACTTCCTTTATATATTGCTAGATTGAAAAGTTTAAGTTCTTGCTAGTAAGGAAATTTGACTGTTTTAAATGAGAAATGAATATGTTTAGATGTAATAGGTAAATTATCAAAAACAAAAAACTCATGGCATTGGTGAAATCTTTTGAGAAGGTTTGCGATTAAAAAATTTCATTATTTTATACACATACCAGTCCATTATATTACTGGTTTTCATCTCTGTACTATACTACTACATCTTTTGATGAGCATTGGCCACATATAGGTACGCCTTTTTTAATCTAGCAGAAACCTCACAAAGGAAAAATGTCGAATAAAATAATGAAAATTTCAAAGTAGTGATTTGTTCTAGTATCCGTTTCAACTTTATAGGAATGTGTCGTGCTGGAAGAATAAAAAAATCGATCACAAAATTCATTTGATAGCCATGTCTACTACCTCTTCCATATTCATACGTAAGTTATGCCAGCATAAATTGCTTAACATGCAATATCCAACTCTCGGAAATGTTGAAAGTAGCTACTCAACTGGAAGCACAAAGTTTTTTTTATGTCTGATAATATGTAATATACAAGGTGCATAAATGCATGAGGTGTACTATATCCTTCTAACTCTTAATAATAAATATTACATGCCTTCATTTCTACCTATACCTGCTCTAGAGTCTCACCAACAAATGATATTCTTGTCAATAAACTCTTTTGATGTCATTCTTTGGTTGAAGGAATCCTATTTTCGAGCCCAAGGTGCATTTCCAGCATTACGGAAGCAGTTACTGCTTGTGACACTGATAATTTATGGAACACGGGTTTATTGCAAGAATGGTCCTCAAAATATCTATACTGTGTTGGACCGTCAACGATTGCAAAGGCAAAGCAAATATTTTCCCCAATGAATGTGGACTCAATGATTGTAACTGGACAGGAGTCTCATGCGGAATCTTTAGCGGATAAAATAATTGAAGGTTTTGACTCTCAAAAGATGATTATATACATATGTACAAAAACCTGTAAACCCACGCACAAGATAACTTTATTTTATTACAGGCAATTCCCAATCTATTCTCACATTACCCTTGTTGTACCCATGTGGAAGTCTTCGACGGGATGTACTCCAAAAACGATTAGCTGATGAGAATATTCAATGCAACCAATGCATTGTATATGATTCGGTAATGAATCCGTGTTTAAAAGCAGTGCTGGAAAACGTATCTAGTGAACTACAGGTATGCCAGACTATTGTAAAATTAAATTCATTTTATTATAACACAAGGAGCGTAGTAAAACGCCATTTCATGAGTTTCAATAAAAATATTTACTCCAGGCAAAATCAGATAGCGAAGTAGTACTAGTCTTTTTCAGCCCATCTGGGGTGAAGCATGTCTTTCAGCACTTGGATGTCACTATATTAGTCAGCGACCTTATTCAAGTAGGTTCACGTTTTTAGTGCTTTTCCATTGCCATGAAAGCTAATTTAATAACCACGCGAGTTCTTTGTTCTCTTTTAATGTTCAGCTGCACATGAAATTTTAATGTTTTTCAGGTGATTGCCATTGGCCCTACTACAAAATCTGCTCTGGAGGACTATTTCTCAAGTAAAGAAATTTTCAAGGTTGTACTACAGTGCAGAGATCCTACACCCGATGCTTTGATAAACATTTTGCAATCTCATATTCTAAAAGGAAAGGATTTTGGATAACGTTCCAGAAAGTATTAAAATCATTTATTAAACGCTGTACTACATACATAATTCTATATACCAACTTCTGTCGAAAATATCATTCGCATAATAAAAGATAACTGTAAAAAACGTAAATACCGGAGTTAACCTCTGTTCCAAACTTATTCATGAGCGCTTTTGAATTTGTTATTACTTCTGGCATGGAACTAGCTGTGGTTTTATTCGAAATGATATGGAACTGCATTGATATTGATAACCAACCTTGAAGTACGATGCTAATAACAAAATTGTGGAATATCTTTAGAGACTTCGTTTGAATAGATTCATGATGGTGGAATGGAGTGTGTCCTCACCGCCCACAGTATTTCTCATGTGCAAAAAAAATGCAATGCAAAAGATGAACGCAAAAGTATCCAGTTGACGGAAAGCATTTCTATGCCTACCTACATTCCAGTTGCATGCTTTGGAAATATATATTTACCATTCAAGCAGTAGAAAAAGAAGATCAGCTTTTAGAGGCAAAGGCTTGAAGAAACCGTGTACCTTTCCCCCACGAGAACTACACTATAATATGTATGAGCTAGATCGATTTAAAAAAATAAGCTAAGTAGTAAACGGCTCAGCTATAAAACTGACATTATAATTTCTATTCTGCAAAATTGAAAGTTGTGTAGCATTTTCAACAAACTGTCAAGTGCGATTAAAATCATTTGAGTTATACATAATTTTGAAATGGTAACAACAAAACCTATAATCGATTGATTTATCTGAAATAAAAAATCATAAATAAATAGTGATAACATGTAGGTATATCATAGTATAAGACTTTTTTCGTCATGCAACCTTCAGTCTAAAAAAATTATACTGACTGGAGTCTACTTTGTAATGAAAAATCAATTCTAATTTCATAACATGCATTTCACTGACCTTTATTGAATGCATCATGATTCAATCAATACCACATGAAATCCGAACCAAATGTGACAATGAAATGATGACTACGTATCAAAATACAAGTTTAACTAAAAAATATAGGTAGAATCTCACTTTGCCCCCTTTTGAAATGATTCAGTGATGATCTAAGTATGAATATTTTTTTCTCCGTCAATATAGTAAACAGCCAGCTAATAACATCAAACAGTCAAATTAACCTCGGAGAGATTCCTAATAACTTTTCATCAGCATAGGTTTGTATTGTAGTAGTTACTTTACATGTC
Organism: Orchesella flavescens; assembly: GCA_964034955.1. NCBI lineage: Eukaryota > Metazoa > Arthropoda > Collembola > Entomobryomorpha > Orchesellidae > Orchesella > Orchesella flavescens. Next base: position 17,215,982 of record OZ035953.1, on the reverse strand, counting down.
TTAACATTTGTGTTGGTAACGTACTGTACCAACTTGATATACTTACTTTGAGATAAAAACATCAATCAATACTAGCAATCATCACAAACCTGTTACAGTGTAGGCGTAATAAATTAGGCACATGTGTATTCAATGAAAGGAAAATGCATTAGGAAAATGTTGAACCGAGACTGCATACTCACGTATAACTCACTCCCCATATTCAATCACAACTTAAACACAAACATACTGATATTATTCTCGATGTTATGATGATGATGATGATGATGATGTCGATGATGATATGAACTAAATCTTCAATGCAATGTCACAATAGGAATTATGTGGAGTAAGAATGCGTTGAATTTATATTCATAGGATATGCCAGGGAATACCTATAATTCATGTACGTTACATACTTATTTATATGTGACATAAAAATACATACACATTTCCACCGTCAAGAAAACACCGTCAAGAAAAAAATATTGACGCAGAGGGTTATTGGATACATTCAGAAAATAAACCTAAGCATGACAATTATCTCTAATGAAATGGGGGTTTTGTTGCTACAGTTACATTACAGGATCAACTACGCACGTAAAACAGTTTTAGCCTTGCATAATACTGAACAAAGTAACATAATAATCTTGTTTATTCAAATTTATTCTTATTATATGAACCAAGTTTTTTTGTATATATATTCCACCTACAAGCTAAATGTTATTTATTTATTTATTTCCCCTGTTACGTCATTAGCAGCAAAAAATGAAACTTTATATTCAGTATTCAAATAACAAATGAAATGCTTAGATATTTTTAATAGGATTGATTCCTTTTTATTTCTAGAAACGAGACAAAAATATTGCTACATGATAGTATCATATTATTATCATCAGCTCTTCGCCTCATATCCATGTTTTCACTGACTGAATGTGTATTAAAGGTTTTATCATCAGTATTCCGTTAAGCAGGTCAACCATTTTTTTGGCTCCCTGTATCATACTAGAATTTCACTGTCGTACCCAAAATTTTGATGAAACCGTAGCTCACCAACCACTAGGATAAACGTTGAAAGGTACATAGCATTGTACTCCGACTAGCTTAAAAGAACAGCATGACATAACGTAACACAGTTCCACTCCTTATTCAGTCACAGCTCATGCTTTAGTTCCGAATACCAAACTTTGTGCTGGAACTTTATGGAAAGTTCTCAAACTCTACTTCATTGTTTCGAAAACACGTGCTCACACCCTTTATTTTCATTTTAAGAATTCTCATGCTTTCAAAAGTTGTTTGGGATTGAAAGAAGCCATACCAATTTAACAAAATACTTTCGATTAAGATTATCACGTGTGTAAACAGACTGTGTTCAACCAACATTCCAAAGAAAGGAACATACATAAGTACATCCATAGCCTGTTTCACTATCTCTTGTGTACAAATATAATATTTACAACTCACTACCGTATTCTACCCTAGACTTCCTCCTAGTACTTTTCCTACATCCCGTAGTGAATTTCTTGCGTTGTGCACTGCATTTCTACTTTCTTCGCAGCTTGATATGATAATGCATGGGAGACAAGATTACTTTCTACTTCTCACATCCATCCATCCAAATCACAAAAAGCTATGATACATCCTATAATTTTTTTCACGACTAATATCGTTACGTGAGAAACGACTTCTAAATGTGATGTATGCTACTACTAATCGTACGTAAGTATGGTTTAACAGTGTACAAAACTCTTAATGAATTTAATGGAAACCTGATTCGCATACTCCAAAACTAAAACGTACATACGCTCACGCTAACATCCCACAAATTTACCTATCTCCCACTACCATCACCCCAATACATCGTTACGAAAGGAAGCAGCTCATGGTTTTTTTGTTCTTTTCCATTGGACATGAACCTGACTTTCTTCTCGTCCAAAAACCCAACCACTACACTCCACTCAACCCCAAAACCAAACCAACTACGCTCTCAAAATTATTTAATAGCTAGGAATACCTTACCTTCTTCCTTATTTTCATTAGTATTACAAACACAAGTCAGTAGTTTTGTCTTGAAAGCATGTCTTAATAAAAAATGTCTCCTGCCAGCTTAAATACATGCAGCCAAAAAGCCAACCACATTATACATATACATACATAATGTATCAGATCCTGAAACACACGTATACAGTTTCCTCCACATGCGTTAAATAATTCTGGCTGACTGATGTATCTACTATGTACTATATTAAATTATTTTACTCTACTCTAAATTCAATCATCCACTCTTGTACATTCCGTATATTTGATACGGATATTGATATGTTTAGATAGCTTTTATATAATCTCAAAGTATAAGGTTTTGTAGGAAAAGTTCCGAATTATGAAAACAACAAGATTTCAGTGCATGATTTTACACCACAAACGTGTGTGTCTTGTGTTGACTCTTATTTTTGTTGCAAAAAAGTCAACGGCTGTGTTGGGTTCAAATCAAATCAAATTTTCTCCACGTTTCTCTCAGCTTCTATTATCTTTCGATATGATCCAGATTTAGTAAACAAAATGGGAATGCTGATATACAAATATAGTACAGATCTAACATATCATATGGAAATGGTTATCTGGAAGGATGTTTAAAATCCAGCACGGTGTACCCACTTCAGCTTCCTCTTGGTGCTTAAATAACCAAAAATATCTTTAAATCATCATGTTGTTGTGTACGTTTTGTCATCAACAACCACCGTGTGCTCGTGGAAACACATGAGCTATCAGTATCGCAGATGACGGGTTTACAGTTAGAAAATAGCTAGCGACACATCAACAACCATGATGACTGACTACTTGTAAGAATATGATTGAAAAGGGGTCCCACTTTTCATTTGTTCATTTTTAAACCTCGGAAGGGTGTTGAAATGTGTTTTTTCTGTTGGGAGCTACGGAGCTAATTCACGATTTATTTTTCACACAGTTTCAATTTTGACTTGATTATAGTGATATTCAAGTATGCAGTTTTAGTTTGTAAAGACGCAGTACCATTTATTTTAAATCTTTACCTGATCACTATGTGTCAATTTGCTTGTGATAATAACAACTTACAGATGACACATGTAGTTGGATGTAAATCGACTTTAAAATGTTCACAAACACTTGTAAATTCAGCTGGTTAAACTTATCACGTTGTTTTTCCTGTGTGATGAGTGTGCTCAGCTTCTGCTGAAAATCAGAATCAGTGCAGCTATGTGATGAATCTATAAAGTATTTTTGTGGGACCAGTTCACTTTCACTGCAAAACATCACAACAACACCACACTGGCAAAATACTCTGCAACGTTTTATCAAGCTCGAAAATTATTGGTTAACTGATCATTGATCAGTATACAGCCTGAGTATGAGTGACATCATGAGTTACACGAGTAGACACTCGGAATCATCAGCTTCCAGACGGTCCATGTAAGTAAAATCCATCAGTTCAGTCTGATTTTCATGAGCTTTCTACATAATATACAGTCGCACAACCAACAACTCTCAGACACGTTCATTGTTCAATCCAAAATCCAATCCCCCACTTATGTACAAAAAATGTATTGTTGAAGGTTTCCATCCGCAACAACAACAACAGTACACTATAAACAAACTCTTAGCATGAATCTCTCTATACATATACTCATGTGTTGTATTTTGACGTTTGCGTTTCTTGTATAATATATTGTACATGTGGTAAAACATAGCATAATAGCTGAGAACGAAATCCTACTCACAACAATCACGATCCAGCTTCACTAATTTGTGTGAAATAACTATACAGGATAAGCCAGCAACAGTTTGTTACTAATTAAAAACTTTGTGATTAATTAGGGATGGAGATACCACTGAAGATGGAGGTGATGATCGGGATGAGTCTAAAAGGCGATCAAGAAATTTGTCCGAGAAAAAGCGGAGGGATCAGTTTAACATACTTATTAATGAACTTAGTTCAATGGTCTCCCAATCACCAAGAAAAATGGATAAGTCCACCGTTTTGAAAGCGACCATTGCGTTTTTAAAAGCACACAATGGTAAAGTTAAAATGTGTATTATTACCACGGTTATTTAAATAAAAGAATTTTATTTTAAATGTTTCTAAACGTTAAATTTTCAGAACTCGCTGTACAGTCTCAGGTTCAAGAAACTCAAGAGGATTGGAAACCTTCATTTCTTTCCAATGAAGAATTTACTCACTTAATGCTGGAGGTATAGAAAAATTTACATTGTAATAAAATACTTGTAACCACTTGCTAATTGGATAAAAGGTAAAGGCTAAATCTAAACTTATTGAACTAATTTTAGGCTCTCGACGGATTCATCATAGTAGTATCTAGTTCTGGGAAGATACTGTATTTGTCTGAGAGTATAACATCACTTTTAGGATATTTAAGTGTAAGTAGTACTATGACCATGTGCGTTTTACTTTACTGCGTTATTGTAACTATTGGTGATGGAATTTCATCACATGGAAATGGGATTAACTGTGGATTTTCAGACGGAGATGGTGAATGGGGGCAACACCATTTATGACTACATTTTACCAGAAGAACGAAATGACTTATATGGAATCATCACGAATACCAGTGATGAAAAATATAAGGGCCACGTGTCCATTGTATTAAATTTTCGGGTTGGGGGACCTGACATAAATGAGGAGAATCAAAAATATCAGCTCGTAAAGCTAATTGGCTACTTCAAAAGATGGATCTCACCCTCAGATTGTAAGAGTTACTCCTTATGTGTATCCATTGGACACATTTGGAAAAAATTCATATGACATTTTTATATGCCGTTCTCAGGTGACTCAAAATCCAACATGGACAGAAGTGAAGGAGAAATGTCAGAGTCCAGCCAGAGTAATTCGGGTTGTAGTAATGGTTGTGTTCTGATAGCAACTGGGAGACTTTTGATTTGTGATTTGCTTCGGGAAATGTCAGTGGTGGTGGACTCAGAAAAGAATGAATTTTCATCGAGACACTCGTTGGAATGGAAGTTTTTGTTTTTGGATCATCGGGCTCCACCAATTATTGGATACATGCCATTTGAGGTTCTGGGTACTTCTGGATATGATTATTATCACGTGGAGGATCTGGAAAAAGTTGCCACTTGTCATGAAGCATGTATGTATGCTTAGCAACAGTTGTTTGATAATTTTTATTGTTTATTAAGAATGATTCCCTATTTCAACCCAATTTGTTTTACTTTCCGCAGTGATGCAACGAGGAGAAGGTACATCCTGCTATTATAGATTTTTAACAAAGGGTCAACAATGGATTTGGCTACAAACCAGGTTTTACATTACATATCATCAATGGAATTCTAAGCCTGAATTCATTGTTTGTACTCATCGAGTTGTAAGGTTAGTAAATTAGAGATATGTTGAACATCAATAATTTATAGAATTTTAGCTACTAATTTATAACCATATCATTTCAGTTACGCTGACGTGATGAGAGATCTCCTTGGAGACACTCCTGTGAATAATTTCGACGAAAATTCACCATCTTCTAGGTCAGGGCCCTCCTTGCCAAAACAGCCTAAACTAGAACATTCCAGAGGACACCACTCATCGCTTAGAAGCTCTAGTAGACATAAAAATGTACGTCAAAGTTCAGATATTTACTACAGTATTAAAATTAGTAGGTTTATTTTGTTGTTTGTTTATACCCTTGGAACTTTATGATGAATTACAGGGTAGTCTAAGTTATGGATCCCTTGGTTCCAAGAGAAGCTCGAGTACGAGAAAACTAGAACTACCACCTAAGTTTGCATCAGCTCTAAATTCGGCCCATCCAGTTCTACTTCATCCTCAGGTTCATTCACCAGCAATGCAAATGTCGCAATCTATTTCAGTACCCGAAAACCTAATGTCTTCCTCAAACGGTATGGCTATGGTTTGTTCCAAACCATTGACCACGACGGTAGCCGTGGCGTTACATCCGCAAGTATCTCAACTGGTTCATCAACCGCATCAAGCTTCATTATCTACGGCCACTATTCCTAGATCAATTGGTGGATCTGCAACAGTCGCTCTTCCAGTAGGTACATATAATTCACTGCCTCAGAATCCTACCATTGCGATTGCAAGTGCAGCCCAAATTCAAGCGACGGGTCCTCCCATTCCAATGCCTCAAGGTGCGCTATAAATCTAGGCTCATTATTCAATTGCATCAAAAATATATGAACGAAGCTTCTTATATTATATATTGAATAATTATGACAGTAGGTCTGGTTGTAGGACACCCAGTAATAGGAGCCCAACCCTGTGTCCTGCAAGAAACACTGCTGAAAAAGCACCAAGAACTTCAAAGACACATTTTTCAACAGCAGGAGGAACTGAGGCGCGTTTCTGAACAACTATTAATGGCTCAGTGTGGCTGGATTCAAAGTGATTCTATAATACTTCCTCAAAATCATAATCATCCTGTGCACCAACATCCTCCAGATGAAAATCCACCTAATCAAGTTCAACAAATTCAGGTATGATTTGTTGTAAAATATGACTCTAATGAAAGTTTCCTAACCACTTACTAAAAAAAGACCTACTGAATATGATGATAGTGTCAACAACCTTTGATGGCGTACAGCCCCCACCCCATACCTCAACTCCAGCATGGCCAGTCATCATCATCAAATCCTGAAGCAGGTCTGACGTAACTGGCAGATATTCTATTTCCCCTGAACCCTCACTTTGTGTTTTGTCTTACGATTTCCATCCAGTACAATCAAAATAATTAATCAGTACAAGATATGGACGATGAGAATTCTATTATGGATGAATATAGAGGTTTAAAACTGTAGCTCTCTTATTTTATTTAAGGCTTTTTCGGATACACCTACAACAGTGGAAAGTACTAGATTGTAACCGGTTAATAGTTACGTAAGTAATTAAACTATACCTCGCCAACTCTACGACAGGGTATCGTAAAAAAAATTATCGTAAGGTAGATCTACACCGTATTATATATAATTTAGAAGTGATTGATTAATACAATATTTACACATCTCCACTCTCAAGGTTGGGGTTGGTTAATGCTATAAATCGTAACTATGAGTAGTTATAGTCCACTCCCATCTTTTTCATCGCCAAGTGAATTTTGCTGGTAATATACTCACAGGAGGCGTGCTGAAAGCTCTCTTGCTTCATTAGCTGTAGGAGCAATGTCTCCTTGGAACCTTTGTTAAGGAACGCGTGTAAACGTGTACGTCAACAATGGCACTTCAAAGTCCAGTCATAAAACGCTAAGATTTATTACGGACTGTTGAATGAGATTAGCAACATTTTAAATATGTTATTTCACGTCATGGCAACTGGACTCCCAATTGACAACGAAAATTGGATGTTCAGCAATACATGTTTTAATATCTCCTGTTCAAAGGATCGTGTAGGAATCACTCTCACGTAGATGCATATTTCATACGGGCGTATTGAATTTGGATTCTTCGGAATTTAACTTAAAATTGGATGCAATTTATACCCCATTGTGATGAACTTTTTAAATATGTAAGCGTAACGTTGGAACAGAATGCTGTAAGGATGCGTGGAGGATCAGCCAGGTTTCATTGATTGTTAAATACATTAAACTTTCTACGGTATTTGCGATTTGAGTTGTCACTCTGCAAAACTGGACTTCGGATTCAAACCAAAACACCGAGTTATTAATTTTTGAAATTTACGGTGTACAGAACCACAAAAATATTACTTGTCAGTATCACAATTTTTGTCACAGTGAAATTTTTTTGAGTTTTTTTCAAAAATTGGGCTTATTGAAATTAACATTGTTACTCATCACATGGTAACATATCAGGAATGTAATTTGTAGGATTTTATAATTGTTCACAATAATCACAAGGAGTTACAGGGTATGCAAAAATTGGTAAAACTACGAGTGAGCTTACAAACAAACAAATAAGTATTTGGTACGGAAGGACCAAACGAGTAGGAATTTATCTGGAACGAAATACTTAACGTTTGAGTGCTTAAATTGCTTCTTTTAAAATGCCAAATTTTAATTTACAGTATCTGCAATTACTAAAAAAACCTATTTCACATTAAATGACTATTTTTATGTCACAAAAGAGTATTGTTAGAAGCACACGAAAATATCATGCATCAATCTAATCCACAATCCAGTGACCTGATCTTGACCAAACCGTATTGCGTCCCATAACTGAACTTGCAACCAGTGGTGAACTATTGCTTAAATTATGTGAATACAAAAAAAATATATTCTATTTCCGTTCCAATGTATTATAAAATCGTATAATGTTAATTAGACTTAAAACTACACAAAATTTATTCATTAAACCCGGTTTGTTCATTAATATTTTTATGATTGATATCGAAAATTATATGTTTTTTGAGCCACCAGCCACCACCACCATTTTGTAAACCCCTAAATTAAAATGTTAAACTATTTAGGACCAAAACAAATATGAAACTTGTTTAGTTTTCACATATAATTACTGTAACAACAATAACCAAACATTTGGTAGTAGTAGCAATCAGTGCCAAGAAGATAAACGTGTCCAAAAATCTCATAGCAGTAGTGTATGAGATGCTCATCTTTGGTATGTATACTGCCGCCAGTATTATTAGGATTGGAAAATTTAATGTAAAAGGGTTTCGGCAATTTCTTCATTGTCAATTTTGCTGTTCTAACTTGACCCTTAATTTCGTTGTAAACACCTAGAATGTACCCACATAATGTAGTTCGTTGTATCTAAAGCAGGGTGAAACGATTTGAGATGTGCAATTCAGTGTAAGTATTTTATAACTAGCAGTTTGACGGGTTCAAACACAAAGGCTTTTAAATTACTAAGAACTGTCGTCGGTTCCCCATGAATTACTAGTATGTGAATAGTAACAAATGTATTGTGATGTAAACTTACTGTACTCAACTAATAGTTCTCCGTCTCTACGTAAAATTAATAGTAAGTGTATAGATGAAATATAATGAAAATGCAACTGAGCAAAGCATTACAATCAACAAGTTATGTTACATAAGCTTAAAAATCATATTTTTTCTTTCAAACAGGAATTTCAAAGGCATGATAGAATTATTTTTCAGGTTAATTATGCCAAGGTGTATCTCGAGAAAACATTTCCAAAATTACTTTTGACAATATGACATTCTGTTTAATGTTAGACGTCAAACGAAATCATTTATTTTTATCATTTGTATCAATTTCTGCATACATAGAGGTTATAATCCGTCAATAATTAATAGGAATCTCCAGGTTCTTATCATGAAAGAAATGCGTAATTAAATTAGTGTAATAAGTAGTATCTATAGGTAAACAGTGTCACCAAAAACTAAATACGTTTAAGATTGGGAATGATTTTACGACGAAAAATTCCTGTGTGCAGGAGAAGAATTACACATCATCATATTAATATATATTTACAATTTGGTGCATGCAAATACTATGCATCATTATTCTAAACAAAAAACAACATTATTACAATGACTAGATTCCTAGCCTTTCGTGGTAGCCGACATGAAAATCTCTCATTTATTTTAAGAGGTTAAAACTACTGTAACCAAATCTCTTATTTTGTGACATCATTATTTAGGTAGAGTTGATGGAATTTATAAGGGTATAAATTAAAATACTTATGCATCGTATCGGTACATTCATTATTGAAACAATCTTATGATCACACAGGCAACGATATGTATGACTTTTTGAAACTAAGCCGAATTAACAACATACAAACATAATGTTAAGAATAAGTGTTAAATGAATGTGATTAATCATAAGTAAACAAACCTTACAGAGAAATAAAGTGTTACTACTATATCAAATTGACTGCTTACTATACAGTAATCAGATCAGCATATAATTATTTCATGGAATTCTTTTTTATTTTGTGAATATGATGTTGTTCCCATGACCGTCCTACCTGAGACCAATGTCCATAGATAGTTAAATTGATACGCCCCCATTAAATCCTGCATAAATTTGATGCTCCTAAACCTATTATTATTTCCTAATGTAGTGTTTTTTTACAAAAAAAGAACGAGCATGCGAAGTAATGCATAAACAACCATGCATCACCCCACACATTTGAGTAGCATAGCTTTTGCAAACATCTCGATGACGTAGCTCTTGGTGGCAGTGGCGAGCACCAAATTTCCTTCTGGTTCTGTCAGCTGCAAGCAAACTGTTTTTGAGGGATTTTCCTGACATTTCTCTGCACTAAAAGTGTCATATTTATTTACTGAAACCCATGTTGACCTATAAAACGGACTGGCCTAAGTGCTCCATTCTGGTTTGACAGAATGATGTGCGTCACTAGTTAATTTGTGGTTGTTTGAGTGGGACATTTTTTTGAAGAAAAAAATAATAATAAAAGTGATAAACAAATTATATCAATGATGAATCATGATGGTAAGTTGGAAGTAGTTTGGTATTTTGATTTGTTTACATGTGTAAAAAAAATTGTAGTTTCAAGCACATTTTGCTGTATTTTTGCTCTATATGTTTTAACAAGAGTTGGAGCTAAATGCTACTCAAATTGAGTGTAGATAATTAATAATGCTGCACATATGGCTTTAACAAGTTACTTCACCAGATTGGAAATAAAGTTTGAATTGGGAATACATATCATTCTGTGCTGGTCACTCACACCTTTTAACGTTTACACTCTTTCAGATTTCATTATGCGAGGAACATGTACTTAATAGACAATCGTTGCAAAAAATTTACGCTGAATACTCTACCATGAATGTTTTATCATTCGATAAAACGTGCATTCATCAATAGTTTGTTTATGCAATAACAATACAATAACTGCGTGTGAGTCAATCACCTGATACAGTTAGCAACGTCTATGTTTTCGTTTCATTCAAACTGTTATAAATCATGAATTTGGCTATGAGCACCTGAGATTAAAGACGAGTTTAAGAATTTAAGAAGAATTTAAGACTGGGACACCGATTATTTGAAGTTACCTTGATACAGAATACATTTATTTCGAGCATTTTAAGATGAGTTAAAGGAATCGGGTGGTTTGTAAAATTTGGTCTGTTGGTTTTGTATAATCACGAACACAAATTTTAGATTGGGCCAAGATTTTATTGCACAATATTTGTAAACATGTGATTAAACGCGAAAGGATCATGAAGTTTACTTTGTAGCGAATGCTGTCGTGTAGTCGGTGCAGAATTTAGCCTGGCTTTGAGATTGCTCCAAGCGTGGTATTGTGCATACATCAGCTAATTTCTATCCCTCAGTATTAGCTGAGGTATGCCTTTATTCTTTGTTTTGTTATTATTAAGATCCAAGGTAAGCACATTTTTACCACTTAGAATAACCGACGAAGCAAAGAGTTTTCATTGTTTGACATCAGCAATCAGTTTGACATAGTTTTTTACTGATTTCCACACGTCACATTTGCTAAACCTAAAACGTGTATAAAACACGGGATTACCATTCCTAAAAATATTTGAATAGAATATAAACTCTGTCTTTGCGTGTGACACAGAGAATTTTGTACATATTGATTCCGACTGCAAATTAAATGTCATTTTGTTTACGCTGATCGTGAATATGGTTTAATATCTCTACATTTGCATTCCGTTTTATCTTATTTTGCAATACATACAACACCAACTTGGACAGTTTGATTTGCACGGCAGTCGGCACGCTATATGTATATTGCATGCATTTTATACTTGGTTCGGCTTACTACAGCATGCCATTTCATTTCACTTCAGAGCTTCAAAAATCCTATTAACGTGAATAACAATGATTTCGTTTCAACACAGGTTGTGAGACCATCTTCAATTAGCCTTGAAGCTGGTGGTAGTATTTTTCAATTCAAAACGTCAACCATTGAATAGGAAATATAGGAATCTACTATCTACAGCAGACCCAAAAATCCTCTATGTATTATGACCGTAGAGTTTTGATAAGTATGTAGCTGGTACTTTTACTCGTTGTGACAGTTTAAAGTGCATATACACATATATATTCCACACAGAAAGTTTTAATCATGTTCTTTGAAAAAGTTGACAAAGCAGAATTAGTAATGGCTGAAATCAGTAAATGAGAGTGCTTAGCCGACACATCATGGTGTGGCTCTAACTCTAGGACTTGATAAGTTTCCAACTTTTTGCGAAATAACATGACAATGTCAATACTATTTTCATCAACAAGGAGAGGAATCGTATAAACAAAAGATGAATCTCAAGAGTTCACCCGCTCACCACAATTTTCCTTTACGAGAGAATATGGTGATAATAGAAGTAATAATTCCATAGTATTATTATCCTCTAAAACTCTTTTCATCTCGAGAAACTCCGCGTTCCCATGTTCCTTGATGACTTTTTTAGTTTAATAAATGTTTTAATTAATGGCCAATTTCCAGGTAGAACGAATAGTTTCAGATCTATCCGTTTTTGTCGACTCGTCAGATCTGAACTCACTTCGTGAATTGTGGAGCTATCTCGAAGGAAAATTCTTCTCTCGCCTTGCCCCATCCTATACTTCTGGTAAGTACCTACTTCATTTCATCTTTTTTACTAATTCCAAACTTGGTAGTGACTTACAGGTACAACACACATAATATTGAATAATTTATGGAAGTCGATGTTTATGGTAATATAGGGCATGTGTACGAAAATAACATCCTCATTTTCCCTTCCTTGAAAGGAAGGGAAACCGATTTTATTTTTTCAAAGTCAAATTTTACAATTCTGTTAATACATCATATTGACATGTTAGTTGATTTGTGAAAAAAAATATAAAAATGGAATGGAATAGGCGAAAAGTAAATTCAATGAGCTCAAAGGAAATTTGCAAGAAAACTCTTCTTTTCACTAGCTTGCAAGAAAGGCCAGACACACAAAGTAAAAAATTCATTGTCAATCCAGTAAAGAAACTCAACTCGTAGCCCTATTCAAGCACAACGGGAGGAAATTTCTCTATTTTGTAATGTTCAATTTACACTCACATTACGTTCCTCCATCCAAACTTTTTCCCTCAAATTGTTGTTACCTCCCTTGTGTCCTTCATTTCATTTCATACACAACCAACCGACGTAAAGGATCACATCGCATCACTTTCTCGTTGTCTGGAATAGTTGATGCTATGTACTTTTTGGATTTATATTGCATTGCATTCATTGTTTGTTATGCTGATATTTCACATAAATAGCAAAGCAGCATTGACACGTATTCTTTGACTTTGTAGCTTTTTTTATGTTCCAACCATTGAGATACATTTTACTACTTTATCCATCAAACTATGTCAAAATTGTCAATTCCCATGCTGGATTCTTCGAATATACTTTTTGTAATGGTGTATAGGTTTAGGCTCAGTAAAAGGAAATTGCAAACACTAGTTTGCCTGATAACAACTTTTCGCCTCATCTCTTTCACTCGCTCACATTCATTCCCTTTCCTACTTGGAAATAGATTACCTAGTTGATAGAACAAATAATAGTGTAACTTCATGCATTTCATTGCACCTTTGCATTGATGTAGAGAATGTAAAAAAGGAGGCATATTCAGATTAGCCGTTATTTTTTCGATTTAGAAGGAATATACGAAAGCATCAGCGACTCTTCATTTCTCATCAAATATTTTCCTTGAGTTCGTAACCTGACTTGTCGTCATACGAAAAAAATGGGGGAATTGGGATGGATGCGGAATGTTATTTTCATTTTATTTCTTTTTATGTTGTTCCCTTATAGTTGTCAAAAAGTACGAATTTGGGTTATACAAGTTTTATCTGGTAGAAGCCTTTCGTGCAAATCGGAGGGATAAAATTGGAGAATTTTTTGAAAAAATGTATGCAGACTTAAACCCATTTCCAGAGTGGAAGGACTGGTTCCGTAAGTTTTTCCTTGATAAATTTTATTATGAGCATTTTCGAAAAAAAACAACATATTTCCATTTTTCCTTCTTGTTCACATGCATGTACTACATCATCCCATCACTTTCTTACTTTCAAAGATTATATGTTGAGATGAATGTGCAAAAAGTTACATTACCAAATATTACTACTACATTGCACACGCAGCACAACATGCGATCAATGAAATGGGATGAAAATTTATTTTTGGAAAATGATAAAAGTTTGAGCAACAATATCTAAAGTATTTTCTTTCTTTTCTTTTTTGTTATCATTATATATATATTTTTTCCAGTTCTTTCCCATCTAAAAAATCCGGAAGACTATCCTCCAACGGCAAGCTACACAAATCGTAGCTACAGGGAAGCATTCTTTGTGTCGATACGCAACTTTTTGAATGTGATTTACCATAGGACGTGGCCAGTCTCTGAAGTTTGTCCAAAAAATCCGTATTCAGTCGAAATAATGGATGATTTCTTCTCAATTGCTCAACCCAAATAGCATTAGGAGAAGCCTGGGGACCAGCCACACTCTCAAAAAAGTTGGTTGATTCTCAAGGCCTTTCTCCCTCGCAACCAAAAATAAAAACTACACAACACAAGCAACAAAAATGTAATGAGTCTTAGCCTGACACAAGTCAAAAATAAAAAAAAATTCGAGATGATGATTACAAGTTCAGTGAGGAAATATATAATATATTTATTTGACCTCAATGAAAATGCCTACATGTATACAGTTAAGGATACAATGGCTAGTTTTTCTTATCTTTCATTCCATGAAAATAAAAAAATAATAGTGATTTCATTCATTCCATCTGAAAACTAGGTAAATTCATAATTTTTAAAGGACACTACTAGCTTGACTTGATGATAATATAATTGTACTATTTATGAATAATACAGAAAAGGTTTATATTCTGGTACATCATCTTCGTCTACAACTTCAGATTCTATCTTACAAATTGTAGCCTAAAGCTCAATCTAGTTTATGAATGCTTTCATTTGAAAACCACACACTACGCAACACATACATTGTGCTCTAACCAAATTTCAAATAAGTTATTTTACAAGTTAGATGTTATAATAGTTCAATAATAACAACAGTATTTGTAGCATCTAAGGTTTAAAAAATACATTCAACAGTGTACATCACATCACAAAATGATATGATCGTACGTAAAAACTGTGTTTTGATGGCAGCAGCAGAAGAAAGACGTTTGAAACATTTTGTTTCGATTGGAAGTTTAGCACTCAAATGTGGTGTTTAATGTATGCATTTTATGCACTTGATTTTTTCGAGTTGGGATCAAGCAAGTTTTGTCAAAAATATAATCAAGATGAACTTTTGCCTATGAATTTGAACGTTACGCACGTCGTTTACTTTCCAATAGTTTTGAAGTTTATGCAATGCAAGTGTCCATTTTTTGTAACTTTTGCCAATAATTCCTTACAATAATGTTTGTTGCCTTTTCCTCTTGTTAAGTGACAGCTTCAGCCTGTTCCAAAGGATGATATGTTTCAAGAAGCCCCAGGTTGGCTGCTGCTGGCCAGGCTACATTATAAAATGGAATGCTATACAAGAAGTATTCCATGAATTCATAGGTATTATTAATAATCCTTTTGCAAACCGTTGGCTGAAATTGACAATGGTAGCTTTTATTGTAGATCTGATATTGATTGAGGTCAAACTGTCCAAAAAAATATCTGCCAAATCAACAAAATAAATCGTACAATTCCTTTGATAATGATAAAAATCATATTATATGTTATGCATAATAAATATATGAAGTGAATACAATGCAATATATGTATGTACATGATGATAAAAAGAAAAATGTAAGATTATGAGTAAGAAATTTGGTATGGAATATGTAAGTCATTGTGATTAGCATTTTAATCTTGTCATTTTGTACAGCAAAATAAATCAAGTAATTACTCGTACATACTGATTGTATGTATACCTGTATTCTCCATTTGCCATTCGTTTCAGAAATATTATGGCGGTCTTAACCATGCAGTGTTATTAAATCAATGATGGTGATGATGATGATGACACAATAAATACTCAACAACAATTATGTACATCACACGTTTTAACTTTCTTCACGGTATAAGCATCTTGAAATCTTTAATCTTCATCAATATCATCACACATTAAACACATACTTAACTTAGAGTTTGCATAATGATAGCAATCATTGTAAAAAAACAAATGCGTTCTTCATAAACCATCTTTTTTATATGAAGCTGAAGCCCTAGGTTACCAGAGAAACAAATTTATTCCAGTTTCATTAATACCCAGTAACAAACGAAATGGACTCATCTATCATCATTTATAGATGACTAAGGGCATAAGCATTAAGTATTCGGTGTGCCTTTTTGTAAAGAAATGAAATCCATACATATTGTAAGCTTCATGGTTATTGTCCAACTCTAGCATAAACATTCATCGCATTGCATGTTCCACTTTGTTTACTGCATACAAAAAAAACTTTGCGATAGTAAGTTTCCAACGAGTAACATACATATAACCATTTAAATGAATTCACTTATAAGTAAGCAAAATCACACGGTGGGTCTGTCCTTTACTTCATAGCCAACAACATTTCAACTGTCCCAATATATTCAATGAGAGCAACCACGAATTCGATCATTCGGCTAGAAGTTAAACAACAAATTTCTTAACACTTGCGTACCGCTTCGAATACCAGTAAATAGATTCTGGGATGACGTTTAACAATGTAAAACATGAAGGTACTTTTTCATCCTTTAAAATATTTTCATGTGTAATTGCAATGCATTTCATCCGCTCGTGTTTTTTGGCACTGAACACTAAAATCCCAGAGTTCACTGGTGCATTAATAAAACAAAGTTGAGTTGTGAGTTATTATTACACTATTTTCCAAGCCAGAGTAAAATGGTAACATTCCAAACCCGGCTAGTCTTTGTCCGGTTCACTTTGCGGCTTTTGCAAATACAAGCATATTGTTAT
This sequence comes from Orchesella flavescens, assembly GCA_964034955.1. Taxonomy (NCBI): domain Eukaryota; kingdom Metazoa; phylum Arthropoda; class Collembola; order Entomobryomorpha; family Orchesellidae; genus Orchesella; species Orchesella flavescens. The sequence continues at coordinate 17,199,128 of OZ035953.1, read as the reverse complement.
TTCCGTTGTTGACTCTCAGCAAATATTTGGGTCCGTTGATACTTACATTGGTTAGTAAGTAAAGGGAAACCCTCATGCTATAAGTATAACAGCAACAATTATATATATGTAGACGAACTCCCATTCTACAATTAATATTACATTATTTTAGTTTATAATTCGCCTCGTTCAAAGAGGTAGAGTACATGTTAGGGACCTTTTCTTAAAACTTTTAAATATCATTCAAGCGCTTTCACTCTCAACCGACAACGTATTTAGTGGACGTGGAAAATATGACAGTTTTTCTTCACACATTTTTTTAGATTCTAGTGAAAATAATAATTATAAATATACTCGTACAATTCAATTTTCTCTAAAAGTGTCATTGATTCATTTGTTTTTGCAGCTCACCATTTTACCATTTTTATCCAAAGAAGTACGTACTTACGTCATAATCATTAATTACTCGTAGTTACAATAATATATGTGTTTTAATTGTCACTGAGGTTTGGTTTTTTGATTGTCTATTGCTCTACCTACATGCTCATCATTACATGTTTTTTTATAACATACACCATACATATGAAAACGTATACATATATACCTGTCCGATACACATTGTATTTAGTTATTCTGTTTCTAGAAACTATTGAGTACACATTGTTTTTGCTTCAAAATCCCGCAATATTTTACCACTCTACATTATTTCTATATTAGCTATTATCTACTATCTATAATACTATTTATGAAGGGTATTGTTACGTTCTAAAAACTAAACAAAAAGTTCTTTTTGTAACCCGACTTTACAATAACCAAACGGCGTCATTCATTAGCAGGTAATAATCTATATAATATATATGTAATATACAGAGTTTGTAAGTAGGTATGTCGGTTGATTTTTTGGTAGGTAGGTAGGTAGTCATTTTACGCATTAAATATAGTAAGTGTACCCGTTAGAAATGTGGTTTTGGTTTGTGATCTTGTTATTTCCTCTTATAAGTATATTTCATTGGAGAAGCATTGAACGTCAACGAATAAAATACGCCGTAGCAAACTTTTTTTTATTCCGGAATTGGATTATCTCTCGCTTCACTTCAACTCTGCATATTGTGGTTATCAAATTTCCTCTAGAACGTTTTCCTCTGTGACTCCCAATCCAATGAGAGTACTTGCTTACTACACAACTAACACTACACAAATCGTTCTGTGGATTGAAGTGGTGAGTTTTGTGATAACTAAAATAAAATTTTCTGGAATTCAAGATTCAATACATACATATATATCATTTTGCACAAGAGGAGAGTTGTTTAACACTCAATCACAATCATGTTTTTTTTAATGGAAAGGGTTGCTCAGAAAATAAATGCTAACGTCAGACCAGGAGAAGAATGGAGGAATAATGCATAATGATCATTAATTTTTCGGACATTTCATATCATATCGTATTACTAGATCCTACACACGTGCATTGTATCGTATTATTGATGAAAAGCTCATGGAAACATTGTTGAGTTTTTACAAGCTACTTACATACTCTTTTAGTAATTATTTTAATGAGTTACATGCATTTTAACGACATAGCTAAAAGTATAGTAGGTTGTTATCTTTTATACACTGCATGAAAGTAAAATGATATTATGCATGGAAATGCTTGATCATCATCGTCAACACAAAATGATGAGACTCTCGTCTTCCCCTCTGGAGCTCGCAAGTTTGTTTTATATAATTCGAAATATATATATTTATTACCGGATTTCATTGGTAAAGTTACGCCATGAGCAGATGTCCTGTAATTAGAAAACCTCCAAACTTGTAATGCAATACAAAGTTCCCTTGTTTATTTGAGGAACTAATAATAATCGAAAGTATGCATGTAAATGTGTCTTTCTCCCCTTCAGCCAGTCAGCATATTTTCTTTCTTTTGTAGGTTTCCATAATGTAAGTTTTAAGTGTTGTATATATATTTTATCTTTTCTCAACTCCATGATTTTCTTAAAACTACATGTACATTGTTTAAGTCTTGAGGAATTACACCTATGAGACTCATGAAGGAAGTGATTTGTCTTGTATTCCAGGAATCTAATCTTTGCCAATATTGGTATTATGTGTTTGTGTGGAAAAAAATAGGAGCACAGGGGAATATAATGAGAAAAGCTCACTCATGTTTTTGTGTGGTGTGGTGTGTTGTGGGGTGTCGTAGTAGGTCGCTAACTAGAGCTAGTAAAATTGTACTTAACTCTAATTCTTCCCAAGTATTATCTATGTATGTGTGTCTTGACATCTAGGCTTAGTGTTAGGGAGCAGCTCCTCCAAAATAGTAAGAAAAACCGTGGATGCCCTCCGGGTAATTTAACGGTAATCCAGTTGACAAAAGCAAAACTTTTCACAAAGCCCCAGTTGTAGCCCAGCTACACACTTCTAGGAAGTTTATGGCATAATGTGCTGGAGCAAATAATGCATGAAATCGAATTGCTAAGAAGCCCAACAAGCTGAAAAACTCAGAGCACATTATGTTCTTCTTCTTCTCCTCTTCTTCTTTTGTGATTAACGTTTCTGTGTTGTGCAAAAAACAAAGTCTTTCCGCTTTGTGTAAGCAACTTATATTCTATTTTTTATAGCGTGAGACTAACACCGACCTACAGCAACGTTAAAAACTGTGGGATAAAAAAGGATTTTTTTTTCTCATTGTGTACACATTATACGTATTATTCGCAGGTTGTGCTACATAATATGTACTTACTTGTTATGAACATCAAAATCACTCTCTCCGTTTTTTTAGGATGATCTGACAAAGTCTCCATGTCTTAAGTCTACTAAAATATGGAATTATGAAATATTTTTTTTTAGTTTATTACGTTTGGAGCGTTGATTGTGTCATTTTGTGCAACGGTGTAACAACATGTGCAACAGTCCAATAGTTTGTAGACGGATTCCTTTCGTTTTTTCACTCTTTTCTGAGTTTACTACAATATTTTTTAAGTATCGTAGCTCAAGAGATTAAAAATCTTTTTTTGATCATATCATGAATGACAAATTCTCTCCATGACAGTTTTGGTTTTGTACAAATTTTTAGTAACAAAGTAATGTAGCGGTAGTTATTTTCATATTGGATTGTATATATATTATCATCTATTTATAGAAAAAGTATAGGATTATTTGTATGTCTAGAGAGGGAATCTTCGCATTTTTTTATGAATATTAAGTACATCAGTTTTACAGTATATATACATATATGTTATGCTGTATATATTTGTCTCTAGTTTTGTGTTCACTTCTTTTTTTGTGAACGTGAATAAATCAGTTTTGTTTTTGTTCAGCGTTGGCAATTGGCAAACCAAATTGGATTTTGATTGTTATTTTAGATGGTGTCGACGCTACTTGAAATAATGTTTTCTTGAGTTAACGACGACTCCATGGGAAGTGACTGAGATGCTTGTTGTTGTCGACTGTGTGATTGTTGTTGAGATGACATTCTGGATGGTGGTGGAATGGGGGGTGGAGGTAGCTGCTGACTGTGGCTGTACTCATTATTGCTACTGAACAATTTACATTTGTAGCAGAAAACTTTATTCAACACGCTTTTGAAAGCTTCCCGGAAATCTCGGTTAAAATATGCGTAGATAATTGGATTAAGGGATGAGTTGAAATAACCGATCCAAAATACCACCAGCACCTGCAAAGTAAAATGTAGATAATATGTGTTTGAAATATGGAGGGTAAAAAGTGATTTATTAAATACTGCAACAGAAAAGAAACCCCTTCTAGCTTTTCAATCAATGTTTTCATACTGAATTCTACCGTGAAAAACCTGGATTTGGAAAAATAAACTATTTAAAATCGATAAAGGCTTGGCTCAGCTCGAGGAAACACAGCTTTTCTAATAAAATAGAAAGACTTGATGATTATGTTGCAGTAAATTAATGACAGAAAGGGATTTACAGCTTCAAGTCTGACTTTGACTCCTTTTTTTGCAGCAAGTAGCAAGTCAGTAAAACTCAAATCTTTACTGAGATTGTAACGAATTCCGAAGTTGTTTTTCCAAATCCTTGGCATTTGTGTAGGCCACAAATTTAAACATGAGTATATATTTAAGTTTTTATGAATCTACGACTGCATGTATGGAGCTTAAATGGGCCCCGTAAAAAATTCTTTTTCCTGGAACTACTTCCTACCTACTGTCTACCTACAAGTTTCCTTGTTTGCCTTTGATTTTAGTTAAAAGAGAGTGAAAGGAAAAAGTTTTTTCTACGCTTTCTTTTCGCACGAAAAGAAAGTGAAAATATAAAGAAGTTTCTATTTGTTTGATGTCTATTTATTTTAACACAAACGCTAAAGAACACCCAGGTGGTAACCTATTTGAAAAGGTTAATTTATAAAAGCGAAGGGTTTTCCCCCATGCAACCCAATGTTTGTCTGTATGTCTCTATCCATCTTGAAGCTTACAAATTTCCGGGAACTGGCTTGAATTTAAGTTTGTGTGGAATGTAAATCATACACACCCAATTCTATTGAATTTAGTCCCTACCAAGTTCTACACTACCATGACTACATTATACTACTACTACCTTAATATGCTTTTCAAACTAGTTTGTTTGCTTCCAATGTTTGCTAAGCTTTGCATTTCTAACCTACTTGAACTTTGTTTCAAATGAATGAATGAATGACACTGAAACTTAAATACCAAGACAATATGGGTGTTTTCAAGTGGTACAGAAAAAAATGTGTGTTCGTGTTCTAACTGAAAACCCTCGCGGGAAGGAACTAACTCCCACAAAATGTTTTCACACTTTTCATGATGTAAAACTTTTTTGGGGGGATCTGAGGTTATCAAGACTTACCACCCAATCCGGTGTAGGACATTCCTGGTGACCACAGAGTGACGTTACCAAGTACCAGGTAAAAAATGGAAGCCAGCATAATATGAAAACTCCCATGATAATTCCCAATGTTCTTGCAGCCTTATGTTCACGTTTCATACTTTGCACTGTAAATATAGAAAGAAAACATAGTTTAACATGGCTGTGAGCAGTAAATTCTGTTTTGTTGAATAGTAGAACAGCCCAAAAAAATAACAGTTTTTTTTGTTGGCACTCCACGTGATGTGATAGAAAGCAGGAGTATATAGAAATGTCAACCGGAATTCTTTAGAACCGTCAAGTCATTATGTCAATGGGGAAAGGCAAAGGATGTCAATAAATGTCCAGAAGGAAGTAAATTCTCACAAATATCAGAAACACAAAGCGATCAACTACCAAGAAAGGAATTTTATTAAGTCCCAAAGACTCTCCAGAACAAGAAACGCTACTTTACGCATTTCAATCTAATACCTCTACCCCTTTCAGCCTTGGTAGTCAAAGGTAATTCGAGGGTAAGTAAGAGGGGAAGGAGGAATCAAATATTTTACCATCTAGTGCAATTTTTTCCCTTTTTTCTTCGTATGCTACGCTTGATTCAAGCCCCACGTTTTAGTTCACAAGAAAAACAATGGAGTTGTGAGTATTTCTTTAAGAAGGATGGATTGTCGAATACCAACAACTTAGTACCACTTACAAAGTGACTCACTTTAATTAATTATATGATTTTGTAAAATTCTTCCTTAATTCTATTTTGAGAAAAGTCTTGCAAAGAAGTGTAAGAAGCACCAGAGAATTCCCCTCCTTATAAACTGCAAGCACATATAGATAATTCAGAGAAAGTGGCAGAGCACATCTCGACAGATTTCAATGGTTTTAGGAAGGAAAAAGTAGAGGAAAATGTGGACTACAATAGAATATGTAAGACGTGAGCCTCTTTAAATTATATATATAGCTACTTTTGTGTACCACTCCAAAAATAACTATCTTTCTGAGAACTTTTGCTAAATATATAAAGTATAAGTCTATAGTGTCTAAAATTTTCAAACTTTTCTCTCCTACCGCCACCACTTCCTTTTTCAAGAGGAGCCCAAGAAAGTAGCTAAGAAGAAGTCTCCCACTTGGAAGGGGATTAAGATTAATTACTCTCAAGATGCTACTTTCTCATGAACGTCCTTATATGCCGGTTTACCTTCCTCTATTTATAAATCGAGTAATGCTCTCAAACCAGCAAACGGGAATATGGAAGGCCATGACTGAGTGAGTATAATGATAGCAGTTGATAACCATAGTGAAAGCATTTGGACATGACACTGCGCGACAGTTTATACTGGCCCAACTATTACTCGCCAAAAAGAAACAACTTTTTCTCAAGCTATTAAGCCGTCCCATTCTACTAAATACCCCCACTCTCTTTATAATAGTTGAGATAGTTTTCTGTCAATCTTTTGTACACGCTTCATCTGAGTTTCAAGAGCTTTCTCCGAGCATACCAAATGACTCTTTCTGGCTTGCCTTCCCATTTTAGTTGCGAGTGAATTGTGTTGTCGTCAACAATTTTGTATGGTTTCCTTTTCGTAAAACTCAGTTATCCATAAAAAAAGACATTAAATTTGTTTAATAGCATTCCAACAACATTTAGCAAACAAATTCTTCAGTTCATTGTTACGCCTCTTTAACAACTTTGGATGATTTTTTTTTCATTGCCAGCAAGTAGGGTTTGAAATTAACCGTGTTTCATATGGTACAAATGATAATAATTAATGTCTAGATTGCAACTCAATTGTCGGGGAAAATGCATATGAAGGAAGTCGTTAATATTAAAATTGCGGTAATTTGATTATTTCTAACTGCTAAAGTATATCTAAGCTTGAATATCTCATCAAAGCAATGGAATTTTATCATGTTCTTTTGGAATGGAGGCACAAATAAAGCAACAAAAAAACTTGTTCTTAAAACTTTCTCATATTCATGTAAAGATTTTGCAATTTCTTTCATTCTGCTCAAATAATGTGGAGGAGACGAGGATGAAGAGGAAAGGGAAAAAGTAACTCATAGAAAAATTCAAAAAAGAAAGAAATATACTAAACTAGATGCCTTCTATTGTTATTGTTATTGTTTGTAATTTCGTAAACGGATGAAAGAAGGAAAAAAGTTTTGAACAAGAGCGGAGAAAACTACACAAACAAAGTTTTTACCATGTTTTTCTTCATTCAGTGTATTTCTTTGCTGCAAGTCATGCTGGGGACAGAATGATGAAGAGTATGTGAAAAGTCTGGGGTGAATGATGTTTCTAACATTGGCATACCGTGTCGCTCATCTCTTATTATAGACGATAATATGATCATCAACATCTTAATGATGACCATAAAAGCCGTGTTGTGATGAAGCACCATTCCAATGATGACTTTTTAGCAATGATTCTACCAAACTAGCAAAGAACACATGGTAGCTGATGCCTGGTTTTATTCGCCTTCAACAAATTGTACAGGTAAACTGCAAACTTTTTCCCTGAAAAAAAAGTAGCTGTTTCCTTTTTTGATCATCACTTTGTGAATGTTTTACCTGCCTGCACACTTTTAATGAAAAAAAGTAAAGGGTAAATGTAAAAGTTTAAAAACTCCTTGTTTCTTGCTTCTTTAGTCTCTTGTTTACCACTTTAGTTTGCATATTGCATGAGCTGCGTCTAGTGCTCAAAATAAAATTTCAATGATACAAGGCAACAATGAAGATTTCTTAATTTTGGAAATCTTAATAAGCTTTTGTTTTCCACTAAAAGTCTATCCACTTTTGTGTATTTTTTTAGGTAGGTATGCATGTAACGGGTTCACTATCAATCTGTGTAAAGCGTCTAAAAGTCGGAGTACTAAATTCAATTCAGCTCTACGCTGAACTAGTAAAGCGCAACCCCGTTTCTGCGAATTTTTTTATTGCATACTTTCTACAGTGGGCAAAACACTCCACTTTGTGAGTAGCTTTCATTTGTAACATCGAAAGTCGTAGTGCTTCGAGAACCTGATTTCAATACAATGTTTCTCTCCAAGAAAAGAAACAGGAGGATACTTGATACTTATGTGATCCCAATACTATGGAAAGAAACCCTTCAAGTTTCGTGGGACTGTGTCAAATAGGTAAAAAGAAGCAAAATTGGATGGCCACACCCGATTTCTATCAAATACAACGTGTTCCGCCATCGGCAGTCAATCTTGTCTTATCATGTTACAAATGATAGCCCTAATTTAACTAAATTATTAAAATATTTTAAATTTTTCGAGAGAGACTCTGAGTCAAAACTGGATTTTACTGGTTGTTGTTTACCGGCATGATCATGATAACAATTTTCAATCTAAATCCCTTCCATCCTTTTTGGCTATCAGGGATATCAATTTTTGAAGTTCCGAAGAGTATTGAAGAGCGTTTCTCTCGGAACCAACTATAGCAACGTTTCATATTATGCACATGTCATTTACTACAAAGTGAAGGGTGACATCCTAGTTCCTAATGATTATTATGAATCTCGAAATATACGCCTCAAACTACCCCCTGAAAGACAGCCTTGTTAACTGCTAATGTTGGCTTTTACCTAAGCCGCAAAATATACGAAACCAAGTATGAATGCATTTACATATTATTTGTCAATAGCAAACAGTCTATTACATGTCACATATGTTGGCCCCGTTTTTAAAAGACGTATATACAAAGACATATCTCAACAAAGTTTTCGACTCTCAACATAAATTTATTTACTTCACACAGACTTGACACATCCCATCATCACAAAAGGAAAAATCTCAAAAACCATCAAAGCGTGTGCACACATAATATAAAAGTACTTTAGAGCGGCGAGATTCTGCCTTCGATTTGATACAAGATACAATATATGATGCAAAAAGCATAAAAGCAAGTATGGATGAGCTAGTGAGTGCGTGCGACCGACCTTCTCCGCTTTCTACATACAAATGGAAAGAAGGAAATTCCAAGTTTTTGTGGCAAAACAAATATGTGCATACAACAGCTCACGAATTGAGAGAGTGAGCCATGTTCCACTGAGAGGAGGTGAGGGGTATGCCAACGCATGTTACTCTAATGTCTGTTATTGTTCGAAATTACGTAGCGTGAGGTAAAAGATATTGAGCGGGTGGTTTCAATTGCATTGGTTCCAATGATTTATTTATTTTCGTAACCTCAACTTTCTCCAACAAAACCTACTAAACTACACATGTCTTTAATTAGAGATCTGGTTGAGTTTTGATTTGATGTAGCGAGTGTTACGTAACAACAACAACAACTCAATAGTATCGCATGTCAAAGAACCCAAACTATTCAAAGTTCCTAACAATCAACAATACTACAATATAATTTTGCGTGATTCAATTCACTAGCACTCAAAGAAAGAAGGGATACATGTCTGCAAACGTGTTGAAAGTGAAAGCTACACTAGCTACCTTCAAAATGTGAGAGCTCATCCATCCGACCTTTAAAAGCCACTTCAGAACAAGCCACTATCTCGGCTTCTTTCATCTTTATTCACACATCAGTATTAAAGTGAAGTAGCGACCACGTTAGGAGTCCTAACCATAATAAAATTCAACAATAAAGGCTTCAAACGTGCTTTGTATGTAATAAGTAGAGCCGGTAGCCTCATCAAAACCATCATCATGCTTTCATAGCCCCTAAAACATATTAACTATTCGAAATGTTGCGGTCAGAAGGATGGGGCCCCAAAGCTACAGTATTTATCTAAAAGTTCTTTGATTGTTTTAGACCAATAGTCAAGAGTTTGTCATCATCTCACCTCTAATAATTTATTGTCTGCCTCTGTAACTTACTCATACAGTATGAATCATTTATTCATCATGCTCTAGTATAAATCCAGAAGTGGAACTGGCATTAATGAACAAACTAAAAAAATCGCCTCATTTTCTTAAAAAGTTAATAATTCATTATCATTATAAATGAATTGTATGTGTTATGCCTGCAATGTAACTGCAACCTACATCCAATCTTCCCTTGTTTCTGCATGTAAATGTAGCGACAAAGGTAAATATTTAAGGCTATTCGAGACTAGCACAGGGCTATTTTTTCTATTCATCAATATGAAAAGGATATAGATGTACATACTTATCAATTAAATGAGTGGTTTAGAGATATACCAACCAAACCACCATAAACAATCGTCTAATAACCCTGAACTATCTGAAGTAAACATCTCACTTGCAGATATGTCATCATCAAAGCCAAACCACCATTCACCATCCGGGTATCCTTCATCTGCCAAAAATTTCTCCGGGCTTCACCACTCCGCTGTCTTTCACACCTGAGTGTTATATCATATTATCCATTTCGTCATGTTTTGTTACTGCTTCAGGCACATCATTTGTTTTGTCATGTATGTGCATCAAGATGATTGAAACGGGAAGGCGTAGGTGCTAGGCATAATGTATTGTTGTCCCAATTACAAACAATGTTCCTTAAATTCAAATTAAATGTGGACTGTGACCACATCTTTTGTTACTGATTGCGAGTGCGGAACTATGGATGTGGGCATTACAAAAATAGGGCATGCTTGCGTCAATCCCCTACCAGAAGCTTCCTACATTAGTTGTGGTTATATGCACATCAATCAAGTATAAAAATCATTTTACAAGTCATCTCATACTCGCAAAACTTAAATGACAGGAGAAAATATCCATGGATTGTTTATGTTTGAAACTGTTTCCTGTTGTTGACAACATCCGTCATAGTATTATGGTTAATGATCAAGTAAGTATATTTAAAAAAGGAAAATGCGCACTTTCTCCTACTAATTTTTTAGTGGTTAATTGTGTATTAAAAAGCGATTCCAACTCATACCACAATGCAGAACTTGATCAAAAGCAAAATGTAAGTGATGGAAATTTCAGAGAGCTTATGATAGTGTCTAAGTCTACATATTAATTGGTATGGGCATCTGGTCCTTTAAGTGAAGTTGTAAAGTAGCATTAAGTAACACGTGATAGATAGCTACAGCATCATGTAATGATCACGTTGGTTGAATATTTTGTTGGTGAAAAGTAGTTACTACTAGATTTTCATGAGCTGAGACTTTTCACAACCTTTTCATGCTGGGATAGTGAACAAGTAGACTTACTTGAAGAATTATTTTGTACTGTAATAGGAATTTCACTAATTTGCAAGTGCTTGTTGAGCAGAGCCGCAGCAACTTTCGTCCTGCAAAAACAAATACAAAATCATCATTAGACATTGGAATACTTAGAGAAATGAATGTTTAATTAAATTAGGCTAAGCAGCTCTTGAAGCAATGAGCGTATAATTTCTAAATTTATATATACAGTATACATATTTTCTGATCGGAAAGGAACGTAAAATAATATAATTTGCTACGACTAAAGTAGACTTAATGAATGTAGTTGGATTTTTAACTGACAGACCGTCAATATAACGTAATTGCTGGAGAATTTTATATTATGTATCTGCTCTTTATAGACCATAGTGAGAGTATGTAAATGAACAATAAATTACCATTCATACTTCGAGTTTAAACTATATATACATTCTTATATTATCATGTACCTAATTTCCTTTGACTAAAGGAAATAAAAATGGCAAGGTGTAACGTGGGAATAAATGACGTTAATGTATCCATCCAACAGAGATGGTTCAATAGCCCGAGGCAAACATACATACATCACATCATTTAAACGTCAGTGGTGAATTTTTCCCGTGACAAGCTTATCTCATCCGTCCATTTTTATATTTTAATATGTCAGACACTTTTATTTGCAAGGTATCTGTCCGTGATCAAAATTATTGTTGTAGTTGCAAATAATGATTATATAAGTATATAATCATTATTTGCAACTTGATTTTATCAACTTTGCAATCAAATTTTACTTGATTACATGAAGTACTTCATGTAATCAAGTAAAATTTAACTTAACTTATCATGTCATCATATAGTTTATAAGTAGTGCTGGTTTATTTATGGAAGCTCGTGAAGATTACCTCCTTTTTAAACAATTTTTCCAATTTATGCCATTTAACATGAATTTGAACGGTAAATGGTTTTTCAACCTCATTACATCTAATTTTCCTGCGCTTAATGCCAGTTTTAAATAAGGCCAACCTGTTTATTTCTCGTACATCAAATAGTTCATGGATAAGACAAAAATTAAACTCCAATTTATAAAAAAAGTATTGCTGGAAGTAAGTGTGTGCTTTTGGATTTGTAATGATGAAATGTGGATCAGTAATTTCTATACTTTGTTGAAGAACCTTGAACAACTTCCTCATAATATACCATAATCCCCCTCGCAAACAGTAAATAATAACTTTCTACGAAAAAAATGGTTTGGCAATTTCAAATTAAGATTTACTTTGAAAGTTAAACACAAAAGTTGGAGTAGTGGGTAAGTTTCCGAAATTATACTTTTCAATAGAAGCCAATTGTATTGCACAATTCTCAAAAGGTTTCCACCGAAGGAAGTTGCATCAAATAATGCTGAAAGAAGAAGAATAAAATTTTATACTCAATAATAACCTTGGCTTGTATTAGTTTCTCCTATTTGTTTTTCAGATAAATGTTCCAAAGGAAGCCAAAAAGCAATACTTAGGCTAGCAAGAGTATGAGCATGAGAGAGACCGTCAAGCATGAAGCATTGCTCCACTTTTCTCTTCCTCCTGCAGCAACACCAGGATATCTTCTTCTTGTTGACTTATAGTAGTAGTTAAGTGAATAAATAAATGAGCTGGTAGAGAAAAGGGAAAGCAACACCAGAATACAAAAGGGCATAACAAGAACCAAGTTAGGGAGAAAGTAAAGAAAGTAAAAACTCTGTTGGAAGATTTACAAGTTCCGATGAAACGAATCTGTAGCAGAAACTAAAGAAACTACCCATCATCCCATCACTATGTGCCGCCACAGAAAACAATGTATAGCATTGATATTGATACACACACCACCCGTTTAGAAAACGAACCAGGAAAAAAAAAAGTAGCGGTGTGGTTTTTAATGCAATTCAATACACAGCGCACACACATAAACCTTTACATCCCATCCCATCTTTAACTAACGCTTCTCTGTCTTCAGCTTAGTTGTAACTATTGTATATTAATTTTCATATTTATCTTTCAAGATAAAGTCATTCTTCCTCTTCCGAAAGAAAAGTTGATATCTTTAACAAAGGATAAATGAATTTGTTACAAGTGAAATATGCCCTTGCTTGCTTTTGCTAATGTACTACTATATCAAAAAAAAATGATAGTCAACGAGGCGGAAAATATCTGCAATAGATATTACATACACGTGTACAACTTTCAACCATCAAAAGTAGGAAGTACTGCTGTTACAGCTGGCAAAACTGGATCAAGCTTTTTTGAAAGTATGTATTCCATCACAGAATAAATTTCTTCCACTGTTCCTCACATGATATACAGGGAAAAACACTTTATATAAATCTTTTATTGTGGGTTTGGTTTCCAAAAGTTTGATATATGAAACAGAAAGGTACGGAGGGAAGGTGGAGATTTAATATTGGCATTTTTTACACGTCTTCATACATTCTCGTCGTACCCTTGAATCAATAGTATACCAGTTCTTTTATAAGTGAAATATAAACACTGTATGTACTTTTACTTACGAAACAGAAACCTTGAGTATAAAATCTCTTGCTGTAGTTTAGTTACCTTGTATTCTTGCCTAGCATTAAGGAAACCTTAACCGGAAAAAGTCATCGTCATCTGCTACCACTCATAAGAATGTATTCTGAAAATAACATGCAGTTGCAGTCTAGTGTATCAAGGTATTGCCCTTTCTGTCTTGTTCAATTCTTCCTGTGATTGTTACGTAAGTAGTCATGCTCACTTTTCCAATCCTATAATTCTCTTTGTCCTTCTTTCTTTTCATTTCCTGATCGCTGTCTTTATTTTACTTTCCCTTTTATTTTCGTCAAACATTTTTTTATGTATGTCGATTCATTATTACCCATAAAGTTTCCTTTGAAAATTGGATCCGTTGAAGTAGAACTGTCGATGTACCGGAAATGGTGCTGCGTTATTACATCAAACCTTGGTAATGATTCTATTTTAAAATCTAGCCAAAATGTCATGGAATTATTAAGATTTTATCTGTAGCTTGTTCAAGTGTAGCTAGGTAAACATCCACTGATCTACCCAAGAGTTCATTATGTTATGCTAAACATCAAGGTATAATACTTTTCTGTCGTCTGCTCTGAATTTTGAGGTGACGAAAAATGGATGGTCGAGGCTTAAAGCATGATCATCATATCATATATATTACGTACACATATATGATGGTTTCATGTTGGTGGTTTCAAGTCGGTTTGCCGTAACTTTGCGGCGTTGCTGATGATTTTGATACTTTGTGGTGTGGTGAACGTGATTACTACATGATATGGTGTAGGGCTTGTTGGCATTGGTGGTGAGACACAACTCTATCAAGGAACAATATCAATCTCATGGGAGTGTGGAACAAGACGGCGAAAAAAAGGTACAAGTAGTCAGCAAACTTCAAGTCAGTTTACGAACTTAAGTACTACCACATACCGCGCACCACTTCCACCATGCATACATACCATCGACATAGTTCTGCAGCATAAGATGAAAAACTATAACAAGTTATTTTCTGATGCACATTGAAATAAGTGTGTACAACATTTTCATCCCATGTTATGCCAACCTTTACATGGACGAAAGGATGGTGCTGGTGGTGGTGGTGTTGGTAAGGCTAACTCTATTATTGTACTAACGCTACCACTCTTCTTCCAAGAACCGTTTGCCGTTTTTTCCGGCTCGGGTATCTCGTGTGCTGTTGCTGATTACAAAAAGTATATTTTTTTGGCCATTTCCACTGCACTGCTTTGCTTCGTCGTCTATTCATACCTAGCAAAGGATGTGCCTATTTTTCACCAAATCACATACCGCAACATCGCAAAGGCAAGACTAACACAATGAAGATGAAGCGATACTATCAATATCAAGTTCACTGCGTCTCTGCATTTTGCAGTGAGAGTGAATAATACATACAAAATGATACTCTCTTTTCGTCACATTAACGCTATGCTATCCAAAGGTATTGGCTGGTTTACTCATCCTCCTCAATGTAGATGAAACATGATGCGGTAAATAGGGACAGGGTGGTGATCAAACTAAATTAAATTAAACGAAGTCATTACAAGGAGAAAAACCCTTTGAAGGACTCCAAGGACAAGGGATTGGTAGGATCGTAAAAGAGCAAATGATGTTATCGTTTCCTTTTATAGGTTATTTTTATTTTGGCCACATTCAGCCATTTCTTGGAAAAAAAAGGAATTGGAATGAAATGCACGTGCCTGCCGGTTATATCCTATTTCCGTTATCTCTTTTTTTTGCTCTGTGGATCTTAATTCAGTTCTAATTTCTTGACTTTTTTCCATGTGCCGGTGAACCTCATCATCGCAATCAATCATATTATGGCGAGGTTACTCACTTCCTAATGAGATGGTATGACCGTTGTGTACAAAGCTTGCGGAATTCTTGGAATAAAAACTGGGATGGAAAAGTGTGTGCCTTTGATGTGTCTTTTTACTGACAGTTAGTCCTTAAGACTTTCCTTTTTAGTTATTGTCAATTTAGAAAAGGAGTCAGCTACCATCGATTCATAGTGTGTAGGTCTGTTCTGCCATCAAAAGTCTTGAGTGATGTGATAAATCCCGTTACTTCTCATCCAAACGGTTGTGGCTCAGAACACGAGTAGAGGTTTGCTTTGCGACGTGGATCAATGACGAATGTTGGTTTCTTTACGGGGGTGGAAATTCTTCGAACTGTTTGCGCCAACGTTTTTTTATAGATAAGACGCACATAAATCCTTTGTCAACATCTTTTACGTGTGTAAATAAATTTCTATTTTTGACATATGTGACAATCGGAACCCCACCTCATTTTCCTTAACCTCTTGTTTCCAAGAAGCCAGAAGTATTTACACCTCCGCAATTTTTATTTATGCTGTCTTCCGGTTATACTTGTAGGTGGATGAATCAACGTAATTTGGAACAAGAGATGAGGACAAGTCATGCTTTTCTAAAACTCAGTTCTTTAATACAATCCTGTGGACTAATGTCGCACAGTCTTGTACTAACGATAAGGATTAGTGGGAAGCTTATTCTTTTGCATGTGCTACCTCAGTAGAACCACCAATGCTCCAGCTTATTACACCCATCCCTATTTGTGCTCATCAAATGACTGCGGTATCATTAAACAGGGGGTTTTTTATTTCCGCACTTCAAAACGAGAGCTAATAACCAACCAAATAATAATATTTTTGGGGAGGATTTCATGAAATGTAAGCCAGATTAT
This sequence comes from Orchesella flavescens, assembly GCA_964034955.1. NCBI lineage: Eukaryota > Metazoa > Arthropoda > Collembola > Entomobryomorpha > Orchesellidae > Orchesella > Orchesella flavescens. Next base: position 17,182,944 of record OZ035953.1, on the reverse strand, counting down.
TTTCATTTAATAGTTGCCACACTTCCTCATAAAATATAAGCAGAGTCAATTAGCCTCCCTACACTTTTCATCAGTATTTTAATGGAACAGAAACACCACTACTTATGGAATTCTGCCACAAATGGTTTTTCCATGCTTATCCACGCCTTCTTTTGAAAGGGAATCAATATAATTAATAAGTATGAAATTATATTTCCACCAGCTGGAATTTCAACAATATTGATAATTATTATCTGGATCTAGCGTCTATATAGTCGTGTATCTTTTCAAATACTTTTACATCCTCCAATCTCTTTTTCAGTCTTGTGTCAGCATCAGTAGCAGCAATATTTCATGAGGAAAAATTTTACTCAAAATCCTCGCTAATTTATTACAACTTCATTCCACTGCGACAAAACCCTAATTATCATGAGATTTTGGCAATAAAATTTGACCATGTGTATAAAACAAGGTAAGCAGAAAATGCAAGGACGATATGATATGATGATCATAGTGAAAATTTGGGAGAAAGGGAAAAGGGAGTTTACAAATCATCACTTTATGTTGTGTGTGTTTTGAGCAAACGTAACGTTTACCTAAGGTACATCCATTATTTACGGCGTTAAACATCACAACCATTTTTCAACTAGACGATAACACACTCCTCCAGTATTGATAATGACGATGCAATGATACTGATACTACTACTCTTATATAACGTAATGTAATCTCTACGTGAGGCTTACAATTTCACAAATTGCAAATTTTTTGTTCGCTATTTTCTCCTTCCATTCCATCCTCCTTCTTACTCACCAGTGAGCAGAAGTGGAAAAGGAGAAGAAAAATCGCTTTTTACCATGGCCATCCTGTGTGAGTTGTGCTACTTATATGCATTTGGTGAATGAATGAATGAATGAATGAGAGAAATTGGTGCAGAGAAAAAGGCAATGCTAAGGCTTACTTCCTAGATAAAAAGAAATATGCATAGAGGAGCAGAGAGGCTGTCTTTCATCCTCTTCAAGGGAAAACATGAGAGAATATATAGTAGTTTTCCAAAGTCATCATCATCATTATCATTGTCATCAGTAGTTTCCTCATCTCATCTCTTTAAGTCTAGGAGAAATGGGGGAAAACAAGGCGAGAAAATAACATGAGGAAATGCTCCACTAAGCAGTTTTCCTGAATTGACTTGATTTTCACTCTCCTTTTCATAATACGTTGCCGCCGCCGCCACCACTCAAGTCAGTGAAAGTCTTTTAGCTTTACACAAAGTTTTGGGTTGTGTACCGTAAATGCGTGGAGGAAATACACACTTGACTGAAACATTTGAATGAATAAGCATACAATTCAGTAGTTTACGCAGATTTTGTATTCACACTAAAAAATGAAAGTATACATCTACCTTACTCACGCTTGAATATTTATTTTACGGTCCGCGTTCCTACTTTGCTAACATCTGAATAAAAAGGAGTTTTAAATAAGTTTTAAATACAAAGACACTTTTAAAGAGAAACTACTTCATCTTAATTGCGCATATTGAATTCCACTCATGCTTAGCTTCCTCCAGCTGATGAGTGGGGAGAATTACCTTAGAAAACATGAAATTAACATGTTTGTTTGATAAAGCAAAATGGATGCATAAAAAATTTTATGCGCAGCTCATATATATATCAACAACAACAACATCCTAAGCACCACTGAAAAAAATAAGAGGAAAACCATAATTCTAAGCATGAGTGTCATATATATTCTCATTTTCTTTGAGAAATGGCAAATACTCCACTCCACCACACTACACCACCTACTTGCTTTATAGCAAGGTCTTTTTTGTGCAAATTACTTTGATCCCAGTGCTTAGGTTAATGATTAATTTTCGGAAATGGGGTGGCCATATAATGCAAGCAAGCCATACTGTAAATTCCACTTTGAAGGTTTCCCCCACGTCCTTCATTAAATCCAACGTCAAAGATGATGAAAATACTTGAGTATATGACACTCCAGCATTCCGCTTAAACTCTTATTCCAGGAACGAGTTTTTTAAAAGCTTGACTTCACTTTCATCAGCAATCTTGACTGCTATCAAAATCACCATTGGCATAGGTATTCCTTGTTTGTAGAGATAAACGGGTTGTAAACATGTGCAAATATGATGTTCTTGTTGTATCCTTGGTGTTTATATGATATACTCTGAATGCAATCTGACACTAGCCGTCCGAGAAATGGAAGGACAGACATTGGAGGAAAGTGTATTAAACTTGGAGGTGGATGCAAAAAAATACCTATCACTGTATCAAAATTACACATTTTATAGACATAGTCAACCATATCTTCATGCGTTGGTCTTACTGTAAAAAAAATTCGCTTTTGAGCTGGCGTACCCTAACTCCAATATATTTTTCTAACCGCTTGTATATTGGATTGAGTTTGTTAAGGGAGTGGAACAGAACATGTAATGATTTACTGCATGTTTGTTACTCTACAAAAATATTGCTCTTATCAGCTTGTTTTTTTCTCTCTGTTCTTTCGTCCTTCTTTCTTCTCCTCTTTTAGTTATTTTTTGTACATGAGCGACCGTAGTTAATAGCATTTGAAGCGTTTAGAAAGCGAAACTGAAATGAAGGGAAGCAAAAGCATTTCTCCTAAAGAGAAAACGAATAATAAAACATAGGGAAAGAGCAGGAGCAGATGTAAGCACCGGTTAGGAAGGAAATAGCAAAGCATTTTTCCTTCTTCATTTCCGCTCGCTGAACTCAACCATCATAAACTCCTTTTTTTATGTATCCTTAGGAGTTGGTGGATGTGCCTTCTCGTGGTGTAATAAATTTACTCATCGGGGATTTGAGGGAAACAGTGGCAGTAGCTGGAGAAAGAGGAAAAACGTTCGAAAGATAAAGATAAAGGAGGCAAAAAAACAAATGAATAGACAAATAATGATCATTTGATCAAGCAGAGCACACAATCTCCTCCGTTATGTTTGCCATAAACATGCACATTGACTGTTTCCCTCACAGTCACTCACATCACATCACACAATCTGTTTCCAGTTTTACGTATATGTGATTCTAGCCACACAATAAATATCAAACGTCTTTCCCAATCTGCTCTCCCCAGTTGAAGACTCCATGTGTGATTTTTAAGAAGTCGGCTTTGACATTTTGTCGTTAGTCGTTATGGCACACCAACCGCATAATGTGAAGTAAGCAGAGCTTTATCGCATATAATGTATCGCATCACATCCCAGTTCAAGAAGTTTATCGGACGCAGAGAAAGGGAGGAAATGAAAGGAAAACCCGTGGTCTTGTGATACCTGTTTTTTGTGAATGCACAAGTAGAAATATGTAACGTTAGGATGTTATGAATGAGTATTATTGTCAGTCTCATACTTCTCTCCACTTCACTTCCTCTTCTTAATTTTACCAAAAGTACATTTTTGAGACATAAGAGAAACATAAGAAATGCTTTACTTTCGCATGGTTTCACTGTTCCTGAGAAAAACTTTTAGTCGTTCTTAAAACACAGAAAAATGAGCCTTTAAAAGCAAAAGGGATAGAAATCAGTGAGCTGTTTTGTTATTCAAAATACTACATTAAAGTGTATATTAAGCACACATATATATGTATTTTTGCTTTAAAGTCATCTTTTGGTTTCTTGGAAAACTTGATTCGCTCCGTTATCCATAAAGTGAGTAGGCTTCATTTGTATAAGTTTGAAAGAATACATTTAACCATTTACTGTTTTAGCTGGTGGTGAAATACCAAAAGGAAAGACTAGAAAGGACAGGTTCTGAGTATTCATTTGATATTATGTATATATGCCAATATTATATTATGAAAAGAAATGAGATACATAAATTTCTTCACAGTTATGAATTCATAGACTCTTCTTCTCTTTTCTGCTTCACAAAAAGTATTATGCTTCTTCACGGGACCTCAAGCGTAAAGGATTACCTTTCTTTTTGGAAACGGGAAACCCAACTGAAAATATAAGGTTGTAATCTTTTGCACGATAGTAATAATAACATGCAACTGACTGAGTGATGGAGAGTACGATTATATAAATTATATGGTAACATGTTCGCCCAGCAAAGGAGAAAAGAAAAGGATAAACGGGGAGAAAGATAAACGATTGGACGTCCACAGGTTTTCCCCTAAGATTAGGATGGGATGATGACAATGATAATAATAATAATGGAGAGAGAAGAAAAGGGCAAAATCACCACTGACCATTTTACCTTCAAAAGAAAGTCAATCCCTTTTTCTCTCTTTTCCTTCGTCCTCCCTTTTCTTCCTCAACATCTCATAATCTTGATAATTTCATTTTCTTGCTGATGCTTGCAGGTAAAAAAACGAAAGAGAAAGGGAAGAGAACGCGTTGAGCGTCGAGAACGTGAACAGGAAGGAAGGGATTCTTCGAAAGAAAAACTCGAGTCCCATAAAAAGGCACATGTGCTCATGATCATGATGACGATGCTAACATAGCAAGAAAGCGAGTAAAAGAGGGGGCTTTCTCAGAGACTTATGTAAGTGTTATAGGGCACTATAACAAAAAAGAATCTATAGCTTCCATTGCCCATTACAAATCATAAATTTAACAAAAAAGGTGAATGGATGAGTCAGAGTAGAAAAAGGTCACTGTTACCCAGTCCCATTCCAATTACAACCACTCTCTCTCTTTCTCTTCTACTTTCACTAATGCATACTTGGAAGCGGACCTCAGAGTCTCTAGAAACAAGTAACCACACTAGATTTTCTATGTGCAAGTAGTAAAGCTAGATAATGATGGCCAAGGGTTAGTGTATTACATTACGGACGGACGTACGAGCGTGCATGTATGTATATACATACGCTTAACTACCTAAAAGTTCTAGTTTTGGTGGATGTGTATGGTCACTAATGATTTATTTAAAGTGATGCTAGTATTTTGTAAGCAGAATATTTTACGTTGCGTTCGTTCCTTTTTAGTTTCCCCTTCCTATTTTCTACCACCGCAAGATACTACCATACCAATGGTTTGGGATGGTAGCAGTAGTGACTAACAAATAAATTTTATCTATAGACATTTCTCATCTGTCTCATTTTATCTTGTATTAATGATGATGACATGCTATTGGGTATATTTCCATTGAGAGAAAAAGGGAACCATATCGTTTGGAGCAATAATGAGTAATATGGATTTGAAATTTGAAAACTATTTCCACAAAAAATAATGGCAGAGTGCTACGGTCCACTGGTAAATGTCTACAGCAGCTTCCTAATTTACAGAGTTTTGCAATCGACCAACAAGGAATTTTACTCCTAAACAAATCCCCTTCAAAAAAATAGTATGAACGTGATGTGGGGATAAATAAAAGTTGGCATGGAAGGATGGATCTTAAGGACTTGATCAACATAAAGGAGGAATGTTGTGTTATGTATTATGTGTAGTGGCTTGTGTGTGTGTGTGTTGTGCATCTCTTGTTCATTGAAGGTGCAAAACACTGACAACGGCAAAAGTTAGTTGGCCTTGTTTTGCGGTTTTTTGTAAGAACATTTATAACGACCTGCAACCAAATTTATGTCCAATGGAAAGGAGAAAACTTTTGCTGTAAAGGGATGCAAGCAGGTTTCGTGCTCGTGGACATAGAATCAGGTTGAGATGCTACGCATACAATCACCAAAAATGGTTATTAGAATACCATGGAAAGTTTGTTTGGTGGAATGTAGTATGGAAGATTTTGCTAATGTCGCCTTACAACTGAAGTTGTGTGGATTGTTTAGACATAAAACATTAATCGGTTGGCTGTTGTTTTTAATATTCCAACTCATAAATCATTATACGGCGGCTTTCTCTCCGGGTCGCACAGGTAAAGGGAGGCTGAGCAATAAAAATTCATCAAGTTTGTCTATGAAATACAATAATTGCAGAAAGTTTACCGCTTTGAGAGATTCATTGGGCAAACAAAGGAATGGGTTAGGTCTAACGTTGTTGCTTAGTCTTAGACTTAGGCACTACCGTTTCCAACTTGTACCAGAAAGTTGATGTCACATCCATTTAAAACGCATAGGTTAGAAATTCGGATACAATTTACGTCAATAATGAATTATAACGACCATGATGAATATAAATATAGAAGCAGCAGCTTCCTAATACTCCTTTTCACCCTGATGCTCGTGCGTATGTACTTGAGAGAGAGAGAGAGTGTGTGTACCGTACGAATTTGGTGGTACGTACCATTTGCATATTTTACTTGTACTACGTCCTTCACGTTGGGAACAAAATATGGAACATGGAACGTTGTACACTTACTCAAGTCACTTTTTGAAGGGATTCATTCTTTTTTTTGGCTTAGTGAGTGGGAATGTGCAGCCTTTTTCACTCACCGCACCACTTTCAGTTTCCCACTGTTCCCTTCCCATCACAGACTGCACTCAAACACATAAAATCACGCTCAAACTGTCTGCAAGCTATAAGGAACCCAGCCAACCACTATTACTCCTCTCATCATAATATGTGAAGAGTATGTATATGGTCACCATCACCATCAGTGCTTCCAACTCAACACCGTGAAGATGATTATCATCATCATCACCATCACCATTGCCACCAACCACCACCATCGTCATCACTAGCTCAAACGCCAGGAGCAGAAATGCTGCATCAGTCTAAGCAACAACAGCTGCATCACTGTGTGTGGAAAAGGAAAAGTAGATTTTAATATCTGACGAAAACCACGCCATCAACCAACCCATGTATATACATTTAATATATCATTAAACCCCCCTTGACTCCCTATATATCATAGGACCCGAAAAATCCCTAAGCCTTTTCTCCTCTTTGCATAGTGATGCCTGATGCTGCCGCTGTTGATGATGTATTCTTGATACACATCAACAGCCACAGAAAACTAACTCACCTCTTCTCAACTACAAAGCACACGGACAGAATAGAATGGCGTAATGATAAAGGGCTCCCTCACACTCTCTCCAATTTTTTCCAACACTGGCTCATATCTCTTCTTTCTTTCCGTGCGTCTTAAAAAAAATATCCGTATCACCAAACCAGTTTTCCTGCAGCCCTGTATACATACATCCCGTTCTTTTTGCATAGACAATGGGTAAGGAAAAAGTAAAGTTCAGAATACACTCATGCATTACAGCAATAACTTTCTCCTGACGTTACCATGCTATTCCTCCTTCTTAAATATTCTGAAAGCCATGATAAGTTTTTTTTAAATCTCTGTTTCTCACATAGGAGGTTGAGTAGGTACCTATGTAGGTAATCTTTTTATGTGGCTGCTCATAAAACATGACAATCAAATGTAAATGAGTGAGTTATAGATTAAGACTTAAATTCCATTTTCTCCTCTTCCCTTTCACCTTTATCCAGGGAGCGACGATAAATTAATTAGTGGAAATTACACAAAGGAAATACAACTTTACTTTGTGCATTCTGCTTTCCCTTTGAAAGTAAATTAGGCCCGCATAAATATTTTTCACTTTATTACGTAGCTGAAACCCATTCAGCGTAGTTATAACTTACTAACGAGTTGTACGTCTGTCTGTCCGTCTGTCAGAACTCTCCAGTCGACATGCGATTTCCGATTTCCACAAAATTTTGCATACAGGTAGTACACGTAAAGAGCTTGCCTGGTATACCTTTTCAGCTAAATCGGTCAAAGTGTTCAGAAGTTATGGGCGCGAAAATTCAAAAATCCACAGATTTGGCTGAAATTTAGTACTTAGCGGTTGATGGATGGGCCTAATCGATTCCTTATGGTAGAAATATCTCTATGAAAAGTATTTCATCCAGTTTTGTATATTTTTTAGCTCAAAAATTCAAAAATATTCCTATTAATCCCCCAGTATTCCTATTCTCCCGTTTATGCCGTTCAGCTACGATTCTAGGCCTGCTTACAAACAGTTTATTATGAATGCATATTCATCAAGCTAACTGCTCCAGTGAATGCGGCATCCACTTTTGCTTTCAATTATGCAAGATCTAAAAAAAAATATCAAGGTGAGACACACCTTTTGATCATAATGATTTAAATCATTATGATAAACAGGAAAGAAAAAATTCCACGAACAATTTGTCATGATATTCCTCTTTTTTAGATGGTTTAAAGTGGTTTCCGGCTGGTTTAAAATTGCAATAGGTTTTTTTTTACATATTGTTTGAAAAAGAGGGTAATAAGAGTTCATAGGAATTTACTTTGAAAACTCAGTGTAAATTTTGGTATTAAACTTTGAGAAGACACTTTTTCTACATTTCTATTTTAATGCAGAAATAATATTCTGGGATAAAAAGATTTGTGTCAAGTTCCATTATAGAAGTATACGGTTCATTGCATTTATCTTTGGACCTGAGTTCCGCTGGTGACACAGACACTATATCTGCATCATATGTAGCTATGAGCTTTCCACTAAATCAGGATTGCCGATACCATGTAAAGAAGAGCCCTTCTGAGACTAGTCCTAGGTTTCGTATGCGTGTGTAACCACGACTTTTATAAGCCACTACTTTACTCCAATTTTTCCATTTTCCATTATATATATCCTGGATTTTCTCCCTCTCGAATCTCCATTTTCACTTTCACATTTTCGTTTACTTCGGTGGACTTGAGGAGAGGAAATATTTTCTTTCATCTGGAACATGTTCACCCAGCTTGTGTGAAGCACATTGGGTATGAAAATTCTTTTGGAGCTTGAGAGCAATGCTCACTGTCTCCTATAGAAAGACAGTTAAAGTGGCTTTGTGTCCAATAATAAAGCCTAATTAAGTCTATTTTGGAAAATGGTGTAATTTTGCAGTAACAACACACATTTTTGGAACTGTTGGGGTAAAGTGAAAGATATTGCTTAAAATTTTAACGAAACGACTACAAACGATGACGAATACAAACGAAAACCTTTACCAACAGAACTTCGTTTGGTAATTTGTAAACTTCTATTACTTTATTTTAGTTTGCAACTCAAGCGTGAAGCATTCATCTTATTTGTTACATTGATGCTATTAGTATTTATTCGATCATCAAAGTTATAATAAAAAACATTCCCCACGTCGTATGATGTCCACTTTGTCAAGAAGTGTTCGGTTTTGTGAAGTCTTCCGCGATCATACCTTTATTTTATGTATGTATATCCTTCAGATCACCATCTAACCAAAAAAAATTCTCTATTTAATAAAAAATGTATTTTGATTCACGATGCAGTGTTTGGATTTTGGATCAATAGGGAGAATTGTATTTCTACTTACACTAACGGCTCATTGTTTATGTATTTTTATGTGTGTGCTTAGGTATTCCACATGTGTACCCGCATATTACTACCGGGAAAACTTTATGTTTTGTTACTTCCAATCCAGAAAACAAACAAATAAATGGTGAAGAATGCAGAAAACGTTGGACGCGATAAATATTATTCATGTGCACACGTGTGTGGTGGCTGCTGCTTGGTGTACTTGTCCAAAGATTTACTTGTGTTTTTGTGACATTTATTTCTTCCTATAAAACATATTACATTTACGCCAAACTGAGAAAAAGTACAAAAAAATGCAAAAAACCAAATGAAGCGTTCCCATTGCAAATATATTTGCAAGGCAACATTGAGCATACTACTTTTGTCAGTTCGTTATATTTGCGAGGAAAAAAGTTCACAAGAGGCTACTTAAAGTCATTTGAATTTATGAATAAACCATTTATAACAGATTTTAGTCATACTGCAGAATTTTTTTGCTTCCAAATCAGAAAAAAATACCTTTGTATTGCACACTTGCAAATGCAAATGAAACATGAAAATGTAAAATATTTCAAAAATTCAAGTACACGATTATTCAAACCACAATGAAAATATTCCACAGGAATACAATGCGAACTGTATTATACACACACTTGAAAATTTACAGTGACGGAAGGACAGACACAAAGCGAGGGATATGATAATGTCCACTGCGCCTTCTCTCACCAGAATGTCTTTTTCTTCCCTCGTTTTCATATGTCAACATTCCCAACTGAAATGTAAAGCAACACTAGAACTGAGGACTACCGCTCCATTTATACGGTTTCATGCAGTATTCCAAAACATTTCAAGATTTTCCCTTCATTTTTCATACCACCATACTTTTCCTCTCTGAACAATGCAGACAATGTCATTTCTGCATATATACATGACTCCATCCCTAAAATGGGAGAACATTCAACACTCACATAAAACAGAAAATAGACGGAAAGAAACAATTCCACCTTTTTATGTCCTCCCACCTATTTTCACTTCTTGTCTCTTTCACAGTAAAAAAAATCCTACATTTTTTGTTTGAAATATTTACCTAAGCCTATGCACCTACATGGTTTCTCTCACATTTATTCAAGCTTTTACAATAAGTAGATATTTCTCACACCTCCAGCCTCAAACTCTTATCATTCATATAAACTGTAAAATGGTGGAACATTTATTCTTTGGAAAGAGTGAGACAGTGAAGAGAAACAACGTATTTTTTTCATCATTGCTTAGCCAATTGGAAATTCGACCGATATGATACATGATACTGGGAGTCGTACGTCGTGTAAAAAGAAAAAGCAAAAATTTTCAACACGCTTGAAAGAAAGCTTTCTCCAGAAAGAAAAAAATGTGGCTGCCTCGTGTGTCTAGGAATCCTTTTTTTTTGTATAAGCTGATGTTGTTGCCACCACCATCATTCCACTATGCATTTTGTCTGTTTCTCTCCTAGAATTACCAAATGTGCATGGAATCTCACGATACATTTGTATACTTGATAAGGGGGAGTTGAAATGTTGAGAGAAAGAAAGAGCAAAGTGTTATCTTTAGGATGGGAAACAAGGCGTCTATTTTCCCCTTTTTTGTGTTATGGTATTTCCCTACACAACTATAAAATATATTGTGAATACGTGTCATCCAAAAAATGCTACGCCATAAAATACAAAACTAGAAAAGGAAGGAAAAATAAGAAAGGCAGATATAGAGTAAAATATTTGTTTTAAAGTTATTGTTTCCTTCGTTTTCTCTTTTACTTTGAGAGATGTTTCAAGAGAGGAGACATGTAAGTAGAAATAGGGGGAAAAGTTAGATATAGCAAAACTTTCGATTTCCTTCAGTTTTGTGATTATTTACCGATTTGAAAAGTTTATTTATCATCATCATCACATCACATCACTCCCATCACCATCAACTTTATCACCATCTGTGAGACTGGTGGTGTGTGGTGAGTGGAGTGGGATGTGATGGGAAATATAATATAATGTATATATGCATGTTATAAAGAATGTGCTGGTAGCTTATATTGCATTGCATTGTTTTCCAGTATGAGTAATACATTGTAGCTTGTAGACATTTTCTGTGAAAGTGATAAGAAACATTGTTAAAACTGGGAAAATGGCGACGATAGATGCACGGATCATGAGATAACCAAGCTTACTTTGCTGTAGCGTAGACATAGCTCTAGGCTACTTGAAAACATTGCTGAATAACAAAGAGTTGAATAAGAAGACTTTTTTTTACCTTGATAGAAATTTAAACCACAATTGGGATGGGAGGAAGTAGCTGAGCTTTTAGTTAAGTAATCAGGTTATTGTTGGAATTTTTTAAGATAAAAGACGGTCAGACAAACACATAAATAAAAAGAGCGTGATCACTGTCCCATTACAAAGAATATGTGAAGTACAAAAAAGAAGTTTAGTAAAGAAAATACTTGAAATGAAAATAAAAGGATGAAGGGAAAGTAGAAAGAGTCCAATGCACAAAACAAGCATCTTGTTAAAGCCTTGCCCGTGAGGGATACATGAATTAAATAAACATGCATACACTCTCCTTATTTTTTAAGTAAATACAAAACTTAAGCTACCTGACAGAACATAGATGCTCATTTTGGAAAAAACAGTGCGAATTTAGCTATATCATGAGCCATCCTTATTCTCTTCATCCTATTTCAAAGCCGATGATATAATCAGCTTGTATGTATGTATACTTTTCATTCAGTCGTAAGAGGAAAAAAGAATTGAATTATTTCAAAGGGTTATGTTGTTGTTTTAGATTTTAATCAATAGTTTAAGCATTGAAATAAATAAATAAACAATCGTCGTTGCCAAGAAACCAGTTCTTGCTTTCCAACATCTTTATCCAATCTTCTTTCCAATAACTTTGACATGCTTGATACTTCAATTAGTAATTTATGCGACGATCATTTTGCAAATTAAAACTTAAAAACTTATTCCTCCATTATAAATAATCCTCTAAAATTATTTTTGAATACAGTTTAATACAGCACGTGAGGAAAACAACAAGATTCACAATGAAGTTCTTTAGTTCTGATATTTAGTGACATTTTTTTACTAGATATGTAGTTTAGAATTCCATCAACATTTTATATCATGTCAAGCATCTACTTTCAATCCACTTTCAGTTTCGATATAAAAAAAAACGTGCTGATGAGCCCAGGAAATGTACTCCATCCAACAAAACTGCGTTGTCATAAATATATTATGCAAAACTTAGTTTCATCAAGAAAAGGAAGAAAATAACACGCCAGCGACAAATGCCGAAGGGTGTTCTTTGACTCATGTAGTAACTGGTAAAAAGGAAGAAAAAGAAAGTGGAAGACGAAAAAAGAAAAGAACTATCACAGGCTTTACATGGTTGTTGGCTCATGTGAAAGGTATCAGTGAATGTGAACTGATGATGTGCACAGAGACAGACACATGATGATGATGATGAAGTACAAAATGTAAGAGTTCTGTTGGTAGGTATTGCCAACATTTACACTTCAAGGTAACAAAACTGTATCACATCATCATGATTGTGTTTGTGTTTTCCTTGTTGCACCACCTTTCACAACAAGGAAGGAAAAGTGAATGGCCGATATAAAAAACAAACGACATATTCCATGATAAGTTTGAGCTCTGTAGTTGTAGTGCAGTCAGCCATGTGGCAACACAAAGAATATGAGCGTAGTGAGGTGAAGAAAGTGATTTTTTCCAAAGTTCTAATAATGTAATATCATCATGCAATATAATGAAAGAAATTGAAAAGTTGTCCGATCAAGTATAAAAGTATATTTACAGTTTGTAAGTATATATTTACTAGTATATGTATGTAAAGGTGTAAGAAAATAGTAGATCAGGAAGCATGATGGCATGATGCTTATGCGATGACAAACCCATGTAGATTTATGCAATGGAATTGGATTGGATCATTGAAGTCTATATTCTAAGGCATTGAAAAGTAACCCAGAGGATTATGAGAATACAAATATGTACCATGAAAGGGAATCATCCCTTTTTTGGGAACATATCATCATAGCAAAGTTGGGTAATGGAATAAACTTTCCACACTCTGTCACCTGGCACAAATAAAATTGAAAATAGAAGGATCCCTCCTTCTCAACTAACTCGTTCAAAAGCACGTCTTTTAACAACTCTATCTTCTTTCCTTTGGCCTGCTAAAGATTCTCCTTTCGTTTTCCATTTAGATTCAGTCGTATCTAAATCATCTAAAATATGGAGGCGAGTGGGAACGGGTTTTCAATGTGAATTTTAAATATTTTACAAGTCCATAGCAGTCTTACATTACCATTACTTAACAGCAAGAGTGTAGGAAAATCATTTCGCCATACTTTATTTGTATTCACTTAATTAACTAATCTGAGTGTTAAAGTAGTTTATCAAAGTAAAGTAGTTCCTTGAACAGTTCATCCCACTGTTGAACTAACAATGATGGAGCTTACATAGTGCAAAGGAAGTGAAGGGAACAATGTAAGAATGAAGATGTTCTTGATTTTATTACACGGTGTGAAAGAGTGAGTCATCTGCGAAAAGTATACTTTGCTTTCAAGATTCTAAAAATGAATACCAAACAAATTTACATACTTTGTTGCATAAATAAAAGTTGGACGGAAGAAGATTTAGTACACGTATCATAGTTTCATCCTATCATAATCATGATATCATCACTGCATCCATTTAGAACTTCCTAGTGAATGTAATGCCGACTAAAACATCAATTAAAATGGTTGAACCCCCTGAAGGTGGATAATATTATGCATACGTTTGTATCCTTTTATCATTTTAACATTTATGAGCAGGCACTCACCATTTCCTAGCAGCTTCATCACTTTAATGATCATACACTTCCCTTTCTTTTAGTCAGTAAGGAAAAAAATATGATATGAATCTGCACTGTTGTTTTATGCTATGAGTAACTAGAAACATTAGTAGTAGCAATGGTGATGAGGAATGCAAATGAGTCTAATAACGTTAATAATTTTGTGACGGGGAAGATATTATACGACTCTAAGCTTTTATATTGAAGGCAGTCATACCCTCTTTCTCCAGTTAACACATTATTCCCAGATAAGAACTCCAATTAGCTTTGCTAAATTATGAGTTACAAATGCTTCTATTAAATTACTAAGATAAAACAACTACTTATTTTTAACTTTGCAACGAATTTTCTATTAAAATTAGATTCCAGCGTTGAATTTATTGTATAAAGTTTTTTGGAGAATTTTTTTATGCACAATAAATAGACGGATTGATATGAGAAAGAATGCTCCACAACTGAAGTTAAATGTTAGCTAGGTAAACCGTTAGCGACCGGTTTCTTTATTCTTCATCAGGCTTCACACGAAGTACTTGGAACTTTTTATGTAAAAATTATTTCATGTTCAATGTACGACGTCTGAACGGCTACTAGTTATGTTTTAAGTTTTGACTCTAGTCTATTTGTGAAATATTTGGGAAATAAAATTAAAATTCATAATCTCTTGATAGACAACGCAAAACCAGCTTCGTTCTACTTACTTCCTAAAGTACATAAGACCTTTGTAAAATTTCCTCCAGGTAGACCAATCAGCAGTACATGTAGTAGCAAAAATAGGAATGTCAGTGCAGTTGTTGATTTCATATTCAAACCAATAATGTGTGAATTACCGGGTATACTTTTAGATACCACACATTTTCTACACATACTAGATACCATCACACTGGAGGAAAATAAATCATACACTTTAATTACTTACGACATAGATAGCATGTACACGAATCTTAATGTCAACAGATGCAAATATTTTTGTATGAAAGCGTTTAGAGAATATAAAACTCATAATACACTTCCATTTCCTTTATCAGAACAAGATATGTACTCACTCCTAAATGTTTGTTTAGATTACAACTACCTCCAATACGAGAATGATTTTTTTGTACAACATAGAGGTATACAAATGGGGAATTGTGCTTCTGTGTCTATTGCAAATATCACAGCGTATTATGAACTCAGAGATATGTTTGTAAATAGACCAGAAATAAATGAAAATCTAAGATTCGTAGATGACGGTTTCATGATTGTAGAAACTACAAATATTGAAGATGTAGATGCATGGACAAAAGAAATTTTCAAACATAATTACCTTACATTTACAGTACAACACAGCCCCGTAGAAATTAATTTTTTAGATGTCACCGTACGGATAAATGGTAATAAGTTAAGTACTTCGTTATACAAAAAACCTATGAACAAATGCATGTACCTCAGTTACTTCTCCAACCATCCAAAGCATTTATTGCGAGCACTACCATACAGTCAGTCCATAAGGATTAAAAGAATATGCTCGGATCCCGAAGAATGTATATTAGAAATTAAAAAGATGATGTTAAATTTTAGTAAACGAGGATACCCACAAGATATTTTACATGAATGTATACACAAATTAAACCAAATCGAACGTTATGATCTACTTAAACCTAAGAGTAAATATCTGATCCAAAATCTGTCTCTCTTCCACCCTGAAATTCTCAACAAATATGATATACAACCATACTCTGTAATGCAAATGAACCCATGCTCAACAAACCAAGATTTTTATGTAGTCATTCCATATTACAAAAATGTATATAGGCTTAAACAAATAGTTTCAGACTTCCTTAGAGAAGAAATAAACCACTGTAACAACGACAACATAAAATGTATTCTTGAACAAATGTCTATCCATATTGTCTTCTCTGTCACAAATAGACTAGAGTCAAAACTTAAAACATAACTAGTAGCCGTTCAGACGTCGTACATTGAACATGAAATAATTTTTACATAAAAAGTTCCAAGTACTTCGTGTGAAGGTAAGAGTTTGTAGTAGCTTTTAAGATTTATGAAAAATATAAAATACTGATTTATGATCTATATAAATAAAATCCTTAGCGACCAAAAATGAAGTTGTGTCGATGGCCCTACTGACTTCGTTGTTTAAGTCGGGTGGTCATATTGTACATCATTCGAATCACAAAGAGTTGGTGTTTCATAATAAATAATTATCTTCATACAAATATGTTTGATGTTGAATACACAGCCGCATGAAAATGGCAATTTTTGTAAAATTTGATGATTTTGCCCAAAAAATACATTCCAACCGGTCCCTCCTGAGTAAAACTGCTTTAAGCGAACTGATTAGTAGCAGTGCCCTGGGATTCCTTAAAGGTTGCAGATGGATCGAATCATATTCGTTACATCCATATTGATTTTATGTTTGCGCAATGATTTTTTTAATACGGAGCACTTTTCAGGTATTAATTCGCAGCGACCAAAGCTGAAGATGTGTCGGTGGCCCTACTGACTTCGTTCTTTAAGTCGGGTAGTCATATTGCACATCATCCGAATCACAAATAGTTGGTGTATCCTAATAGTTAATTATCTTAATACAAATACGTTTGATGTTGAATATACAGCTACATGAAAGTGGCAATTTTTGTAAAAATTTTACGATTTTGCCAAAAAATTACATTCCATTGGCTCCCTCCCGAGTAAAACTACTTGAAGCGAACTGTTTATTAGCAGTGCCCTGGGACTCCTTAAAGGTTGTAGATGGCTCGAATCATAATTTGAATATTGATTTTGACTATATATTTGCGCCATGGGCCCTTTGAATTGCATACGATTTCAAAGGTAATCTATACAATATTGTGGTTAAAATGAACCTGACAACTGGCAGAATATATAGGAACCTGCGATCTAGCATTTATGCTGAATGAAGTAAGCATAAGCTATGTGTCTGAGAAGTTCATTGGTTTAAAAAAAATTAAAAATTTTCATCATTGTGGTTGCTGCTGAGCAATTTTTTTAAAAAATTGACCTTTAATCGCTTATAGGTCACGCTAGGGTCATTGCTGAATCTTGAAAATAGCATGGTTGATTTTTTCTCAAGAAATAGCATCATTTCGATGTATCATAACCCATGATTTGTCATTAAAAAATATTTGACCTTGACCTTTGACCCAGTTGCCATTGACCGATTTTGCTCATCTTCGAACTCAGTCAAGGTCTTGACCTATAGTGTCGTTTAGCAAAAAGAATTTCTGAAAATCTTCAACGGTGTAAAAGTTATCGTGCGAACGGACGGACAGACGGACGAACAGACAGACTATGATCCATTCTAAATAACCTGCTTTTGATTGATCTTCGATCGCAGGTTAATAAATGGGATCTTCATTTGCATCCCTCTGGAGGGTTTGCAATTTAAGTAGTACAGACGTGTAGCATACCTAACTTAACCATTGTATTCGCAAAGCTTTGCCCGGTGCACATCAACTGCTAAACTTGATGTTTGCAACTCGAATCATGGTCATGTGGTCCCTTAAAAAAGTGACTTTTCAATGATTTTGTTTCTAACCCAAAAATAATAACTCACGAATGTTCGATGAGTCCTTATCTTTAGCTGATTTTGTTGCAAGGGCAAGGGTCATGGTAGTACGGTCACTTGAAAAAATGACGGTTTGATGACTATGCTCTTAACGTTTGTGACTCTCTGGCAGGGCTAAATTTGAGCTTATGCGGTTATGTCACAAGTGAAATGCGAGATGTGGTTATACGGCTATATAAAAAATTCACTTGCCCTCTACGATGAGCATAAATACTTTCAATTAACTAGATAAAGGTGTCTAAAAATAAGATGAACTTTTTCCTTTTTTAATCCCAGTATGAAAGTTCTCTCACCTTGCTTACAAATACTGCAAATTTTTACTTTATAGAACGGTTATAATTTAATTCGATTTTTAAAAACACAAGTTTAATTAAAAATATTTCATAGACACAATTTGACATTCAGTTACCTATTATCAAACGTAAAACAACCAGTGTCTTAAAACTATTGAGTTATTCGTGGCTCAAGTTTTTGACTTCGAAGAGCAAATTCTATGGGATTATTTTGTATTGAAATTTGGTAATCAAATCATAAATACATGGGTAACTAAAGCCGACGTTCCGATCGCCTAGCCTGCTAGATTGAAATGGTGTACAGTATATACCACCGTGACTTAAAAACGTTTGGTGTTCAGAAACGGGGCAAGGCCCGTTATCTGGCCGCTAGTGTGTTATAATATCATAAAAATCTATAATATACGCAGATAATCAAGAAAAATATTCCTGTGCTAATTATAATTATATCTATTATTATTACTTTTTAATTAGCCTGATGAAGAATAAAGAAACCGGTCGCTAACGGTTTACCTAGCTAACATTTAACTTCAGTTGTGGAGCATTCTTTCTCATATCAATTACTCGCCTGTGCTTCACTGTATCTCAACGATCCTGAAATAAATGTCATCGCTAGAAACTTCACAGGATAAACAAAATAAATCTGCAAAACGAAAACTTGAAAGTGATATATCAGACAGCCAAAAACGATTCAAGCATACCAAAACCAACATGAATCGAGACGATCGTGCTGAGTTTCTTTCCCTTTTTGATCCAGAAAGATCACTTGCAATAAACGGCCTTCTTCATTCATATGAAGATGACATTCTTGTACGACAACACTTTGACCTTCTCTACGAACTTAAAGTTAATCCGGTTCTGCCAACAATTGATGTAATCAACAAATGGTTACGGCACGATGTTCAACGTATTCCAACCCCCGAAATAGTGAAAACTGTTGTGAATAATTTCTTAAAATACTTCCAGGTTAAATACTTTACTCACAACGTGAGCAAAGCGAATGAAATGAATAAAACTTTGTTTAACCCAAGAAATAACTTCTGGATTCCACAATTCAACGAGCTCCCCATGGCCACCCATCAAACTTTATACAATTTAAAATTTCATTATGTGAAAGAAGTGCAAATTGAAGCAGTCCAAGGCACAAAATTTGTGCTCCAAAATCTCGTCCTTCGTAACATGGACGAGACGCTTAGATATATAACAGACTGTCACATAACGAACCAGTGCGAGAGAAAGAAAATGCTTGAATATATTTTGGCGATGGGCTACACAATTGCAAAAGTGGAATTTCCTAAACTTCATACAGTGAAATCCATTGATTGGGTAGGATTCGAAGATAAAACCATTGAGTCGAAACCAGGATGGAGAAACGAGGAAGATGGGGAACCACCAACTGAATCTTTATCAAAATATAGTGCGACCATTTTTGAAAAAATTGATAAGGGTGAATACGAGCTAGACGGAGATTTTTTGGCAAGAGTTGATGAAACATTTATGAACAGTACTATCCCAAAACCAAGAAGACCAAATCCCCCCACTTCAAATCAAAAACGAAACAGACAACGGCGACAAGGTAACAAACAACTCCAGCCCACAGCAAATGCAGAAGCGATGGAAATTACAGACAATTCAGTGCAAAACTCAACTAATGAACAAGGTAGAAGGAAGTATGTCAGAGGACGGCGGAATGGTCAACGTAATAGACAAAGAAATGAAGACAGCACGCAAAAATCTCACAATGGAAGAAACAATACAGCCCAACCAGCCAATAAGGAAACAGGATGCCCAGCACCAGTTTTAGTTCAATGTTTCACATGAGAGTCAGTAGCTACTACAAACCAAAAAGGTATGAAGAATAGACGGCATAGACGTTTTACTAATATGAGTAAGGTTTTAGATTGTAAATTAACAAAAAAGCAGAATGGTATAGCATACAGAATTTTCAGTCAGTTAGAAGATATTGATTTGTACATACATAATATCAGTGACAATACCAATATACCTTTTTACGTTAAATTTATACTTATTTTAGGTCTAAATTTTTGCATTATTCAAAACCCAACGGAAAACCTTTTCAGTAAGAATTTTAACGAAAGTATTAGGAGACTATGTTGGAACGTACATTTTAAACTTTTAGGAGAGCATAAAGAACTAACTCCATATGAAAGATTTTTATTTCAATGTAAAAAACGCAACCTCAGACACAAAGTTAAATGTCCTTTAATGAATGAAATCTTTGTAGATGATAATATGACAGCAAACTTATTTCAAAAAATACGTAGATTCACAAGAACCGACTGTTTTCCTCCAACACAATTATTACATTCATGCATTGAATTCCTTAGAAATAACAATCTTATGGTAAAAAATGCAGATAAAAATGCAGGAATCTGCATAATTAACAAATCATGGTATAATGAGGAGGTATACAGACAACTTCTTGATCTCAATACTTATAGACCATCTTGTCGTACAGAATACGAACGAGCGATGAATGAAATAATCGATAAATGTAAATCTATGAAACTTGAGATGGGAAATAAAATTAAAATTCATAATCTCTTGATAGACAACGCAAAACCAGCTTCGTTCTACTTACTTCCTAAAGTACATAAGACCTTTGTAAAATTTCCTCCAGGTAGACCAATCAGCAGTACATGTAGTAGCAAAAATAGGAATGTCAGTGCAGTTGTTGATTTCATATTCAACCCAATAATGTGTGAATTACCGGGTATACTTTTAAATACCACACATTTTCTACACATACTAGATACCATCACACTGGAGGAAAATAAATCATACACTTTAATTACTTACGACATAGATAGCATGTACACGAATCTTAATGTCAACAGATGCAAATATTTTTGTATGAAAGCGTTTAGAGAATATAAAACTCATAATACACTTCCATTTCCTTTATCAGAACAAGATATGTACTCACTCCTAAATGTTTGTTTAGATTACAACTACCTCCAATACGAGAATGATTTTTTTGTACAACATAGAGGTATACAAATGGGGAATTGTGCTTCTGTGTCTATTGCAAATATCACAGCGTATTATGAACTCAGAGATATGTTTGTAAATAGACCAGAAATAAATGAAAATCTAAGATTCGTAGATGACGGTTTCATGATTGTAGAAACTACAAATATTGAAGATGTAGATGCATGGACAAAAGAAATTTTCAAACATAATTACCTTACATTTACAGTACAACACAGCCCCGTAGAAATTAATTTTTTAGATGTCACCGTACGGATAAATGGTAATAAGTTAAGTACTTCGTTATACAAAAAACCTATGAACAAATGCATGTACCTCAGTTACTTCTCCAACCATCCAAAGCATTTATTGCGAGCACTACCATACAGTCAGTCCATAAGGATTAAAAGAATATGCTCGGATCCCGAAGAATGTATATTAGAAATTAAAAAGATGATGTTAAATTTTAGTAAACGAGGATACCCACAAGATATTTTACATGAATGTATACACAAATTAAACCAAATCGAACGTTATGATCTACTTAAACCTAAGAGTAAATATCTGATCCAAAATCTGTCTCTCTTCCACCCTGAAATTCTCAACAAATATGATATACAACCATACTCTGTAATGCAAATGAACCCATGCTCAACAAACCAAGATTTTTATGTAGTCATTCCATATTACAAAAATGTATATAGGCTTAAACAAATAGTTTCAGACTTCCTTAGAGAAGAAATAAACCACTGTAACAACGACAACATAAAATGTATTCTTGAACAAATGTCTATCCATATTGTCTTCTCTGTCACAAATAGACTAGAGTCAAAACTTAAAACATAACTAGTAGCCGTTCAGACGTCGTACATTGAACATGAAATAATTTTTACATAAAAAGTTCCAAGTACTTCGTGTGAAGGTAAGAGTTTGTAGTAGCTTTTAAGATTTATGAAAAATATAAAATACTGATTTATGATGTGTTATAATATCATAAAAATCTATAATATACGCAGATAATCAAGAAAAATATTCCTGTGCTAATTATAATTATATCTATTATTATTACTTTTTAATTAGCCTGATGAAGAATAAAGAAACCGGTCGCTAACGGTTTACCTAGCTAACATTTAACTTCAGTTGTGGAGCATTCTTTCTCATATCAATATCTTCTTTCCTTTGGCCTGCTAAAGATTCTCCTTTCGTTTTCCATTTAGATTCAGTCGTATCTAAATCATCTAAAATATGGAGGCGAGTGGGAACGGGTTTTCAATGTGAATTTTAAATATTTTACAAGTCCATAGCAGTCTTACATTACCATTACTTAACAGCAAGAGTGTAGGAAAATCATTTCGCCATACTTTATTTGTATTCACTTAATTAACTAATCTGAGTGTTAAAGTAGTTTATCAAAGTAAAGTAGTTCCTTGAACAGTTCATCCCACTGTTGAACTAACAATGATGGAGCTTACATAGTGCAAAGGAAGTGAAGGGAACAATGTAAGAATGAAGATGTTCTTGATTTTATTACACGGTGTGAAAGAGTGAGTCATCTGCGAAAAGTATACTTTGCTTTCAAGATTCTAAAAATGAATACCAAACAAATTTACATACTTTGTTGCATAAATAAAAGTTGGACGGAAGAAGATTTAGTACACGTATCATAGTTTCATCCTATCATAATCATGATATCATCACTGCATCCATTTAGAACTTCCTAGTGAATGTAATGCCGACTAAAACATCAATTAAAATGGTTGAACCCCCTGAAGGTGGATAATATTATGCATACGTTTGTATCCTTTTATCATTTTAACATTTATGAGCAGGCACTCACCATTTCCTAGCAGCTTCATCACTTTAATGATCATACACTTCCCTTTCTTTTAGTCAGTAAGGAAAAAAATATGATATGAATCTGCACTGTTGTTTTATGCTATGAGTAACTAGAAACATTAGTAGTAGCAATGGTGATGAGGAATGCAAATGAGTCTAATAACGTTAATAATTTTGTGACGGGGAAGATATTATACGACTCTAAGCTTTTATATTGAAGGCAGTCATACCCTCTTTCTCCAGTTAACACATTATTCCCAGATAAGAACTCCAATTAGCTTTGCTAAATTATGAGTTACAAATGCTTCTATTAAATTACTAAGATAAAACAACTACTTATTTTTAACTTTGCAACGAATTTTCTATTAAAATTAGATTCCAGCGTTGAATTTATTGTATAAAGTTTTTTGGAGAATTTTTTTATGCACAATAAATAGACGGGAAGAAGGATGTAGTACTGTTATTTTGAAACCCGCTGAGCTATTAGGAGTGTATGAATAGGACGGAAGTTTTTGGTTGTTTGCGTGGTTGAAGCTTCTTCCTCAACCTCCAAGGCAGAAATTGTGCTGATATTAATAACGAACTCAAGCCGTGATAGGATGATAATGGATTTTGATGTTGTGGGAGAAGCGTGTCCTTTTCTGTGAGTATAACAGAAAACTTTTCTCGTCCAGTTAATACTAGGTGAAAACGACTTCAAACAAAATTTACTTCCTAACGTGTTTTCTAGAAATTCAAAGTGCTAGTCGTCATGAACATCCTACACATATCTCCGTTACTTTTGTGCTGTCTACACCTACGTGAAGTTGTAATCCACAATATGTTACCAAAAATAACTCAGCTACGAGAGGATCCACTTGTTTTCCTGTAAATTGCCTCTGGGAACATGTTACATAATAGTAATACGGGAAATCCCCCATATTCAATTCATGGAATTGTACACATATTAAATGTTTTTGATTCGCAGACAAATACCACTTTCACTCTAATCTTCACTCAAAACTCATGCGTGTACAATTCCTACTTTGTACGAGTATGTAGGCTAGAACATTAATAATGTGCTGATGTACGCTTATTTACTAGTGGAGTGAGAATATTGGTTTTAGTGTCCCTTGAAATAGTTTTGCCAATTCAATCTCTAAATCGTGCTGAAATGACGAAAATACATTGACAAAAAGTGCTCACAATAATTGTATCTACACATATCATTATAATTTTGAAAATGAAGCGAGCCTTGCTTTCTCTTACTTAGCATTTTTGTTCAGTTGCCTGACATATAATATGAAACGAAGAATTTATTATTAGCTTTGTTAGTCTTGTAATAATTTTAGGTGGGTTTTTGTAAATGTCCATCTGAGTTTAACATGATGAGGTAGATCAACATGGCAATACCATGGAAAGGTAATATGCTTACTCGCTCCTTCTCCTCTAAAAGAGCCATCCGAAGGTTATATTAATGATTTCTATCCACCTATAAATCTATATCTAATCTATAAATATAAATCTACTAATTTTAAATTACTTATACTGTTGGAACCGTTATTTTTATAATTCTGTACACCAATTACCTACTCCTGAGTTGCTGGATTTATATTCTTTCAACCTGAAATGCTCTCATTTATAATACATGGTACTGAATTGTAAAGTTACTACATATTTATTCGAATTTAATTCTCTACTTAAGAACTCAAAGATAAGTTGCAAATTTGGTATAAATCGTGGGATAAGTTGCTAATAGGGTAGAACTAGTGGTATATATTGACAACAGACTGGAACATCTTACACGATTCATTGCCAAATATGTATTAGCGAAATAAAAAGTAACGTGTGATCAAAACATCGTATCCCTTTTCAAAGAATTTAGGCTAGTGTTTACATCCCATTTGCATGGGTTCATTTTGTTTTAGTTCAGCCTTCAAATTTAAGGCTACTTACGAACATAAACGTCATTCCATGTCTTTTCTCTTGCATCACGTAAGCATTGTTTACTCATTTATTCCAGATAAGAAGTTCCACATTAGTTAAATATTCACTCATTATAAAAGGTCTTGACATGATGGACACGTACTTTAAATGACACTTAAAGTAACGATGATGATGGTAGCTGACTGATGGGAACTTGCATTAATGAGAGAATTAAGGAGGCAAGTACTGCATTGCAGAATTACAAGCATTACATTAGCTTGACTTGACATACTGCCTTAAATTACGAAGAGCACAACGACAATTTGCATAGGGTATTAACTAAGTATGAGCACAATTGTAATGCGGCTCAATGTGAAGAATTGATTAGCCATTGTCTTTACTGCTACACATACACAAAAGAAGAGAGCGGAGAGAGGAAACACCACTTTACGTGTGGCACATGCAGAGGACCTTGATGAGACGAACGCTTAATGGCTCCTGTCATCACGCTTTTTCTTGGCCTCCTTTTGGAACGCGTGCGTGAGCCCCTGCTGAAGCTTCAAAACCTTGTTATGTCATTTTCCCTGTGACAACCAAGCTGCGTCCACTGCAGACACTCCATTTCACCCACTCCAAGTTTATGCTTTCATATATGTCTCAAGAAAGTTTAGATTGTTACAAAAATCGAAAATGTCACAGGAAGTGGAAAAACTTTAGATATGTTGTTAGATATGTTTTTGCCATAATTTAATGTCTCATCACTAGTCATCCCCGTTCAAATTATGTAGCTAAAAATACATTGGCATGTGATATGCACATTTACACGCTCACACACTCAGAGCAACTTGAAATTGCAGTGTGGAACCTATTGGAATTCAACACTGGGTTTTGGATTGGAGGAGTCGCTTTGTCCTAATCATTATTATTTCAACTTTGACTCCCTCAACCCAAGCTACTGTTTCCCCCATAAAAATAGGGAAGGTGTATTGGTTCTTCCACTTTCCTTCCCATTATAAAAACGTGTACTCCAACTTTTTTTTGTAACTTGCATGCTTGAGTAAATTGAGGGAAAGTTTGTGTACTTGACTTTCTTCATTCGATGCTAAAACTCTGATGGGAGCAGGTAGTTTAGCATATATTGTTAGTGTTTAGTCATAATGAGCATAGTTTCTTAGCCTCCTTTTCCCAAACTTTTTCTCATTTATCCATATTCACTGCGTCAAAACAGCTCCAGATTTTTTCCACCCAATATGTGTGAAATAAGAAGTAAACTAAATTTTTGACAGTGGCATTCATTGCTTTGTTTCAACGTCAGAGCTAGAACAATTTGTTTATACTTCTCCTTCCGTACAAAATACTCATTTTTATAAGAGCTGCGTTCCTAAATGAATTATATCCTTGAGTTGAATCGATACTGCATCTCAGTTGCATGCCACGTACAAACTAGTTTATCACGGGTGCTAGACTGACGCTCTACCTTTTTTTTTGAAATTACCCACTGAAATACGTGGCTGCATGCATGACTGCCGTGTGAAAGTGAAGTTGGATAAGGGGGATACCAGAGAACAAACGAACGTGGAGTGGCATGAGCTGGATCATAAGTTTCAGGGCATAGATGACAAAAGTAAAAATTCAATGAAAAATCACGTAACAAAGTGCAAACACAGTAAAGAGAGTCAGGTTACTTTTATAAATAAAATCCTTTCATACGAAGAAAAGCAAAGCGTTAGGATAAAAATGAGGGAATAAGAAAGAATCACAATACACAGGTTTCTCTTTTATGAATACAGTGTTTTGAGTCAACGTGGCTAGAAATGGAGCGTTTCCTCGTTTGTCTTTCTTGTTCCCAAATGAATCAAGCTTATAAAAGCATCTCACTAGCTGACTAGCTCAACTCAACCCTTTGCTTGCTCACATTACACTCTTTTATAATACTTCCACACAAAGAAAGAGAGAAAAAAAACTAAACTGACTCCAATCATACTTCTTTTCCTTTCGTCATTCCACTTTTTCTACATTCTTTTGGTGGAACAAAGTTATAGAAATAGTGGGGAATGTACATAATAAAGACATTGAAGAAACTCCCCGGAGTGGACGGTTTCACTTGAGAGATCAAAGAATTGAAACTGGCAGTGGGTAATGGCCAGGTAAATAGCGCTACACTTTGTCCTAACGGCAGCAGTGGAAGGAGATGAAGAGAGAGAGAGAGAGAGTGAGAGCTGTAGGCACAAGTGTGACTAAGAAAGAAAAGAAATTGGAGGAGAGATAGGAGAAAAGAAAGAATGCTAAAAAAAAGCGATGGGATGCTAACACGCCAGAAGTTTGCACTCCAATGCAATGCCAAAGCTTTGAGTGGTGGAGAGCGCACAAACACATTCACACAACTCAAAAAAAAGTGGTAGTGACTGACTACTGTGCTAGTAGTTAGTTGGTCCTTCGAGAGATCCGCTGATCATATCACTAAACCGGTGGTTAAGAGCTTTACAGAGAAGCAATTTCAGTCTCGGCAGGAGGTTTAGCTAGCCGCTTGGGAGTAATTCTTACTTTGCTTTTATGTATTCCATGAAGTGGTGTGTGGTGGTGGTGGTAGTGTGGAGAGAAGAGAGAACTGATATAGGTATGCATAGTAGAAACCCAAGCCATTGTCTATACACACTAGACTGACACCTACATCAAGAGATAATGTTATTGTTGGTCGGTGAGAATGATGATGGGAATACAATGCCCTGTATAATATATTAAATATATTGGCATCTACTTTTCTTCCCATTCTCAAACCCAGCCCATTGCGAAAAAAAGAGAAAGGAGGGTGAAACAGGACGGTTGGTGTGGTGTGGGTGAATGATGTGCTGTTACATGATGGGGGTGTCAGCCTTTTGTTGTTGCACTTTTCCTTTACAGAGGTATACCATGTCCTACATTTCATGATGATGGTGATGTGATGGGATGCGATGACGACAACGATGACCACTATCTCATAAAGTGACGTCTTATATAAAACTCAACCAGAGTTGAAACAAATGACGCCATTTGGGAAACGAACCACATTTATTATTATCATTATCACCATGATAATGAAGATTATGAGCGTGATAACATATAACTTGTAATTCCAACAAGGAGTTGACATCAACAACTACAACATTCCGGATGCTGCTGTTTAGCATTATGTAGTAGCAATGGTGATAGTCTTTAACAACAACAACAACAACATTGTTCTGTCCGTTTTACATCAGATCACATAAAATGTTATGTCAATGTCCTTTTAAACAAGTTTAGTTATGGTTTGGGCATTCAAACCAACCAAAAAAGCCATCAGCTACTCACCATAAAGTATAAATCACTTGTGACTGCTGTTGTGTGTGTGTGTGTGTGTGAATGGTTGCCCTTTTTCTCTCCGGTTATTCAATTATCAAGTGAAAGCTTTTGCTCAGCGGAGAGAATGTCTGGATATTTATGTATAGGGTTAAGCATGGTAATGTGGTGACCTTGCTTTTGTAGTATGAGAAAAGCTGCTGTCGTTATTTTCCTTAAGAAGCCCATTACTATTGACAAGGAAAAGGAGTGTGAAACAAATTCAACATGACATCATGACAGGGAATGAGCAACAAGAGCATTCCTTCTCTTCTTCGGCAACTTCTCGTTTGCTCTGAAATTATGCTAACAAAAAAGAATGCTAGAGAGTGAGAAAATCTTGCACAAAAGTAGAAGCCCAACTTCAGGGACAAGCTTTACAATGTTGAGCAAATGTTTAATGAAAATCAACAGTCAACTGGAGTGGACTGCACTAATTCTCTGTATCAAATCCCAAAGAGTAACATTTGCGCAACATTTTTCTCGCCTTTTATGTTGGCTGCAGTATTTTGTGAGTATACCTACTATGCGGTATTTTAATACATTCCGGAAATAAATCATGAATGAATCCTGCTATACAAATAATTAAGTGGCTATGTTAACAAAAGTATAAGGTTAGAATTGACTGATCTGGCTGTAGTTTTTGGACCCAACCTTCTTAATCCAAAGATATTAATCGAGTATAAAAAGTAAAATATTTTTGCTATAACGGCGTATTACAATCGTATCAAAATGTCACGTGGAGGCTGCTCTACTTCCTTTTATTAATTGAAGTTTTATATCTAGCAAGCGCTTTTAAATGAAAAGAAAAAAAAACATTCGAAATCGTCTCTTCTTCCCAGTTGTTTTTCTAGTTCAGCTGAAAAAAACATTTCTCTTCAACCTATATTCGTTTTCGTATAAACTTTTTTTATTAACTCTAATCTAATTGAGAATCCATGGTCGTGAAGAAAACTTTGTGAGACTCCCCTTTTTTGTTCTCTTGATTATACTTTCTTTTCTCGCTTCTTCTTTTACGTCTCCTTCCTTTTCCAAAGGGGATCCTGCTCTGAAATGAGTGCGTGCAATAGGAGCCTACACATTGAATACATACGTAATATGTTTTTTTATCTGGATAAGATGATAACTTAGGTACGCCAATTTCATACAAATTACGTTCGTTTTGCTCCAGTTTAGAAGGACTAGAACGCTGTGCCATACATATTTCATTCTTGTAGCAGTAGTTCCCACACTATATTTTAAACGAAAGTAGTTGCTTACTGAACGACGGAAGTGTCAGTTGAGAGGATGAAAAAAGTGTTTTGGTATAATAAATTCATATCGAATAACTGCGTAGATAGAGGTACAATATTTTTTGGGGGAAAACACTTCCTTTCATTGTCGTACTTTCTCTGGGAAAGAGTTGTGTGCTGCTCCAACTTTTTAATCTTGGCTTTCAAAAAAAGCTAATACGTTTATCCTAAGAATGAAATTTTGGATCCATTTTGGAGGGGAAGCAAACTCACTCATCGTATCGTTAGTTTTCTTTCTCACCTCATTCAAAATGAACTTAATCAGGCGTTTGCTCTCGCTCACTCTCAATTACTCAATCCGAAACGGGTATGGCTAAAGTAACGGGATTATATAATGCGATAAAGAGTAGGTGGCTAAATGAAATGAAAGCGTTTGTTCAAAAAAAGGGATAAAGAGGGAACGATGAATAACGGGGAAGAAGGGTTGAAGAGGAGCGAAAGTGACAAAGAATAGTTTTGTCAGGTAAGAAAAATATGTACATGCTTGCAAACTTTTTTCTTCCATCTTCCCATTTTTCTGTCATTCAATCGTTGACGGCAATATGGGGCGTCGTTACCAGGATAGAATTTGAATATGAATACAGTGTTTGATGAATAGAAGCACAAGGACACAATTGAGCATGAAATTGCAAACGACTTGCGAAGATCTTGCTACAAAAAATTGAGTGATTTTAAATGGTAAAATTTTCGGTGGGTTTATGCTCGCCACATTAAGCAAAGTAAATTATGACAGGGTATGCTACAACTCAATTCAAGAGAAATCTACCTATCCTACTTTTTCTAGGTAACCCCATCCCATTTCGTGGGAACTATATACTATGTACTTTGTACTATGTTATTATGAGAGCCGAACTTTATGATCAAGCTCATATAGATTTTCATTTCATGTTTTCAAAAATTTACAACAGAGTAACCACTTGAGAAATCTCGGGAAGCCAAACTCGGTCTCATGCAGATTATAATTTAGCTAGCATACGCTAATAGAGAAAATGAAAAAAAAAGTTTGAGAAAGGAAAAATAATATCCTTTTGGCCAGGATAATTTGGTGAAATTAGCCCGCCCCTGATCTGAAATAGTTTATTCATCCCCTGATAGGCCAAAATTTATGGTTGTAAAAAAATCTTTGTGGACTCATTGCCCTTTTTATGGATTAGCATAAACACGTAGTTCGGTTGGAGTCAGTGAAGAAATAGGAAATAACAAGCTTGTTGGAATTGGAGCCCATCAAAAGTAAGCGTTCCTTTTTCTTATGGGAAACCGTAATAAATCTTCAGTTGCAATGTGCTTTTTCAATTTCAAATCACCAATTTTCTCAATTTTCCCCCCAAATAGCTTGAACTGATATCCTACAAGAACGCATGCTGCAATTAGGACTGACGATGAGTAGAGGCTGCTAAAATGGTTAGTGCTTCCCTTACTTTTATACACTCCACTCTGGTTTCCTGGACAAAAAAATACAGTTGCAGTCGCTCTCATTCGCGAAAAGTTTATAACCATGTATTATTAGCAAGACTCAAGGAAAAACCAACAAGTTCCAGGAAAGAGCCACATTTTCCTTGAAAATCGTCTGCAAAGCGTGTTTTAAGAGAACAAATCATTATGGTCGCAAAAGGGAGCCCATATACTCAAGTCGTTGTTTTCTCATTGTAAAGACATTTTATGTGGGAACGTATATGACTGGAGGAAATGTGAGCCATTTCAAAATCCTGAACTAACGCAATAAAGTAATAATTGTCGTCGCCAAGACAAATAATTTCATAAGTTTTCGTGGGACTAACTAACTGCATTACATAGTTATACTCATTTTGCACCCCACTTCTTTAGTCCTGTAGGTACTCCTCGACGTCAACTTTGCCAATTTAACCAAGTTAACTCCACGCTTTCTTACCAACTGGAAGATTTCTGTAAAGTGTACTTATATAAACTTATTTTAACACGCATATACACAGTGACTTAAAGAATGGGAAACTAGGATACCAAAAATCAACGATAATATAGAAATAGATAAATTATGAATTTATATCCGAAATCCTCCAACATTTGAGAAAAGGAAAAGAGATAATGCTCAACCAAGATCCTTTCTAACATTAGTCATTGTGTTAAAGGTGCCTAGATATAGGCACTAACAAATAGTTTTCAAAGAACATGCATACATACACTCAAATGTTTTCACTATGGGTTGATAAAGTGTCACCGTTTTCCTTTCTCAACATTTCTCAGCACTCCATTCATATTTGGATGTAAGGGAAATGTGAACGAGTTGCCACTTTGGTATTATGAAAATGTGTAATTCCTATTGACAACATGATATTAATGTGCTGCCACAACTACCATTAGCTGAGGTGGCTACAAAAATGAGATACGCTGCAACGGGTCATTTAAAATAAAATAAATTTTGTACCTGAAAAACAACCTTATTTACAGGTGTGAGAAACAACACAATAAGATGATTGTGAAAAATCAAAATACAATCAGCTATCCTGAGCTAAAGTTATTTATCCAGAGGCATACAATTCGTTCAACGGGTTTGCAGTTCATTTTACTTGACCGTTTTGGGTGCGTCATTATTGTCAGTACAATCACTGATGCTTAGATTTTCTCAGGTTGGCAAGGAATCATTTCCAGAACAAGATGCATTTTATGATCCATTGTTATTTTTACAAAGAGCTAATATTTGTTTCTTTGTGGCAGTTTCCAGAAGAAAGTTATATACGGTACTTAGGTACATGCATAATACTGCACAAAGGACATGATTGAATACGCAGATATAAATTCTGAACCTGAAAGAAATCAAAACAGTAAGAACGTACTACTAATGTGTTCAACAGAAAACAGGGAAGCACACATAAGCATGAAAGATTAAATAAGGCCAATGCAGTTTCAACTTGCTCCATATATCATATACACTTACGAGGGAATGGTCAGGCCTGTAATACTTGGAAATGCCTGAAACTTGGCATAGAATTGGCATTACTACTAAATAATTCTACACCAAATATCAAGTTCGAATGGCAAAGTGTTTCTTAGTTAAACTACCTTCAATATGTGTAACCGGAGCTTCGACAGTACTAGTACGTACATGTGTTGACTTATATATGTATAGTTTGTCATCGAAAAAAAAGCAATTAAACAATATTTCTAGGTTTAAAACATTTCTACCTCAAAATATTTGGATTTTCCACTACTTTCAGTGTCAGAGGAAATTTCAAAGTTTCCTCTCACACGAGAGGAAATACAATTATTTCCTTTCATAGGAGAGGAAATTTCAAGGTTTCCTCTCGGGTGAGATGAATTTTTAAAAGTTTCCTCTCAAAATTTCAAAAACTGAATGCTAAAAAATTAAATCCGCCATAACTCGGAAATGTGGACCCATTGGGAGAAAGTGTTCGGAGTGACTTAATTAATCCTCAAAAGGTACTCACACACTGATTACCAGCCAAATCCAAGTGTTACAGGCCTGACCATTCCTTCGTTAGTCTATTGATCTGCCTATATGCTACTTGTTCTAACAC
Source organism: Orchesella flavescens (assembly GCA_964034955.1). Classification (NCBI taxonomy): domain Eukaryota; kingdom Metazoa; phylum Arthropoda; class Collembola; order Entomobryomorpha; family Orchesellidae; genus Orchesella; species Orchesella flavescens. The sequence goes on along the minus strand of OZ035953.1, from coordinate 17,150,109 downwards.
TATCTTTCTCTTCGCCCCTTTCCCTTTCATCTCAATTTTCATCGTTTTCTATTGAGTTTTCGCTTCCGGTTGCTTCCCCGTTTCTTTGGTCCTCCGTATATTGTCATACTCATCTTGACGTGGATATTTTTATATGGAGACACATCTCTACAAATAAACACACAATACAGGAGCCCCTACTCAACACACACCAGTAAATAATACATATTTGGTCGCCTCACCAAACAGAACTGACGTAAAGCCATTTATTCTGGTGTGGGAATACAAAGAAAATTGGTTCTTCTTGTCACTATGTGCATGCTCCACTTTTGTTAAGTACACTAACATTTACTTTACATGCTCATATCGATGAGTGTCTACGTACTTTGTACTAGCCTACAGTCAAAGTGTATATAATTACATAAGTTGACTAACTTTACGAGCCCTACATAGTTTCCCTTCCGTCTTGACTGTCCGAACATTGTTATCCAAGTGATGTTGATTTTTTCCTGTATCTTTTTAAGCAATGCGCCTTTCCAGGAATCTATCATGATCTCGTCCCTGAAAATATTTGTACGGGTTGAAAGTAAATACATGCTAGCAGTGAAGCAGGGAAGAAAACTTGCTGTCGCCACTTCAGCCGCCGTCTCGTCTTCCAGAGAAGAATGATGAAACGGAAAAATTGTATCAATCCTCCTTCTGTACATACAGGTAAAGCGATAGAAGGATACTAAAGTATAAAGTATTGGCCTTGCCAAAAAAGGAAATGAGCAACGTTCGAACAAAACTGTGCTAAATATATTGAGGAAGGATAAGTTTAGACAAACGTAATAAAATAAAAACCAGTTGAGAACGAACGCAAAAGAATTGCATTCCTTTGTTGTACTTTGTTACAATTTTTTAGAAAGCTAGGCATGTAAACATACAAAAAAATGTAAGTAAACAAAAGCTATATAAATAGCTAGCATTAATATAAAACATCGTAGCATAAATATCATGACAAAAAATATAATCAACATGAAGGACAATTGAATGACTAGGCATAAACACATAACCCTTGTCTAAGATACAGAGAAACATTTCGTGGGTATATGTGTGCGCAATCCGAAAATAGAAATGAGTCAACAGCATCGGACACTTTCAATGGTGTAGAAAAAGAAGAGTCTGTAGGCAAACGGAAGACATCTTTATACAAGTGAGTGGTGTCTTGGCCATCCCCACTTTAAATGTCTGAACTAGCCTTTTTATTTTAACCACAGGAAAAACCAACAATTTCTTTGAAACAGCTCATTTTTCTTCGCATTTCTTCTCAACCCATGAAGAGTGAAAGATATATTAGAGCAGCATGAAAAGGCTTTTGGCTTTTTATTTCTAGAATGTCATGTCAACATTTTTATCTTTTTAGTTTCCTCAATGTTGTGCAATGTCATATATTTCACCTTAAACACTAGACCATTTTCGTTATCTTATGTTTCAACTTCACTTGTCGGTTTTTGATCAGGCGCAAAACATTCACGTTGGTTTTTAAAACAAGCAAATACTCCGACTCGTCAAAACAAAGTATAGAAATATGTTTACAGTAGTAAATGTAGTCATAATATATTTATATTATGACTACATTTACTATACGTCAACTTCATTTTGATATATATTGACGTGAGTGAGTGAATTGGCAAAGTTCAATTGAGACGACGCTTTGGACGCTGAAATAAATTCTATGTTTATGCTATGGTAATTCCGTCAAGCTATTGTTTTTCTAAACTTCGTTGTCATTTTATCTCCCCTTTACTCTGCTCTCTGTACCCTAGTTTTTTTTTTCTTGAAGCCCCCTTAATTTACACATGGTGAGGTGTATTAAAGTAGTATAGTGTCCTTCACGTGACAGTTACAGACCCATTGCCTATCCCGTCTATTCGAATTACAAGAGCGTCAACTTCAAAAAGGAGAAATGCATCACTGAAAAATAGAAGTGCATCGTTTAAATTGAATAACAAAAACGTTTCTACCATACTTATTTAGTCACTTCATCCCCACTTGTAAATTTTATCTTATGAGTATAATATGAAAATTCGGCAACATATTATTTTGTTGAAAGGTTGAAGTAAAAATGAAGTTTAATTATTTCAAAAACTCGCTTTTACAACTGAAATTAAAAGATACAATGCAATGTATCCATTTTGGGTATAGAGCTCAACAATGGATGGAAACTAAAATTTTGATATTCTATTTTCCAAACACTTAAAGAGGACCAAGGGTATTGAGAATGTGATGTAGCATCACTGATGTTGTTACAGCTACAGCACAGACATTGACATGCATAAATCCTATCCTTTAAAACATACAGAGCAATGTCAAAAAATATCTACATATTTCATTTTTTTTGTAACACGAGTCGCTCAAGCTTAAAAGCAAAGCGTACGTATCAATGGGATTGGATATATCTCTTTTTCTCATCCAATGCAAAATGTTCTTTAGGAGTCCCTGCGCTCTATACTTTGTATGCTCCCCAGTGCCAACCAACTATATAAGAGACAGCGGTAGCATAAACGAATGAGAGTGAACGGGAGAAAGTCCAAAAGGAGAAATCTCATAATCTCATCACTAATAATTCCATTTCTCAGGAAAGCCCACGAACAAAATGAAATTCTTGGTTGGTACGCCTCTTCTGCATAGAAGAAGTCGAAAACATCCATACCCTTGCATAGCATATCATACCATACCACAACCAAATGCATACATAGTCCCGAACTCACACAACCTTGTTGCCAATTTACATAATCTTAATTTACAAGAATTGTATCAAGACGAAGCGAAGGAGCGAGTCTTTGTACTTTGCGTATCTTTTCTAATACATATCCTCATCCAGCTTCAGAGGATAATAATAATAACAGCAAAACTAAAACGACGACACTGCAACCATATCATCATCATCATAAAGCTGATGCTAAAGCTACTTTTTACTTCATGATGAGAGAAGGATGGGATTCTGGTGAAAGGAAGAATGAAAACGAGCCCCCTTTTCACTTGCTTCTCTTTCTCTCCGTTGACTTGAAACGATTGATAATCCTACCTACTGTGCTGCTGCTGCAGTTGAAGTAGGCCTTGGAATTGTGAACATTTTCAAATTTCTGTCAGCATGCAAAAAAAGTTCTTGGCTCAATTGGAAGAGAAGTATTAAAAATTCCTCATTTTCTTTCAGTCCCCAAAATATTCAAACATAAAAGGAACTGGGAATATATAAAAAAAACTTGCCATCCAACCAAACCACTACCAACATCATCATCACCACCAGAGTTTGATTTAATCAATCTTCTTTCTTTTGGTGGAGCTTAGAGACTCAGAAGCAAATCATGTCTCATGTCTAGTACCGCCTCCTAAAGTTTCTTTTCTGATTTTTAATCAAAGCCAAGGAAAACTTACTGAGCGTTCCGTTTATTAGAGCTCCAACTCCCTAAAATGCTCATCTGATACGGCATGATGACAAATGAGAGAGTGATTGAAAGAAGCAATTGAAATGAATCCACTTTCCAATTCCGTGTTTCACATATACAGTAATATCATATTGCTAACATGATTGCCAACTAGTTTGGATAAGCCAAGGAGCCAACAAATAATAGATTTTTTCCCTTTAAACTAAACCATATTTCATTCTATGCATGCAATTTTGTGATTGGGCTAACTACGCCATACGATAAAAAACCACAGTTTTGTGTTTAGCAAATCGGCCGACAGTTCTTTTCCCTTTATCTTTTATTATGACGACTTAAAACTATCATGATTGTATTTCAATTCTATTGAATTATGATGATTGCTTACGCAGTGTTTATTTTTTCATTTTGTTAGGTTAGTGCATGTTCATAAAATCTAAAAAAAGCTCAGCAAAGCATAAAAAGTAAGTAGTGTTTGTTTAGAATTACCTGTAAACATGCTGTTCCTGTTTCGTAGCTTCTACATAAATTCTCCAATACGTGATGATCATGACAACAGCGGGCAACCAAAACGAAATAGTTGAAGAAACAACGGCGTACGTCCTATTTACCTCGAATGAACACTGATTGGCCTCCAGTGTCTATTTAAAGGGTAGAAAGAGAGTCGGTAGGAAACGGGAGGCAGGCCAGCCAGATCACGGTTGAAATCGAAACATCGTTATGATCATCCAAAAAGGAAATGCGGTAGTAGTTGCAACAATAATCCAGAATGAAGAAAGGAGAATGCGTCGTGCGTGACCAAAAATCGAAATCCAGGGTAAAGGCAGAAATAGAAATGAAAAGAGAAAACATGATTTTTTTAGACACGTCGTAAAATAATACTACAACCTCACAACATTATATTCAAATGATGCAAATAACACAGTAAAAATGCAGACGGAGAGCCAGAGCCAGTAGTTTTTTCTCTTCTTCTCGGTTTCTTTCTCTCTCGCTCCTCTTTTTATGTGAAGAACACGCTTAAACAACTTCATAAAAGTGTACATGACACGTAAACTTTACAACTTTTCTGCTAATTGAAGGCTGTAGCATTTTCTTCACAAACAATTCCCTAAAGTTCTGACATGTACTATTTATGCATTATTACAAGACGTGTGTATCTAATATGCACGAACGGAACACTGAAAAAAACTGGAGAAAAACTTCTTTGTTTCTTTCTTTTCCGCTACTGGGGATAAAATGTAGGTAGTGGGTGCATGACTACTCCTACAACAACCACCTATCATCCTCCTTCCTCACGTGGGGTATAGTATGGATAGTGTTGTTGAGAAAGAAAGGAATTGTGGTGTGCCAACTGCGTTTTGATAAGATATCCATTAAAATGTAATACATGTGCACAACTTTTTTTTATACAGCAGGAAAATAATTTCCAAAATTCTTCACAAAAATGTTTTTTTGTGCATGTAGTCCTTTTTCTCAGTCCAAAATGAGAGAGAGAGTGTGTGTGGGAACAGGAATAATTGTCATTCAACTGGTATACGTTTATGAAATGTGGAACTGTGTTTTCACTGTCGATTAGATACCACCTACCTTCTCTCTATTTCTTTTCTCATTTGCTATTTCCGCCTGAGTGGAGTGCATGTATGCTTCAGTATAAGTGTAAAAGTACGTGCCTTGAAACTGATTATAAGACACGGAATAAGTATGGGTGTTATGTTTAGTTTCTAACATTTGTTTTATGATTGCAATATAATATAATGCAGACACTCCAATGGTGATGCACCTACTACTACTACTACTACTAGCTGGCTGACATGGCACCATATGTAAACTTATAGTTTTTCTTGCTTAATATTATGTCTAAAAACTTGTTCCCTGATGCTACTCAAAATTGAGTTTGTGTTTGGAAACATGTTGTGTCGTTGTCCTAATGTAACACAACCTGTAACAATGAAAATGTGAGCAGGACACAAACAAGGGCATATTACTTTTACAATTAAAGTGCAAGATTAAATATCATTCTAGCATGACATGGCATACATAAGTCTATAATTTCCCTTGCGCTGATTATGATAATCGGATTGTGAGTAGGAAGCCTGTTTAAGTATACAAACTAAGCATCTCTCGTGTACATGCTGATGCTGATGTGAATGAGTAGAGCAGTGATACAATGCATACTTTAGACTGTCTATTCCCTTTTATTGCAAATGTTAGAGTGGACCTATAATCTTCTTTGTCATAAGTACCTACTACTAGTTCATTGGAAAACGCTTAAGTGTCTCTTTGCCAGGTGGGCTCACGATTCATTTTGTCATATTAAATGCAGCAGAGTATTTTATACCTTTTACCCTTTTCTTTCCAATACTGATATAATCTATCATATACGTAATCATTTCCTGTCTTGTATAGTTGTTAAGTTACTCTTTCAAATTGGAATGTATTTTTCCTCCTCTGTGAAACGGAAAAGAGGATGAATGTATTCATTTCATACAGTGTTTTCACAAAGAGCGACGTGTGCTACAATTGACTATATATATATATATGAAATATCGAAAAGGAGGTGATATTTTCATACATTTTTCATTCATATAATGTCACTCACGATCAACCAAGAAATATTTGAAAGAATTTTTTATTCTTATGCCTATCAAGATATGATGAATAAACCCAAATAAAATCGTGTAAAATGAAAGGAAGAAAAATTACTGCAAGCTTAAAAAACGTTGCTAACATTATGTTCACGTATTTGTAGATAGGTATCAAACTCATTCAACTTCTGATATTTATATAAAAAGAATCTTGATAATAAAACGAAACATACTTTTGAATTTCTCATAAAGTTCCTCTCCTTTAAATTACTACATAGTCTTCTGATTACTTTTTGTCACTCGCTCATTCACTACACTTTATTACTATTTGCAATTGAGAAGGCGCTTGCTTAAAGTAAACCGGATGCAGTATTTGGAAATTTGTCACAAGTATTTCTGCAGGTGGGTAGTCCTACCTCTACATTACCTTATTGTGTTATTCCCATGAGTTTCGCTAACAATCTTGTGACTTAACTGAACATCACCCTATTTTGTATTCGAGAGAGAAACGAAGATGAAAAGTGTATTCCATACAGAATATCCCTATTGGTTTTTTTTCATACCTCATTCTTTTCAGGACTTTCACTAGTGGCGTAGAATCCTCCAAATATGGGCAGAAAAGAAACAAATCCCGGCAAAATCCACACGCCAGCTGAAATAGAAAACGAGAAAATCCTCCATTGAGCTCATACACATTTACTCTCGTGTCTGATATAAGTCAATATTTTTATAGCTCTTTGGGTCAACAACGAGCAAAAAAAACTGTAAAATATGGGGAAAGAGCTGCTGTGTATACTGAATACTTACTTTACATACATGTTATAAGAGCATGCAATATATACTCAACTCTATATAGCATAGTATGGAAAAGGTTTGTTTGCACGTTGTTTTGAGAATGCTTAGTAATCTTAAAAGGAAAAAGTAAGCACTACTGCTATAAAATTGTGGCCGGTTTAGTATATTGCTGAATTCATAGGTCATCAGGTCAGGGAATGCTTCTTGAGGAGTTGATTTACCAGCATCCCAGTTTAGATTTATTTTTAATTTGGTACTAATTTAAAGGTCATGATTCATGACTCAGGAATCATTCCACCATCTTTATACTAACACTATTTAAGATGTTAAGTTGCAAGTTACCCAAATTCCTCCATGACGGCTTTACTAATAGCTACATGTCGTATTTCAAGTTTATTTTCCCTGTAACAGTGAATCTTCACCATATAATTTAGAGGGGTTATTTAAGTAGTTACTACAACTGGCATTCGGTTTTTAAATCGCTTCACACAGAACGTACAGCGAATGCAGCTCACCATCAACATTGTCATATGTTGGTAATAAAGAATACAATAAGTTTTTACACATTTTGTCCCTCAGTAGTTACATCAAATAAATCCTTGTGAAGCAGGAGAGGAAACCGTGGTGCCAGAAATAATGGAGAAATGTCATGTACAAAAAGAAGACAAGTAATAGCTATTTTGAAACATATTAAAGTCACCCCTCAACTCATTTTTATCTCATCCATTCATGACATGCTGGGGATAACCGAAGGTAAGCCAAAAGAGAGAGAAAAAAGTTGTTTGGATGAAAGTTTTCAAGTGTTTCGACATCTTCACATGAAGTGTCCATGTGTGTAGTTTATATCCCGACACCTACCATTTCCCATGCATGTCAATGGGCCTCCCTTCCATTTTATACGATGTAGATGCATATTTGTAAAGTATACCAACTATAAACGCCAACCGTCGTCGTCGTGAAGCCAGTAGCTGAGTTTATTTTTGTGGAATTTGAATAAACATATCAAGAGCTGGTATAAAAGGGCTGACTGCAAATAAATATGATACGCTATGACATGATATTAAGCCTCCTTTTCTCTTCCATCCGCAAGAACTTGTTTCCTCCTACTGTTTTTTTTGTTCAAGTACACATTGACTGTGATCCACAACTACAAACTACAACTTTGTTAAGAGCACTGGAAAGCAAACATGATATATACATAAATATTATGTTGGCGAAAGTAAACGTGGCTATACAATGTATGCCAACATTTCACTCTGTTTAACATAACGTTTCAAAAAGAAGTGGAAAAAATCCTGTGATTCTGCTTTAAGTTTTGACATGACAAAGATAAAAAAAAGTTGTAAATAACAGGAAGACTGTTGACTGGTTATCCCTGCCTAAAGCAAGATTACTTTTTGTTTTAAAGCTAGAAGATGATTAGCTCTGAAGCTCTGAAATATGTTATGTTATGATGCTAGTAGACCGAAGGTATTTCATCAAGTATCAAGAATGAATGAAAATCTGTTGTGAATGTAACGTTTTTCCGAGAATGAAAGATACCAAAAAAATTCACGTTTTCCTTTCTTCCTTTTTTTCATTTTCTTAACGCTCAATGACTTTTCTCGTCGTGTTAACAACAAATATTAAATAAAGGTTTGTGGACGGAGGAGGATAGCCTTAAAATTTCGGGTCTGAAAAAATAACAAGCTATTTTTTCCCTCAGGATTATACCTTTTATCTCTATTGCATTCATGAGAAAAAATGTATTTTTGGATTTATCCAACAAGGGCTCTTTATATATGTATGTGTTTAAAGTGCTGGATCATTTTTCTAGGAAAGGAATGTAATGTTTTATATTACATGAATGTATCTATGCAAACCACCGGTCGTTGAAGTGGAATTTGGTGGGGTTGCTCTGTGGCTGACTGATAATGTCATAGTCTGTTAGATTTCGATCTGTTTTGGAGGGCGTAGAATACTTTTGTTACACAGCAAAACAAAGTTAAACAAATTTGATTTGATTTTCTTACGCTAAAACGTGATTCAACTATGTATATGTTTCTGGCTGTCCTATGTCGTGATGTAACTGACTGGTTTCTTGTTTTAAGAAAAAATGAGGAAATATTTTGTAAGCAAGTTGCTTCAACGGCTTCTTTTCTTGTTTAAAAAACCATTGGACAAACTCAGCTTTGTTATCCTAAGTTATGCTGAATTTTTGTTTGGTAAGAGCAAAAATCTCTGTGATCAATTAAAGTGATGAGCATAAACGCAAATGGTGAGATCGCAAGCCGTCGACACTACCTATGAAATCATGGCGGTTTAATATACTTACAAAGTTTGAATGAATACAAAGCATTATAGTAATTGCGATCATTACGCCTAAGCATACGCCGAGAGAGACGAAATAGAAAAATAGTGCTAAAATAAAATAAAGTTGGCCAAGGGAAAATGCTACTGGTGGAGCATAAGTTGATTGGACTTTATCACCAGCATGCCTTCATTCAAAGCCTTTTCTTCTCATTATTTATGAGTGGGTATCCGATAGTATGAAATAATGTGTTCTATTTCGGTGAAGGAATCCAGCCTGAGAACGTTATTTCATTCTTTTATTCCATTTAATAATGACATGATGGTGATGATGATGATGATGCCGATGTGGTCTCTCCCATGACTTTCTTGTCATTTCGTTTCAAGCTATAATCCATAAATTCATGATTAAGGCATGCAAAAGCTCTGCCATACATGCAAATGCCGCTTTGTAATTATAAAAATCATGAAGAACTAAGCAAAGAGATAGAGAAACAATAATCATCGTTATAACAACCACAACGAAATAATGATTTCGCATTCAAGTTAATTTTTTTGGGTCGTAGTCTAATGTGCAAGAGGTGTGGCAAGAGGAATACTATTCATTCATTCATTCCTTGCAACCAACTGCTCCTTTCTCTAATGCATTCAATGTAAGCATACATTCAAATATTTGTTTAGAAATATTCTTAGTAGTAAGAATCCCATTCTAGTAAGTTCAACACTTCTACTTGTCCCAGAAAGAAATGGGGGAAAAATTATTTGTCCTTCATTCTGTCATTAACTTCTTCAGTTACACTTTTCTCCTTGCGACAGTCAAGCTTTGTTCCAAAAGAAGGATATTAATAAGGTCATGATATTACATATGTATGATATGTTACATTATATGTATACTGCCCCACGCCTTCGATTTTTGGGGAACCTTCTTTCCTGCTCATTCTCTTGCCATTATCATTCATGTGCATCTCCTACATGTATTTACAGAGAAGTTGCATTTTATATGAGCTCACGATCCTTGTTTTTTTGTTTACGAGCCCAGGCCTAGCCTACTAGCTGACCATCACCGACAGCAAAAGAGTCCAAACCAGAAATAGCCGAAAGAGTTACTACAATAGTTCCACTAACGTTTGCACATTCATCCTTTTATCACCACCACCACTGCCGCCACAATGGCTCAATTCTGTACCACTCATCCATTGTTGATTTATTAATTTCGGGTGGCTAAATGACTATTTATGAAGTTGGAATCGAAGGACTTTTTGTGTGGCATCCAGTCATGCTATGTTCAACCTATGCTTTCTCTTCTATAGTTTCCCCTAGTAAGTATATTTCTACGTTAATAGATCCTATCATTGGGTATCTCTAAAGAAACCATTACTGAATTACAACGGTAAAGAAGAAAGCATGCTATGTAATTACGTAAGGTCTCCACATTTAAGATGATGATGATGAGGACGATTGAAAAAAAGAATGGTGAATGGAATGGGTTGATTGAAGATAATAGTAATGGAAAGAGAGAAAGAGAGAGAGAGAGCAGTCAAAAATATTTTTTTTAATCAATCGGTCATATGCTCAGGAATACTACTGGGGCAACCTACAAGCAAAATATTGATTAAATGCATGTATTACGAAACTAGAGAGAGAGAGAGAGAGAATAATAATATTGTGACTACTGTGTATAATGTACGCATATTAGTACATGCAACCAAATTAGGAAAAGGACCTCAAAATTTATAAAGGTCATGCTGAACCCAAAAGAGCACAAAACATTTTTCCTTTTATTTATTATTTCCTAGTAGATTGTGTGTGTGTGTTCCTTCCCAATATTCATTTTTGTCCTTTTCATCATGTTGGAAAGGTGCGGTGTTTCCTCATGCAAATTTTATTTTCTAATATTGGAGACGGAGATAGGTGAAAGGATGAATTCATGGAACTTGAAAGGGAGGCAACTCGTTTTTTTAACATAATTCGCTCACATCCCATACATTTAGTTCTCCGCTTGCTGACAGACTAACAAATTGAGACAGTCATCTTAAGACAATTTTCTCCCTAATGCTTTCATGCTCATTATACTATTTCTCCCTATTACATTTACCCTGAAATTTCACTGATCAGGAGAGTTGGTTGGGTATGTGAGTTCTGAACAACTAACAACTTGGTATGACTCTCTGCATCTTGATGATGAAAATGGGAAGAGAGGAAAGCAAAATTGTACGAGTCTGAGATTTGGAGGAAATACTTTTCTTGTGAGTAATAAAGTAGGTGAACTTTATGCTATCCTACACTTCTTCACTGGAGTAGTAGACAAGGAAGAAGACAGGAAAGCGGAACAGAGCAACTTGGGATGGCTTTCATCTTCTCCTTTTTTTGGACATCTTTCTTGGCGGTTTGTAGAAATGGAGTAAAACGGTACAGATGGCAGGAAGATAATTTAGTTGATGATAGATTGAGAATAATAACCATGTTCACATAGGGAACGTGAGGAATATAATGCACATAAGTTGGGCTCTACTAACTCACACATAAATACTTTTTTTTACCTCCACACTTTTTGATGTATCAGCTCAACTATTATTGTGAGCAGGGGAGAAAGTAAAGTAAAAGTGTACGCTTTTTTCTTCTCTCTCTCTCTCTCTCTCTCTGTCGTCCTCTAACAAAGTGATGGGGAAAGGGAAGAATGCAAGGACATTTCTGTGTCTCCCTGTCTCTCTATGGGTCCTACCTTAATGTAAGTTACTCTTAACAAAATAAGTAGTTTTTTAGGCTTGAGTGAACTTGGAAGGATCAGGCGTAGGCACATAGAAGATTTGCACTGAGCCATCATTGAACAGGAGAGACGAGTGACTAGTATGACGATTGGAAATAAAGAAACCCTCTTCATCTCCTTTTGTATTCTTTCCTTTTCGTCAACCCAAACCAACATGAAAAACTATCCTTCTGCTTTCCATTTAGCGAGAGTACTAATATAAAATGCAGCAATAGTAATGGCAATGGCACAATGGTGGTAGTGGTAACGGGTATCGTATTGAATCCTACTCCATGAATGAAATGCAACTTTGTATAAGTATATGTAAGCACTAGCTTGTTTTTTTACTTCTTCCTTTTTTTCAATGCTACTATATTCCCAACTCTTTTTGAGCAAATATCAATGCCAATATATTGATGTAGCTATATAGGTTTCCTACTTCTTTCCACTTTGTGCCATCACGACTACCACAATCAATGCTGCCGCTGTCTTTGTTGTCGTCTTTATTGATCGAAACCATTCACATGCTTATGCTTCCTCACTTTATGTGTACTTTTAGTCTCGTGCAATGCTTTTCACTATCTTTATTATAGACATTATGATGGACTTGGAAGCGACTTAGCTATTCTTTTTCTCAATTCAAATAATGAACGAACGGTAGTGTGCAAAGGCTGTAGTACGCTCTGTGACTTTTCTTCCAAGGTCCTCAATGACATAGGTATTATTTTTATGAATTCCTCGCTTCCTCAATACAATAAGTATGTTCTCAACTTTATTTTTTTGTGCTTCCCTTCTCATTGTGAATGTTCAAAGCGACTCTTTATTTGCTGGGGAGTTTAATGGAGACAATGAGCTTATGAATTTGAGGCACGGCGGCATAACGTCAAAATTCTTACTTACGTCTAATAGTAAGTCTAGACAGATATCATTTACGCTATCGCTATCACATGTCGAACTCTTCACTTTCTTTTTTTATTGCTTCCGTTACAATCAAAGCTGTTATCCAACTTTTTCCTCAAGAATGTACACATTAGGTAATAATGTTGAGGCGTAGAAAGGAGTTACTCCAATAGTCTGAGAAAAAAAGTAAATGTGAGAAGATCATATTAACTATGCACTAGTGAGGAAGTCTGGGTAGGGTTGCTTTTCTCAGAAAAAAGTTGCATCGAATGTCAAATACCTATCTCAATTGGTTTTCCCATTGTCGTTTCGATATCCGTTATTGATATTGTTCCACTTCAAATTTGTCTTCATTTGTTTTCATAAATTGATTGAAATTTGCAATTCCAAAAAGCAAAATATATTATTCTAGATTAGTTGATATTGCTTTCCTTATCCAAACTCGGTTTTGGTTTGGTCATTTAATTTGCACGCCATAATGCTGTACATCAAAACTAGTAGGGAACTAATATTCAATATTGAAATAGTAAATATTTCATATTCCTGCTTCATGGTTTTCCCAACTTTGTAGAGCAAAGTGAAGGTTTTCTGATTTCATTATCCAAAAACAAAAGAATCTGCAAGCTACAAATGAAGTAAAAGTTTTGTTTGTGCATGAGGTTGATTGAAGTGCTATAGAAAATTCGAGAGCTTTAGACCAAACCCAACGAGACAAACGGTAAAAGCTCCTAAAAGGGATATTCTGTCGGTGCTCTAGCAACTCACACTCTCACCCACTCACTCACACAAACAAAACTTACACACAGGCAATTCGTTTCAGCTAGTAATGGATGCTGTCATGCCTTTTTGCGTGTCCGGTAAGAGCATTTATGAATTAAACATGGATCTATGCTACTTTTGCTTATCTAACTGTATACCCAAAACTATTCTTCAAGTGCACACACCAACACATAACCAACAGACAGCAAAATTGAGTGACTGAGAGTTTTTTTTGTGAGTTGTGTCTGGTTCAGTTATGTAAACGATAATAGACTTGTTTTGCTATTTACAAATGGGCCTTTTAAATGATGTTCTTGTTTAATTCAAAATCAAGACGGACATAAATATGCTGCCATTATTTCTCAGCTTGTAACATAATTTTAGTGTGCCTTTTTAATAAAGGCGTACGACTGTAATTCCCCAACATTAAAAAGTTACTGAAATGGAAACGGCCTTTGACATATTACTTGCAAATCTTTCTCCCACTTCATTTCATGCATAAACTTTAAACTTGCTTTATGTTTAGCTTCAAGGGGCTACCATCAATTTAAACATTGTGAAAGTTGGAATAGTATGGTGCATAGTATTCTAGTTTACTCGCATATCATTGTGCTAGACTTAAACTTTCGGAGACGTTTCGCTTGTTTTATTGGTTTTTAAAAATTAGTTACAACTTTGTATGATGGCATTGTCAAAGTGACTGGGAGTCAATGTTACCATGATGTTTCATTTCATTTTACATGAAATTACCACATAAAAAGAAAGTATGTGACTGTTACATTGGTTGATGACTATTTTAATTACATGTTTGATAGAATATTGACCAGGGACATTCGCATCAAAAGCCATGACCGGAAAATTTATTGCTGACTTACACACTGAAGAACTAGGAAATAGGCGAACTTGCACGATCCAACCGTTTAAAAGCTGACATAAGTTTGGCAATGTTTCACCTTGATGGAAGGACATTCATTTATTCCAAACAGAGCGTAGATTACACACTGTCAATTCCGCTAAACTAATGCCACCAGCTTTCATAAAACCGAAGTAGCACAAACCAGTAAAATTTTATTTTGCATTTTATAGATTGGGAATCCTCATATGGTTGCATGATCATTACTATAGGTGCATTGGAGGGAGATAATTTGGAATGGGAAATTGGTACCAACACTTCTCAATGATAATTGTAACTCATCAATTGCACAATTTTATTAAGTAGGTGCTTAACACTGCAAAATTTTATTTTGCGTGCAGATAATATTAGGTTAGAAAGAGTTTGTCGGAACAAGCCTAGCAAAATCCAAACACGCAAAACAAAGTTGCAGAAAAGTGGACAGTCAGTCTAGTCATCTAGTTTAGGTAAGCAGCTGCAGCTATTTACTTTCATGACGATCGTCATTCATGATATGATGATGATGATGATGATGATAAAGAGATGGAACTGTTTTAGAGAGGAGGAAAAGTTAAAAAAAAAACCTGGGGAGGGCAAGAGCTCAGGATGAATGAGACAGGACAGGAAAGGATGAGGGTGAATGGGAAAAAATTTAGTATTAAAATGTTCAATATTATAAGACATAAATGGATTCTGCTCTCTCTTCATCCAAAAATATATGAGAATTGAACGAAGAAAGTAGAAAGTTACAAAAAAAATAGTAGGACGACGGAAGTATTATACATATTCTCATATTAACTTAAGTTCCATCTGTAAAAATAAACGGATGTGAAGGCGACTCCCTAACTTACAAAATCTACCTAGTCTCAAGTCAAATTTGGGAATGTGCATGAATTTTGCTTTCCTTTTTTCTATATTAGTATCATTTTGGAGTTTATCTAAAAATAGCTAGAGCTGTGCCTTAAATAAGTGCCCTTAAAAATACTCTTTTTATACGACTTCTCCATCTTATTTGCAACTTATGTCATGTTACCAAAATGAGACTTTCCAACCTGAGCCCACATATGCAGCTGCAATATAAATGGTGATTGACTTAACTTTCCTTCCTGAATCTCTTTCTCGTACATTCATAAAGATTTAGTCACTTCAGTGATGATGGGATATATATACAACACACATTATTACATGTGTATGTATACACAGTAGTTTTTTTTGCTCTGCACAGGCAAAATGAACATACAGCTGATGGTGTTGCTAGTAGAAGTAAGTAACTACGTAAGTAATGTCTTTTAGCAAAAGTTCTTGCAAGGAATGGGTTGTAAGGGAGTACGAGTAAACTAAAGTAGTAAATATAAATGTTAGTAGAGTAGAGAAAGGGAGAGAAATAGAGAGTAGTTGTAGTGGGAGTACAAGTATGGATGGAGGAAGGGAAAGTCTTAGTAATTTATTGCTTTCGTGATTTATTTAAAAAAGTTGCTCTAACATCTCCCAAAATCCTCTCCTCATATTGTCATTACAATTTCGCCATTGTTCTTTTCTTCTCTCTCTCTCTCTCTCTCTCTATGCTTTCTCCCACTCTCCCGTTTCCCGTTTATTTTATCCTCATTTTACAACTAAAAGTCTCTATTTCTTTTCCTCACTTTTCCCTCTCATTTCATTTCCTTTTTGCACACATAAGTAAGTCGGCACACAATACATAACTATGTATAAATAGTACAGTCATTCTTCTAAGGAGAAACCCTTCCTTGTTCTTCAAGTAAATTGAGAAGAACATTATTATATGCAATAAAAAAAAAATACATACGTACATATTCCAACAAGAGAAAAAGAGGAACATAATACATTTTTATAGTCAAACAACTACTGGAAGAAAAAAAGTTAGGGAGAGAGTATTGAAAAAGGATTTCTCCTCTCATCTGATAATTAATGCTTAAATAACCGTACACAACTCCTGCATCTTGCTGTTGCAATTTTTTTTACTAAAGCTCCGCTTCCTTAAGTGATGGACTCAGTCAATTTATTTAGTTTCTCTTGAGAAAAAAAGTGTTAGAGCAAGGTTACTTAAAATTACGGTTATACACACTATTATTATATACACACAAAAAAATAATGTTGGTTTGTTTGGGAAGTCGTGCTAGCACTAGGTTCTCCATAAACTTAATGTAGCTCAGAGTGCAGAGAGATACCACACAGGATAGGAAAATGAGAGCGTAACCGACCAAAATCCAGAGAGTTATCAATAAGGGAGGAAAGGGAGAGGAAGGAGAGCGGAAGGAAAAGTAGGAAATCAGTATAAATAAATGTAGTGCTTATAAGCCCACACCCGCTCTATATATATTTATATATATATATATATATTTGGATATCTACATAAACTTAAGGTTACGCTACTTACTTTACACTTAGGAGAAATCCCAGATCGAATGAAAGTATGTATATAGTAGTCAGTAAGTATGTAAGAGTGGCAGTGGTGTGTGTATGTGTGGTGGTTGCAAAAACCTGCTTCGACTCTTGTTCTGATGAATGTAACTTATGGTGTACATGTGACCTTACCACGCAAAGGAGAGAAATAAGCAGGTTGTGTCAAGACGACCCAGCTACATTTCCTTTTCGGAGCAAAGTGTTGCCATTATTATTGTCATCATCATCTACGCTAGCCAACTTTTATGCTTGTTTCTTGCTTTGTATTAGATAAGTGTTTCTGTAACGTTCCTCTCACTTGCATATGCTACTAAAACCGTGTTACGTGGTGACTTGGTGAGTACGTTTCTAAGATGAGTACTTTTCTACATTCAACCTATACGCAATGCAATGCAGTTACGCCTTGTGTTTTCTTTCGGTCGAGGGCGATGAGGATATGCTGCTGAAGATGATGATCGTCATCCCCAAATAAGCTTAAGCATGTAGAACAGCATCAATTCATGGCTTTAATGGTGTCCCTCTGGCTTCCCTTTCTCCTTTTTTACGTTTTCATCATGATCTGCATCGTGCTCTTTCATGCACACCAAACAGGAGCCACACATACACACACACACACACAGATAAACTGTGTGGAGCAATGATTCCACCATATTTACATTTGAACATATATACGTGAAGTTACTTCTGCACAAAGAAGCAGGTTGTGCATCTATGTGTATCATGCACGCCTATAGCCTCCAGCTAATCGGTGAAAACTCATTAAACTGGCATTACCAAGTATTTTTAATAACGGGTAACCCACATTTACGCTATGTGTAACTTTTCTTCACAAAAGCCATCCAATCCTTCGGTAGGGGAATGTCAAAAGAGCCTTTTCAAAAAGTTTTCTTTTTGGAAATACCATATTCTCAAAAAACAATTTTAAAAATAGCTACACGTGAACAACCACCTACTTCCGAATGCTGCAGATGTGCAAGTGAGAACATGCATTATCATTTGTTTTCTTTTAAAACATTTCAAACCTTGTTTATAAAGGCAATTCCACAAAATGAGTGAGAGAAAATTCTCTATTCTTCACTTCAAAAAGTATTACAGTAACAGCTTTTACCTACCTGTTGAGCCTATTGTAATGGAATAACAATGTAATGCTCATGCCACATCCTAGGAATTTACACAGTTGGCACTGCATGTGTATAACACACTTTATATCTCTGCTATTAAAACGCCCATTATATTCTTATCCTTGACATTGCAATGTGAATATACAGCATTAGTTTTTCATTTTTTATTATACCATGAGATGCAAAATAGACTATGTTTTCCCCTTCTGCAAGGAAAACCTTGGGATAACTGAATATTCCCAAAAAATCTGCCTTTCCGTCCTCCTTTTCTTAATCGTCGTCATCATCATCATCATCAACATTATATCCTGAGTATAACTCTTTAGCCTCAAAGCATACAAGGCTATTCTTGCCTCGCTACTTGTTTCAGCTTTAATGCAAACTTAAGGAAATGTCATAAAGCAGGAAATTTCTGTCGTTGGTAAGGAAGCGTCAGCAACACGCGCAAAAGGGAAAGTTCTGCATTACAATAAAACATGCAGAACAAAAAAAAAAATATATATAGCGTGTGTGCATTCATGTCCATGTTCTCTCAGCGCTCAAACACATTTCAACTGCAGCAGTGACAAAAAACGGTGGTGACAGCATCACATATGGAGCGGAAAAGGGGAAAATTGTGAGCTGTATATACATGTTACAACTATTTTTTTGTTTTATTCATCGGCACACATAAAAAAAATTATTGTCGCTTACTCAGCAAGATCCGAACCTTCCTCGCTGTCATGGTCAATGGGTACTGGAGCGGCTTGCAAATCGCGTAGTATCTATCAATGGAGATGGAACACAGATGAAGAATTGACACTGTAAATCAAGAATAAAACAACATGAATTATTTTAAATGTACTGTAAAATGTTAATAAAGAATTAGTTTTAGCTACACGCCAAAACCACAAGGATTGAATGTGACCTTCATGCTCTTTGAAACACTGTATTTAGTCAGTAACCAATTACAAACGATTCCAGCATCAGAAGTGAAGTGTGAGTTCACCAAACTCACCAAAAAAACTTTTCACACTTGAGTCATCTCAACCAAGAGGATATTGTGTTCGTGAATCATGTAACGAAATGTCGTCGTCGTCGTCTCTCTCTCTCTCTTTTTCTCTTCCTTTCTCTCCTGCCTAAACTGCTCTGCGTGCCAATTAAAAACTTGTGGTTGTAATAATAGGAAAGCTCCTAGTTACTGCCAACCAACTAATATATATTTTATTGTTGGCTTCCGTTATTCCCATTTCCCACTGCATACACTATGCTAGGCTGATAGTTAACGAGACTCCCCTCCTTGACTTCCCTTCTCAATCAATACACCAAACCATGAAATCTAGTAAAGACTGGGGAAATCTGTGAAAGCATTTGCTAACCCTGTATTAAGAGCTACTGTCGATATTCTCTCACTCAGCTATTTTTCTGCTGATGATGAGGATATGTCGTTGTCAACCTTGTTGTTTAGAAACCACCATAATTGTAAGTGTGTAGTTGGTTTCAGTCAGCAACCAAACCAGTAAAACATGCTGAAACTCTTTTTGTATTCTGGTGAAAGCATACATATAAGCACCTACCATTAAAGACTGTCGCTGTAGCTAGTAGCGGCAAAGGGTGCACAGGCATAAAAGAAAGTAGGAGTAAATAGTAGGCATTTATGGTTTGAAATAGTTCTGCTGCTGAAACCCCATGCTGACTTTGATCTCCCTTTTCTTTTTTTGTTTGCTTCCTCTTTTCCCCATATCATAACGATTTCATTTTCTAGTAAGGGAATAGTGAAAGTAGTCTAATTTGCTTTAGCTACCCTTTTATATATGTATATACCCTTCCATTTTCTCTCTATGAGACACTGAGTTGTACAGTGCAGAGAGTATTGCACTCAATTGCCCATAGAAAGCTTTTTAATCCAACATAAATTCAATTAGTGCATTTAGTTTGTGACATAAAACGGTTTGTATCATGCCGTAATAAAACAAATTGCTCGTTGGTGGAATTTAGCTATTTTCTTAGTAGAATTAACTCCCTTGTATACTATAGAGGAAACATGGTTGTGTACATTTTGTTTATATACTCGTATTTATGTACCCTGTGGCAGAGATTGGTAACTGGAAGGTTTTAGTTACAAGTTAAGTTACAGTTACATTTTGTTACAAGCTCAGTTACAAGTTACAGTTACAGTTACATTTAGTTACAAGTTGCAGTTACAAGTTACAGTTACAGTTACATTTAGTTACAAGCTCAGTTACAAGTTACAAGTTAAGTTACATTCAGTTACAGGCTCAGTTACAAGTTACAGTTACAAGTTATGTAACTTAACTGTAACTTAACTTGTAACTGCAACTTTTCAATAAAGTTACCCATCTCTGACTGCCAGATACGCCCTGAAAGAGTATGGATACATGCTACTGGACCCAGCTACAATTGCAGCCTTCCAAACTAGCTAATTTAAAATTGAAATTATAAAGAATTCTGTCACATTTCTGTCTGTCATACATTTTGTAACAGCCTCAGTTACAAGTTACAGTTACAGTTACATTTAGTTACAAGCCCAGTTACAGTTACAGTTACATTCAGTTACAAGCTCAGTTACAAGTTACAGTTACAAGTTACATTTGGATACTCGATCAGTTACAAGTTACAGTTACAGTTATGTAACTTAACTGTAACTTAACTTGTAACTGTAACTTTTCAAAAAAGTTACCAATCTCTGCCCTGTGGAATGCATTCCCCCACACACAAATATTGTCATTGTATGATGCCTGTTTGTGTCATAATATGAATAAAGGGTTGTAGCTGTGTGTGTGTGTGTGTTTGTGTGCGGCTCTAACTTGCCACTAATGTTATAGTTATTGTGGTTTGGTGCATGAGCCCTGGCAAAGCACAATACATAAAAGAGGAGCTGTAATGTACGTAAGATTGAGTTTCACCATACTTAAGCTTTATGGATTAGTAAAATTTGACTCGTGTGAAACATGAGCTCACTCAGTGAGCGGTGCTTCAAATGCACATATGCATACTTCATAAGTACATATATATCTATCTATCTATATTATATTGGTATACTCTCAGCCCACTTCTCCTTTCACCCAGCTTCTGTTCGTGATTCCCGTAACGACATCCTCTTCATGATGACTAGACTGATTACTTATGCAAAATCAGGAGTGGAGGATTCTTCCTCATTAGCCTCTGTGTTGATTCTCCATAATGCTTTTCCTCTTCTCAAACATCAAAGTCAGAATGGGCTTGCATGGATAACATAGTCAAACAAGAGACAACAAGTAGTCTCTAAATCGCCTGTTCCACCCTACAAGTGAGCCATTTGAGGTTTCCCATCCTTTTCATTTTAAACGAGAAAATTGTGTGATTTCAACCCAGCTCACTATCAAATGCCATATCATTAATGGAAAAACATTGTATGTTATAAATACAACCAGTATTTTTTTTCTTCCTCTTTTCAATTTGGTGTTTTTGTTCGACATGCAATGGGATATATATAAGCAATTTATACGTATCATATTACTTAATATATAAAAAAAACTCATTTCACTCCTGTACTTCGATAGGGATTCGAATGTAATTTTCCACATGATTTCAAAAATACTGGCAATTGCTTCGTCAGATTCCAACATTATTGTATCAGAAAAAATCTCGGAATTGGAACAAAAAAAAATTGAATTACACGACGACGTACGACTTCCTACATAATACCAAATGAAATGTGTGGTGGTGGTGGTGGGCTAATATAATTTGCTCATATTGTTATCACTTTTTTATTACTTTAGTTCACCAATTTTTCCTTTTTTCTCCTGGTGATATAATGTTAGAAGTGAGTCGTCACATAACAATGCGAAGACAAATAGAGTTGACACGAGCTTGAATTTATGCACGGACATTTCTCAAAAAAAAGTCCTCTTCTACTTTCCGAGTGTCATGTTTGCTAATGTCACGAAGACAGCTCAGCCCCATTATAATTAAATATGACGAACTAGCCAACCAACCAAGCCACACATTCTTTTGAAGCATGAACCAACACCATGGAATGTTCCATGGAAAAAAGTCCAAAGGTTACATTCATTCTTTTATTCAAATGCAAATTAAATAGATTGCTTTAGTTGATATACATAAAATTATTGAGTTGCGTTACAAACATATTCCTTCCTTCCTGGAAGAAAACGCCCTCTGCCAAAAAAATGAACTTTGGCTTTTTTATATACTTGTCCATGTGTACTGGACGAGATATCAAATTAATATTAGATACGAAACGATGTATTCATTTTCATTCATCAGTTGACCTACTCATAGAGAAAGCACATTTGAAATATTTTTTTGAAAGATACCGTCATGTCAATATGGATTTATTGTATACATTCCCAAGTACAAAGGCGCCATATATATTTTTTCTTCTCTGTAAGGAGCAGTAGTAATGCACTATGTACAACCCATTTTATGCTTGATTATATACTCCCATCTTGCTTCCCACTTGGATTTTTTTTGTAGGGAAGGATTACATGTCAGAAACAAAAGGTTTAGGAGCGGATTCGTGATGCCAAATAACTAGACCTTTTTTTCTCCACTTTGGAACAGGTTGATACGAAAGTAGTACACTGTGATGAAAGTCACCCAACCAAAGTATGGCAAACCAACCAAACCTACTTCCAAAACATTCCTCGTATTGGAGTACGGAGAAAGTCAATGATAGCACATGCATATTATAGCTAGTGTAATCACTATGTCATTAAAAGTAGCTTTCAACAGAAGAGGGGGAAAGCAAGAAAGAGAGAGAGAGGCATATCATGTTTTATGCATAGATTGAAAGGCTTCTCAAGGCATACAAAATGCTCAAGAAGGTAATATTTAGAGAGAATCTATAAAAGTGAAACGTCCCTCACTTTGTTTTTTCTTTCTTTCTGTTTCTCTCCGTCCACCGGTCCTCCTCTCCTTACGTCTCCGATATATCATTTGACTAATGCTCACTTATACCCTTCCTTTCTTCCTGACAGAGAGTATATTTTTACTGATTTTGAATTAGAAATAGCCGGCATTTTTTTATATGCTACCTACTTTATATTACCCATCGAAATAATATGCTCCTTACTGAAAGGTAGAATGGAGCCAAGACAAAATTAAAGCGGTTCGTTTCACTTATTACTATTTATTACTCGTACTATTACCATAAAGTATACTATACGTTTTTGTCGTAACAACGCAACCAAGCCTCAAGAATTGACCACCCAGCTTAATGCCGGCACAATATGCATATTGCATGACAATGCTTGAGCACCTGCTTGTATCCATTTGCTTATGTAACTCGTTTACGTCCGGTTATTGATTATCCATGCGAAGTGTATCATCCATGAAATTAACAAAATGTCAGTTGTGGTGATGGCTATTTTTACTTGCAACCATTTCATTTCTGACATTGGATACTCTTGAAATGACTAACCAACAAAAATGGACAGAGAACAAGAGGAGCAGTTCCAGAAATAAAGTAAGACCTTATGATACTTATATATGTACACCGTTATCCATAACATGGTAGTGAGGAATCATCGGCTTTCCTTATTTTTTTCTAAGAAGTAGATAATGCTCTTTCTAAGAAATGGAATTGCTCTTCTAATGACACACACATGTCATTAGTAACGAAAAACGGAAGAATAATAGACCGGGGCAACAAGCCATCTAACCAGCGCGGTCAGACAGGCAAGTCAACCGTTGTGAAAGATGGGCTTTCTAATAATAAATGTATATTTAAACCTTTCTACCTAGGAGAAAAAAGTAAAGGAAAGGTATTTCTTTAGATAGTCTTAAATTTCGTCAAAAGTTTTACTTTCTCAACATGTATTACTTTTACAGATCACTAACGGCTCAAGTGCAGAGTAATATTAGGCTACTTTAACTTTTACTACACTATTATTAAGTTCCTTGTTTGTATGTTTTACTATATAACCCCTTTCTCTTTTAGTATGTTTTGGCTTACTTTTCCTGTATTGATTTCATTTTCCTTCTCATATTACTTATGCTACATATTATTGTTTGTGGCAGCGTTGCTGCTTGTCCTTCGAACAAGAATTGATGGTTAGGGTTTGACTGTTTCAATAGAAGGTTTTGTACCTTGATGAATGTAGAGTCGAAGCAAACTTCTCTTTTTATTACATTCTCTCAACTTAAATAGAAAGTTTGGTTGAATGATATGATACTGTGTTGTGTTGCACTATGTATGATAACAAGATTTATCATTTATGCAGGAAACTACTAATATCCCATTATTTGATACATATTTTGGTTTTATACTTTACATATCAAACTACATTGTGATAAGTGCACAATATACATGCACCTTTCTATGGAATTTAGATTGATGGAACGTCTAACAACCGTGAAGGAACCCGAATTTAAATTCAATAACAAAATTTGAAATATTATATTGTTTACTGTCAAGGAAAAGTTGAACTCACCTGTTGAAAAGTAGACGTCTAGCGAGTTCCAAACCTGAAATGAATGGAGAGTGAATAATTAAGTAACTTTTTAGAGAACTTTTATCCCCATATTCAATAAATAAAATCAATGGAGGGAAAGGGGAAACTAAGTGTGATAATTTTACTTTTCCAAAAATTAAATCAAATCAGGGAGAGAAAACAAAGAAAAAAGAGAGGTAGGTTCATTTACATCACACATAAACTGGCCAAAATCTCCATCCCAGAGCCACTGCCCATACAATGTTTGACTGGCGTTGAAGCTCATAGCACAAACGGCAACGAGCGTATCCGCAAGGGCGAGTGAAACAACGAAATAATTTGTCCATGTCCGCAACTTCCGATTCTTCCACACTGCCACCATGACAAGGGAGTTGCCAAGTATAGCTGACAAGATGATTACCACAAATACAACCAGCTTGAGAATCCAAAGCCAAACCATCATGGAAATTTCTTCGTCTTCGTATTCTTATATTTTTTGGCACAGATTACTTTGCTTACGCCGTCAACATGTACGTGTGTACATGGATGACGAGAACAAATAACAACAATGACGGGGAATGACAACAACTACGAAAATGGAGAACAAGTGAATGAATGAGTAGTTGTGGGATGACAGGTTGACGTTGACGTTGTAACCGTTTTATCCCTTTTTTCTTCTTCTCTCTCACTTGCTCCCACTTTTCACCGTCCTCCTGATCCAATTTTTCATTACAACACGTTGCTTTTCCCTTTTATATGGCTAAGTAGTAGTAGTATATTATATTGTTGAGTTTTTTTATTCCAGTGAAAAACACTTTTATTGTTAGGTCGCCACTTTTTGTTTGGATGGCTGTTTCCAGTTTTCTCAAACGGTAAATAAATGAATAGGTGGGTGTTCAACAGGAAACTGAAACGTAATACTTAGAATTTGCTCACCCTTCATACATCCCAGTTTTTTTAGAAATCAGAGCCAAGAATATGACTTTTGTATTTCGTTCTTGACAAATGTTATCTTCTTGTTGTGGGATGCCATATGGAGAGATTCATCCTCAACATTTTTTATATATTCTTAGAAACCCATGTAGCTTACTTAGTATTGTGTAGTTTTGGAATGAATTTGACTGGGGAGCTGAAGAAAAAAATCACCTCCTCATTCAATGTCACACACACTAGGAATCCCTTGGAGATTCACGCTGTGACAACTTTTGTCCTACGTATTTTCACCTTTCTCCCTCAACTCCAACCAGTCTTTAGCTTCTTTTTTTTGTCTTGACTTGTTTCGTTTCTTATATAGTCAATCAGGTGAGAAGATGTTTTGGAGACTTTTGGAAAAGGAGGGCTCTGTTGCCAGCAAAATAAATTGAGATAACTTTTTGCTTTGCTGGGATTTACATCAGACCAACCACCTTCGTTCCTGTCAACTTAACTGCTGTCAGTGCGTCAGACTTAATCGGAAAACGGAGTCGTAGTAAAATGTGGTTTATGTAGCTGTAGCTCAATCATTTACCTGAGCATCACAAAGAGTTTTTCTCCCCCAGTATCCACTCTCTTCTCAATAAGCATATAAAGTAAGCAAAGTCTTCACTGCTCAGTAAATTAAGCCCTACCTGAAAATATCATGATGACAAGAAACGCAGTTGGTAAACATGTGAGGTTTACCCTCATTCATGTAAACTTATAAACCAGTATTTTCCATTAAAATGGATGAGAGCTGATAAAAAAATTGTTTCTGAGTTGATTTTCTCCATGTGTTTACCCGTGTTTTGTCGTCGTAGTCGTCGTCCTATAGCCTATGAATGAAAGAGTCTGGAGCAGAAGGATTGGATCTCTCTGCACCAACACTTTTTTCTTGTTTACATTGTTGTCTCCCACATGGGAATCATATTAGCAACATATGTCCACCACTTTTTCTAGGTAGTAGTAGTATGTTCCTACACTCGGCTCAACTCAACTGATACATCACTGTAAGAAGATCTCAAGAGACTTTTCCCGTAGATTGAATTATACATTTCAAGTTGTTACAGGGACTTTTTACGTGACTAGAAGCAAAGCTAGGCTATGAACCTTAACAACGTTTTTTTGAGGGGATGCTCCAGAGGCAAGCATTCGATGAACATGTAAAGTACGGACTTTCCCTTGAGTTCAACACAACGTTCTAAAACTCAAAGCGACACAAAATATATTGCTGGGACGGAGTAGCAAAACTCAAGTCATGGAAGTCAAGTGTAATATTTTATTGCGAGGATAAACACACGTAGTAATTCAATGTAATAGAGTTTCGTGTGCAAAATAATTTTCTTTTTGACATCACTTGCCTTCCTAATGCTGTCAATTAAAGGGTGGACTAGTATAGTAAGTACGTCCACATACTGCCGCTGGTTAGTTACTTATAGCGGTTTTGCAATTTCTCTATCCAGTAATTATCCCATGTTATTGTTAAACACATACGCTGGCATTGACCAACATTTTATACTGTTAAATAGTATACTACAGAGTGACAGGTGTATATATTTATGCATAGGTTGTCCACATAATTGGTGCCAAAAATACAAAAGTCAACTATTCAGTCCAGGAATAGAATATGTGTAAAGTAAACCAACCTATTTTTGGCAATGTTGAATGTTTTGTTTTTGGTTTGTTTGGAAGATAACCACAAAAGCAAAGTAGTTTCTAAACTTATTGTTTTGAGTGGGTTCCATGAAAAGAATTGCATAAAGTAAGTGAGGCTTGGTGTTCGTCAACAAGAAAAATATCACGTTACATTTTTCTTTTTCCTTTAAAAATATTATGAACCGTGGAAGGACAGGATAGCTATAAAAAAGATACAAGCTGCTGAGGTAACCCCGTTGTTAGCACCACCCGTATGATTTTAACTGACATGGTTTATTATTCTTAGCTAAGTAAACTAAAAATTCAGCATAAACTTCTTGTTCACTTTTGCATTCGTTTGGAAAAAAGCTTTCCTTATCCAAAAAAAGAAGAGAAAGTTAATCCCTTTCACTAAATATTAGATCGTATAAAGTCTTATGGGGAGATGAGACCAGAGAAAGCTGGAATGGAGCGAGTAATAATAACTGACTAGTGTGATGATGGTCGTTACTCACTATCATTCCCATCGTCGTGGTCATTATAAAGTACAATTTTGTAGGGATTTGTACAATCTGTCTCGATCGTTTTTTCTCTTGTGTTTAAAACGTTACAACTTATAGTAACCTGATTTGATTAGTCTTTCTTCCCCCCTTATGAATTTGATTGATGCACAATTAAATATTAGAGTGTGTAAAGTTGCACAAAATGTGAATTGCAAATTGAGATTAGCCCTTTATCCACAAACTGTTTCTTGCGTGTCATGGTTGGGTTGGGTTGGGGGGAAGAGATGTGGATTTTGATATCAGTGACAGTTTGACTTCTCCCACGATTTGGACAAGGGAATTTCTCCGCACTT
The DNA here is from genome assembly GCA_964034955.1 of Orchesella flavescens. NCBI lineage: Eukaryota > Metazoa > Arthropoda > Collembola > Entomobryomorpha > Orchesellidae > Orchesella > Orchesella flavescens. The sequence continues at coordinate 17,122,315 of OZ035953.1, read as the reverse complement.
TAACTGAAGAGAGAAAGAACTTACGTGAAGTGTGGTGGGGTCACGGTATATAAGAAACTTGGAAACGGTTTGAAAGAAACAAAGTACACCGGAGAGAATGAGTGGAAACTCTCTACTTTTAAAGAAGTGAACAATGCAATGATGTCACGTCTCCTTGAAATAATATGGTTTGCGTATCTCATTCCTTCCGTACTATAGCCAACTGACAGTTTACTCAAAGAGACAGTTGACTTTCTCAATGTCTACCACTTACTATATTGTAGCCAGAGCGAATAATAATAGCCTTTGAGTACGAGAGGAGTTCATTTTTTTGGCTTTCAAATTAAGTGTTTCACCTCTTCTCCTCCTTTCTTCTTTTTAAAGTGACCAAAAGCGTCAAGTGTGTTGTACACATTTCATTTCCTTTTCATCTGACATCTTCCTTTCCATTTCCTCTTTTTCACTTTTCTTTCGTTTGTACAACCACTTGGGATTTTATATTATAGTTTTTGTCACCGGTATTACGTTCACACTAAAGTCTTATACATTACAATATAATATAGTATTTCAAGATTCGTGAAAAAAACCAGTTGCTAAATCAGTTTTTTTATAGCTAACCTATGTTTTCCTGTGTGTAGCACCAAATCACAAGTCAACAAGATGATAGTTTTATGCAACAAAAAACTCAAAACTAGCAATTATTTTGAATGTGTACAACCCTCATTAACGAGTCAAGTGTCTTTAATAATTGAGTGTGCTTGTTGAACTGGACAATAGTTTATTTTACTTATTACGCTTGTTTAGCTTCTAAATTCACTCTCTTTGTCCCTCAACAAAAAAAAGTTGTTTCACCTATTAAACGTCTGTTTTCCTTCATTTATTTGCTCAATCATTAAGCAAGTCCACACTCACTTTCCAGAAGAGTAGATGAACCAGGCGTTTTTTTTTTCAACAAAAAAAAACTAACTCGCTCTCTCTTTCATTCTGAGCAGCACATGCATGCATGTACACCAAATTGGACTGAATGAGTTAGTTTTTTACTCTGCTCTCCAAAATGTTCCTATTGTATAACAGGTTGCTGAGTGAAAGTCATTTCAGCCCTCTTTCCTCGTCTGGAGTTGGCCAAACTGCTCCAAACCTCACTCATTTGGAACTATCCAGATTGAGAATAGTAGGATGGTGATGAGAGTGAGGCATTCACTGGAGTAAAACCTAGGCTGGCTGGCTGACTGACTTGGTTTACTAGAGATTTTAGAGGAGCGAGCGTGAGAGAGAGCCAGTGAATGAATGGATTGTGCGAGTGAACAGTGTTAGATATATGTATACTATACAAGAATTGAGAAAGCTCGAATGTGTTGCTGTTGATACTGCTGCTGCCGTTTCCTGTAACACTTGTGTCCTCTTCAAGTAGGATTCGAGTTAAGTATTTTTTTCGGGGGAGAAACCGGGGAAAGAGAGATCAGAGTCAGAGGAGCACACAACAAAGAAGATAGAGAGCGAGGAGAAAGCACCATGTGTGTCTGAGCTAAACAATGAGTGAAACAAAACTGGTTTCACTTGAACCAACTAAGCATGGTTCGAGCCTGATTCCAGAGAGTTTTTTTTTCTACTGCCACCACACACACACACACCAGTAGTAACGTATAAAGAGCACTACTCCTTTTCCCAAGTTGAAAAACCTGTATGATGCACGCAATACAGTTGCCTTCCTTTCTTATACTCCAGCACACACTTGGACTTCCCTTCTATACCTAAATGGAGATAGGTGGGTATAGAGAGGAACGAAAGGAAAGCTGGTGATAGTAAACCTAAACTCCTTACATGAACTTGTCGACCAACCACAAGTGCTAATATAGACAGTCCAATCCAAGTAGAAGCACACATTTCATAATATTTTTCTCGCATATTATCCGAAATATGAAGTTATACAGACTGGCTCTTGTTTGTAAACCGCCGCACTAACGGATGTAGCTGAATAGCAGTATGTTTGCTCATTCAAATGCTGTTAAATTCTTCTAAATTATGTTTAATTTTTCCTCCAATTAAAATCTTCAGCGTCTATTTGTTTTTATTCCAAGAAATATTAAAACATATTATATTATACAACCGATTCAATCTTCATAGGGGGTATGAAGAAAGAGCTAACAATTACAACATGGCATGACAGACGATTCACACACAAACTGCCGAAAAGGTCCGTTCTTTTTTGTCTAAAGTTTGTTTCCCAAAACATAAGATTGAGTTCGTGGTATTCTCCGAAAAGAACCTTTCTGAATTGAATTAAAGTTTCTAAGAAAACTCTTAGTTTGGTTCTGACCAAATTTGTTTTTGAAAAAGATTATTAAAGATGTTGAAGGTTGAAAATGTCTAATTGTAAGTAACGTGCGAGGCATTCCATTAAGATAGGAGAAAGAAGATATTGACAAATCAGTAAAAAAATACTAGAGATCGTGTGTCTGTCTTTCTGGAACTGGAATTGAAAATGATAAAGTTGGGTGAACCTAACACACACACTCACATCTGCTCTTTTACGACATATTACCCATATTCCCATACGGCATCTAGGTATAGGTGGAGGCAGAAGGGCTCCAAAAAAGGTTTCTTTTTAGCTAGCCGTGAAGAAGAGTGGAGTAATGCAGCATGTGAAAAGTGAGCTTACCCTCTTTTTTCAGCCCTGTGACTACTACTATGTGTATATTATCATAGGTTGGGTTGGGTGCTCACAAAAAAAAACGGCAAGACACTTGCTTGCACACTTATACTGCTCCTTTCACCACTCCAATGACTTTAGATTTCGGCTTAGGTACGTCTCTTCAAACCTTTTCCCTGTCATTTGCTTCCTCTTCAATATACTTAACGTTCACGCAAACACACATACCGTTTCCCAAGCTATCACTATTATACTTTGGTCCTCCTACAACAAGGCACACGACTCCTCTTTTGAATTTTGGTGGAGAAGAGAGAATTTCTCACTGTTTTTTTTCCAAAAAACCAATACCCTCCCTTCTCTGTGAACTTTCTTGATGAAAACAAAGGTTTAAAATGGACTGAACAAAGTAGCGGAAACACATAAGATGAAAGTTACACTGAAGAACAAAGCCAAACAACATCATTTGTTCATTTTAAAGGGTGGGGAAAGATGACTTTGAAATGAAAAAAATGGTTACTTGTTAGACAGACGGACAGGAGGAAGTCGAAAAGTAGTTTCCGCTTTCAATAAGCGCACGTATTAAGCAAAAGGATTGACTTGACTAGCTCGGGTAAACGAGTGTGGCGGTGGTGAGTAAGTTGGAGAAAAATGAATGTGAGAAAGTGGAGTGCAATAGAGAGAAAGTTCGTCTATCTCTAAAGCCTTATCACATTGTATATTTTTGCAGTGGTTTGCCTCCGCAACTTAAATAGAAGATGTAAACTATCCACCTTGTACTTATGTCTCTCTAACTTCGGGCAGGGGTGCTTCTGGCTTTCTACAATACTTTCAAAAAGTAATACAACACAACACAAATAAATGCATCTAGTGAAATAGAAAGTATGACGATGACTATTTATTGCTTCTAGTTGTAATTGTGTGTGTTTGTGTGCAGTGTAAATGGAGTTTACAGAATTTGTAGCGTAAGCATTAAAATACTTATTCAACTTTCACTATTCTGATTTTTTTTCTCTCTCTCTCAGGAGTTGTTGGGCTTTGCTATAATGATGGTGAATCGTTTTGGAGCTTGTTCCCTTCTCCAATAAAAATGCATCTGTACACAAATTTATGTTACACACACACAAACAAACGTTGAATACTTGGGCTATAACTAGTCGTGAATGAACGCTATTTATTGTTAGTACCTTTATATAGGAAACAGAGGTATCAAGAAGCATTTCATTCCGTCTTTTATATCGCTTGAATTTGTGCAAACGGTTGGAGACTCACGCAGCTTTAAATTTTACCTTCAAGTGAGATAGATTGTAAGAAGAAAAGTTAGTAAGCAAATAAAACCTCACTACATCCTTTTTTTCTCTCTCTCTCTCAAAATATCCTCCCAATGTATCTTCTTCATGCGTACTTACTTCTTCCATTCCATTCCGCTGAATCAGGCTCCAGTTTGTTTTGCATTGCGGCAGTAAATAAACTGTGGTTTTGTTCCGATGAAGATGGCTCTCTGCTCGCCTTTTTTTGCATGGGAAAGGTATATAAAAAAATGTTATTTCATGGTACAAAACTCACTCTCATTTCCACCACTCTTGTTTTCCTATTGCTTCCCCTTTCTCTACATTTTTGGTAATGTAATGTTTCAACTTTTATACTTTGTAAGTGGGACAAACACCCAGTTGGTAACACTATATAGAGCTAACCAACACATGCAATACAAAGTATAGCAAAGCACTGTAGTTTGTTGGCTTATGATTATGCTATGCTCCTGTTCAATGATTGTATACTGGAAAACAACAAGTAGGGTATGGATTCAATGGTTTTCTCCTGGAAAGGTGCGTTTTTTGTAGACTCAGGGTGATGATGATGATGATAATGATAATGACGATATGGTTTTTCCAGTCTGATAGCTGCAGACCTTGCCAAATCCCGCTTCTCTCGATCCGATGCTCATTGTTGATTACGAAAAAATAAAAGGGAGCGAATAGGAAAAATCCAAAGTGAGAAACGAAGATTACAAGCTTGATTTTAGATTCGTTGGAGAGAGAAAAAGAAGAAGAGTAACAGAATATCTGGAAGGAATTAATGGCTACATGTTCTACTCCTCCTGGAGCCGCACTAAACTAACATAAATACTGGTGTAGTTGGGAGTAGACGCATTATCCACCATTGATTTCCATGTGGAGGGATGAGAATGAAAGGCCTTACCTTTTTTTCTAACTATGGGCATTTCTATTTGCTCAAGTGGGACTGGTCGTGTAGAAGTGGAGAAAGTGAGTGTACATACGAGCACGGGCACACCACCCGTTTTTTAACTATCAAGAGCTACTAAAATGAACTAGAATTAGAGAAGATTTTCTCGAAAAGCTCTACTCTCTTGCGCAAATATATAAATGTATATACATTTTATGGACAAGGGAGATTATGTACCTATATAGACTCCTCTGTGCGGAGGAGTGTTGAATCCTTTTTCTTTGTTTTTTTGCTTCAACAGTCAGTTTTATTTACTGATTCCATCTTCCACTACAACTCCAGCACACGCTTTCATTGGGGTTTGAGCAAGTTTAACCTTGAATTGAGTGGTCTGTCGGTTTTACTATCTGGAACGTGTTCATCTACCATGAGATGAGACTAATATTGAAATCGTTTTTCCTATTCCTTCTCTCCTTCTTTTGAAATGTGTGGTTTTAAAGTAGATTTTTTTTGTAAAAAGTATTATTAGTTCAATTACAATATTTTTAAGTAGGGACACCATGTAGAGTTTGCTAAGCCATTGTAAGGCTCCTGCCCACACAAATAAATATTTATTATGGCATTTGCATTAATGTTCATAAACATAAATCTCCGCGGAGCTTAGATTGTATATTTATATATTTAGGAGGAGTAGAAGCAAAATAAAAAAATATGAAAAGGTAGAGGTTACCCTTTTTGATCATTTTTTTCTGTTACGTTTCATTTCTTTCTCGACTCCGCTACAAAACGTCACATTTTTTTATTTAGTGAGTCTATTTCTTGCATTCTGTCAAATGTGAGCTATAGTAGTAAAAAGCAGATTACCTCTTCTTTTCTTACCTAAGCTCTTTCTTTTGGTCTTCTAGCTTGTACATACATACATCTATAGGTGTACATAGCAACGCAATGTAGTCTCGAAGCAGCCGAGCTTAGCCAAACTCCCCTTACTTATTATTTCCCAAGGCAGTTTTCAGAAATGGTAAGAAGAAAAAAAAAGAAGTGAAACTGAAGAAAGCCACAAAGACGGGAAAAAATAAGAAGGTTGCAGAGCAAAAAGACTGAAGACGACCTGTCACATGAGAATAAGAGAGAAAAGGGAGAAAGAAAGCCATAGTAAACTTACAAAGAAAAGGAGTGAAGAGAAGAAAGAAAAGACAAAAGAGGAGAAAGGTGAAAGAGGAAATGGCAGAAAGTCAATTCTATTTCACTCCAATATTACATCTCCTGTTCGAGTAACTGGAGAACTTTGAGCTGGCTAATCAATTACTGATATACTTATATATGTACGGGAAAAAATTGAGCTTGACAACAACAACCTTACATTTTTTAGTCAATTATTAGTTTCAATGCAATGTATTTGTTGTTCTGGGATTTATTTCGGCTTTGTCAAATTGGGTATTTTGTTGATATATGAAGCTCCTGCCTGGATGAATATTTCAATTCCCAGTCCTGATAATAAAATTTGTAGTTGGGAAACCCGAGAGCTAGCTTAACCAAATTTCAAGATGGTAGTAGTCCAAACTTTGTATAAGTGGCTTATTAGCAACAACAATATCTCATTTTTCTTGATTTAGCATGAATATAAGTGCTTTCAAAATACACAAGAAAAGCAACTCAACCATATTTGGAAGTAAAGGATTCGGTTGCTATCATAGCGATAACACAAATTTCCTAAGCATGACTGAAGAAATTGAAGCGTTGTAATAGGCTTGCATAAATCAATTAACAACTCATGAATTCTTTTAGCAGGCTTCGTACTGCCTAGGTGAAAATTAATAAACCGGTTAGGTAATAAAAATCTAATTCATAACATCACAACGGTTGCGTTTCAAAACCTATTTACCTTTTCCATCCGGATCAAAACCAAGGATCTTATGATTTTAAGTGGTTACGATTCATTGGCCATATATTTATATACCTTTATTATTTCGCGCTAGGAAACGTTTCGATAGGCATTCTGCGAATTTGGTTAAGCCATTTCCAAAGTTTCTTGGAAAAGCTATGATTAAAACCTATTTTTATACCATTTACCGAAAATATGTTCACAACATTGAATTGTTCAATCATTAAGAATCATAAATAACCCTTTCCTCATTTGTATGTTTGCTATGAATGACCTGGAAGATGAGAAGCTTTACAAAGTATTTTTGGATGGAGCAATTTATGGATGGATGGCTGAAGCTGAACAGAAAAGTTCGGAGAAAGGGGCAGCAAAATAGAGAGTTAAGAAATGTGAACTTAGCCATTTTTTTTGTTCATACTAGATGCACAAACAAACACATTCACTTTTTTTTTTATTTTTAAGTCACGTCAACTAAAAGAAAACTGGAGTATAGGATGATAGTTGGCAGGAACTATGAAAGTCTTTTTGAATTTGCTAGATTGCAATTGCCTCCAGTAAGATGGGGAGGGTAATGGATTGGTGCTCATCGTAGTAACAAAACACCACCAAGATGGCAAAACTCATGCATAATATAGGTGTTCTAGGGTTCATTCTGGTGTAAATAAATCAAGAAGCTTATCTCTAGAAGTTCAAGGATTTATACTCACAGAGCAGAGCTCTTTTAAACACACATAAGTAATATTCCCAGATACCTAACCATCCGATGTATAGAGAGCATAAACAATCAAGTTTAAGCATTTTGATTTTAGTTCCTTTACTATTCATTTTGCTTACATTTTTAGGTAGTCCCCACTCCCTCTTTTACTTTACTTTGCTTTTACATTTTCGAATTAAGATGATGGCGATGCTAATATATATATGTGAGAATAGTATCACTTTCACTCTTCCTCAATCTAAAGGTTTTTTTCCTAAGGGCTCATTCAAGTTGGATCTTTGTGTATTTGCCTTGACTCTTCCTTTTTCTAACTTTCTTCCACACTTCACTCCCTTAAAATATTTTTTTCTTAACCAAAATGCTATTCCCAAATTGTAGATTCATTATAATGTGTAATGTACCGTTTAAGGTCTCCTTTCCCATCCAATCCATGACATTTTTTTGAGGAGAAAGGAGGAAGGAAGAAAGTTACATTCACTCTCCCAAAAAATACACATGACTCTACCTACCCACATATATATGCATAATCCGAATGAAAAGGAAATGGATTTTCCCTCAGTTTTCCCTCAAGTAGCCAACTATCTTCTTGATACGACAGGAAATAGTGGTAGACACTTTAAAAGTGCAAGAATAAAAAGAAGGTGGAATAAAAAGTTTTGCAGACTTTACAGGAGAGACAAAAAGGAAATACTCAAAATAAGGGGGACCATGAAAGCATACGTTATCTCTCCTCCAACCAATCTCTTTTCACGTCATTGCCATCCTTACTTACGAATGGTAGCTGGGATAAGGTGCTCGTAAAGTACTGTTTTTAAAAAACATAATCTGATTACGGTCAAGTGAGCCACTTACGTTTCCCAGAAAACTTACTGATATGGGAGGCGGACGCCAGCCAATTGAAGATGGGGATGAGTGTATAATAAGGTGTCCATAAAAAGGATATTATCATAACATGATCATGTCATCCACGTAAGTAGGAAAATGGCTTAATCCTCAACAGCTTTTTACGTAAGTAGGGCTGTCACTTCACCATAAAACATTTGGATACACAAGTTAGGTATGACAAAACTATTTACAGACTGGGACAAATTTATTGTTAGTTCTCACAATTGTCGTTTATGAGGATGGTAGTGGGATAGTAGAGCGGCAAGTTGGGAAAATGCAGGTATCCGTGCATGTCCTTACGTGTCCGGATTATTTTACTTATTTGTGCTTTTTATTTGTGAAAGGACAAAAACCTCGTCGTTTACTTATAACCAATAAAAATGTTGGCACAATTCCTTTGTGTACATTTTATGCATGTCCTCCTCAAACATATTTACCTAACCCCTATATTTCCACAGTGTGTAACCTTGAGTTGAATGTGGATGTCTACATTTTTTTGCAACAAAAGAATAGGCTATTTGTGAGTATTTGTGAGGCTGTGGAACTGAAATGTAAATTTTAACAAATGTAGGGCAAGTCACATATGGGTACACTCAACTTTCTTTTTTCTTGTTCAAAAGTATTGGTGAAAAGTACAAAGAAGACTCACGGCTCACTCTCCCCATTTATTTCACTAGACGTTCTCGCAGAACAATACAAAGAAGAGGCTTGGAAAGAAAAAGAAAGATGTGAAATAAGACGAAAGCCAAAAGTTTTTTCCCTTCTTTCTTTTTTTTTGTTGGCTGCATTTTCTCCTCCTTTCTATATTGGAGTGGGGGAGCCCAAGTTAAATTTGAGAAAAAAATCATATATGGATTAAACCCAGGAGAAGAAGATGGGGAAATATATAGAAAAATATTTGGTGGAATGTAATATTTGGTTTAAGGAATATGCCTTTTTTACTTTTGAATGTGTGGAGGGAAGGGTAAAAGGTGATCATTTTGGGAAGGTGATTTATTGATTCAAAGCTTTAGATCCGTTCTTTGTACTCTCCCTCTGTTTTTTTTCATGGTGTTATATTCTTGCATAAATATTGATACTTACATTCGTATTCTTTTCCACACACGCACATAAACGTCCTTTCCGTCTGTCTGTTTTCGTTTGCTTAGCCATTCACTTATGTACTACCTGCATCCTCCTTCAAAACTACTTAAAGTTTTCCTAGTTATATTGAGTTCAACCATGTGGCTTGGCTTACTTGATAAGCTTTTCTTTCTCTTTCTTACATTTTCATTGGCCTCAACAACAAATTTGGAAACAGCATTTTGGACGAAAAAAAATTCTCTGCAAAATTTGTATACTTTCACTCTTCTTATAAACATTTTCCTGGCTCATGGATTGCTGGGTTGTCCAACACCCTCGGCAGAAATATCTTTGCTCACTCATGCACTCCTTTATTCACCATTTTTATGTAAATTTTTTATATCCCTGCAGAAAACTATCCTATAATATACAAAAACTGTTTAGTAGGATTGAGCAAAAGGGTTTGTATTTGGGGAGTATTCTATGAATATTGCAGGCATAATAGAGAAAGCGTGTTGCCACTACCTTTCCTTACTATATTCTAGTTTGGTTGTTGCTCCATGCTTTTTTAATCAGATGAATTTTTAGCGGATGAAAAGGAATTTCACGTTTGATTAACTCTGTTCTTAAGTGTCTGCTTTTTATGATTTCAATGTTGAATGAATGCACTGGTTTTTCCCCTCCAGTATTACGCTGGTGTCAGCAAGGGCTTAATACATATTGAAAAATTGAAGGTACATTGAACATTGTGCAAGGCAGAAAGGGTGAGACGAGAAGAGAAAAGGCCGTTGCTTTAAAAAAAAAGAAGAAGGAAAGAAAATAATATTTTTTATCATTGCTTTTCCTTCTTTCCCCCATTTACTACTTGAAATATTTGTTGGTCTGTGCGCCATGTCTGTCTGCATGTAATATGTGTGTTAGCGTTTGTGTACTTAAGGTACATAAACCATTTGGGTGAGGAAGTAGTGGGAACGGATTGGCAAAGAATTTTTTTCACCTTTTCCTAACTTTACTTTCACTTTTCACATATTGGTATACCTAGATCATCATCCATCTTCCCAACAAAAAAAATTACATGCACTATGCACCACCCTTATGGATTACTACAATGGGTCTGTGAGGATGATGACGGTTTATATTCTTCTATCTAAGGATATCCCTCGGTGAGAGCTCATGTATGCTCCATTGAGCCAATTTTACTTAGAATCAGATTTGTTTGATTAAAAGATACATACGCTTCGTCATGGATGATTTCATTCCTTTTCTTACATTGCATATTTTTTTCCTTTTTTTACTCCATATTTATTAGGTTGCATATAACATAACCTCCAGAAGTTGTCTCTCCCACACATTGATTTCTTTCTTCGTTCTTCCCTTTTTTACATTTTTCTTTGGAATAGGCGATGATCTCCTATCATTTGAGAAAGATTGCATGACACAGGTGGTGGATAGCATTACTAAAGTGCTTACCTGTTGAAATTTAGGAGAAAAAACAGAAAAAAAACGATGGACTTTTTATGCAATCTGAAAAAAATCCGTTTGAAATGACACTAATGCATTGTTGATGCTCCGATGGGAAAATGCCATTTGAAAGTGAATTTCTTAACGTCAGTTTAAAAGCAAGAACTGATAATACTTTCACAGTGGGTTCAAGTTATTCGTTTGTGTTCTAGTAGATGCAGCCTAAAATTATAGATTTGGACGTTTGGCTTCCAGTTCAAAAAAGTTTTACATGTAAGGAAGGAGAAAACCTTTCCAAGAAAGATTCCTTCTAAAGTCACCACTTAAATCCGGGATCTGGGTCGTAGCCACGATGTCATAAAATATTGTTGATGTTTTGATCCGTCACTTCATGGGAAATAGATTGAATCCATTTCAGTTAGACGGCTGGATAAGTATAAAAATACTATATGTAGTATATTGTCTATCAAGTATACTGTCCTTCTATGTCAGTGAAATAATAAATTTTATAAAGTAAACTGGAATCCTAACCAGTTTTGAACCAGGTTTTGCTAATTTGGTTGTAAATTGGTGGCCGCATTAAACAATTTCAAATTAAACCTTATACATTCCCAATAGAATTTGCTAAGCTTCAACACAGCTCCGTATTTTGAACCTACCTTTGATTAAAAATCGTTTGATGATGCTGCCTACACACAATCTACATGCTTCTTTATCGGGTTTTAATTTAATTCCATTCCACAAAAGGCTATCTTGTTCGTAACGGATCGTAACGGAGAGTTAAAACCAGAAACCCAACCTTTAAAATGTGCCTAATAGGCTCCACGTGTTCAACCTATTTTCACTTAATACAGGAATTCTTATTTTCTTTAGTACCCAATAAAATACGTTGAGTGTTATTGCACTTCCGTCCTTGGTAAGTACTGTAACTTTGAATGTCAACGAATGGGAACGCCTGGTAAAAAACAATTTCAACAGGAAGAATATCTTATAACTAACCAGATTGTCATCTTCCCTTTTGCTAATAGTCTGAATCCAACCCATTGTATTCCATTTCAAATGATTATAAAACTGTAACGGAAGGCCAAATTGTAAGTGAGAGATCGGATAGCAAAGCAAAGAAGGACAGGCGTGTCGTCGTATCAAGTACTGACTTTTCTTCCAAAGATTCATCTATATCCAGTTGTCACATTAAGCCACTTTTTATTATTGCCCTTGTAAGATATTTGAGTGGAAAAGGGGTGACATTAAAAATTCAATGAAAACTAAAAGTTGAAGGTTGCCGTAAAGCAAGGAAAACAGCTCCTAAAAAAGTTATGCCTTCTGCACTCAACAAAGCGAAAGACGAAAAATTTGCCTCAGTTTCACAGTATCATTCTTTTCAAAAGGAGAAAGGAAATGGAAAGAAGAAAAAAGAGATGAGAAAATGAAAGAAAAAATTGAAACGAGAGGACGGCCTCCAACATAAACGAGACAGAGTTACGTGACAGGAAAGTAATAATTCCATGAGAAAGCATTGTATATGCACAATGCGTGTAATTAAAATTAAAGTGGTTACTTGACTTTACGTACATACTACGTTGAAAGTGCTATTGTACGCAAGCATTTATCCCATTTTTTACTTTGTCATACTATAACAAAATGAAAAATAAATGTGTGAGATCGTCGAGGGACCATTTTTCTAGAGCTGTACACAATTTTTTTTTGGAATGACCCCTCAAGGAAAACTTATGACCACTACCACACCGCCAGTAAAAAAAGGGATGGGATGGGAGATGTGATGTAGAGAATGTATGATTATTTGTAAATATAAATATGCATGTTTATAATTTTTGTATGTTGGGTGTCATGGAGAAGTTTTGTGTACAAATCCAAATCCAACCAACCCAAGTTTTTTTTTGCTGGGTGAGATATAAGTAACACAAGTGAAAAATAATTGCATACCCCAGTCCAGGATAGCATAAGCTAGGCGTAGGTTAAACAAATCAGTGAGAGAGAGAGAGAAAGGGAAAGGGAAGGAAGGAAGAAGGGAAGAGAGAAAGGGAGTCTGACTCTGGAATCCTTGTAATAGTGGCAGTGCACACAGTGTTCCAATGACTATGACATTAATGACATACCAAGTGGAAGGCAAGTATGCAATTATAGTTTAGATTGTGAAGTTTGTGAGTGATTCAAGAGAGGCCTTTCTCTTCTCAAATTATTTGCACTTGTCAAGCCAATCAAACACACCCACTTTTTAGGGTTTTCTTTCCAAGCTCTTCTCACTCTCCTCTCTCTTAGTAGATATAACATTGATTCTTCTGGAAGTGAGAGCAAGCACACACAAACAACCAAACCAGCTTGTTAGTTATTCTCTCATGCATCTCTTTGAATGCTGATGCTTTTCTTTCTCTCTGTCGTCTCTATCTCATACATGCCACGTGCTCTTATTTCCCCCTTTCCAAAAATTGCAATAACGTTTCTCTGAATTCATCATTACCATACGGCACAGTGCCTAGACACACTCATCCAGTTAGTTAGTGTGCTCACCAGAAGCACTATCATCATGCATATAAAAGTATAGCCCGACTGTGTCACACACACAGGAAGATGCCATTTGCTCCAGTAGAGTGTGACAATTTAGTATTCGGGGAGAAATTTGTTAGATTGTTTGTAGAAAGATGAAATGGCGTTGAGAGATATTGCAATTGTGGTTGCTTTAATTGAACTCAACGAATGCGCCGCTTGGATTTCATCCATTTTCTTCTCCCAGCCATACAAACCTACTAGCTACTTGCTAGTTTAATGTTGCTTTCCTTTGTCCTTCCTTTCTTCTTGGTAATGCTGTGCTATGCATACATTTAATATTGTTCTCCGCTCATGTCATCACGTAATTGACCTTTGTGTCTAATAATGAAATCTTTCGTCAACACTGATGATGATAAGAGAATTCTACATCTGCCCATAATTTTATGCATACAACACAACGACCATGAAATTGAGGATGAGCTGTAGAGAATGACTTAGTTTCAAACGTAAAGTATGGGAACTCATTTATATCAAGTTTACAACATTCCTTCGTAGTCTTTTGGTTTATTCAGTCTTTTTTGGTTGCTTGAATAAATTACTAAATTAATAGTTAATGGAATGAAACACCAATCTATATTACTTCTCACTTTTCCTTGACATTGTTGCCCTCTTCCCCATTCTCCGCTCCACCTTCCTTTTTATCGGCCTCTCCAATGGAGTTCCCCATCACATTGGAGTCCTCATTACCATCGGCATGCTCTTCCTGGAAATACATAATGTTTATGAATCATGATTTGTGGAGTAAAAAAGAAGCACAGTTATAAGTAGATTGATGAGGTTTATAACTTACTGGATTTTCCTCCTGGTTTTCTGGAGCTGCCATTTGCATTTCTAGATTATGCAATCTTTCATTGATTTCAAGTACATCAGCCATGACCTTATCCAGAAATTCCTTTGCCACATATGAATAAAGGCGTACATGTAAGTCGTTATCCATAGTGGGGACGCTGGGTCCCTCTTCTTCATTGTTAGGGACCTTTCCGCCGCTACTGTCTTGACCACCACTCGCCATTTTTAATCTTAAATGAATTTAAAGCGTGGAATTAAATTACATTATTATGTTATTTTGGCATTGAATTTAAACCTTTCATTTACATTTAGCAAGTGTGTTAAAACAAAAGGGTTTGACAGTGTTTGCATCTTAACAATAAACTCAACATGCATACAATATATTGGTAAGGAAGTAAGTTCTCTAAAGTTGTGCATAGGTGTCACATAGTGATGTAAAAAAATGTTTGTGAATGCCAAAAGATTGTCATTTCTTATGGTATTTTTTTAATTAGAGCAAGCTTTGCCTAAGCCTAGAATGCCATTTTTTTTACAGTCACTTCATTTCCAAAAGATATAAAATTAACTACGGAACTTTTAGATTTTATTGAATGTTTCCGGGATCTAAATTAGATGTTCTTTTAAATAATATCTTTTGGTTGGGATAAACCAACTAATCTAGATTTTACCACGTAGCTTTTAATGAAAAAAATGAATATATTTCTCTTTCCATCTTAGGCATGATTTGAAAACACGTGCATAACCATATCAGGTAAGAGGAAAATGGAATGCAAACTAAATAAAATTCCCAACGTAACGGAACGCTTGCTCTCACAACGATGAGAAACATCTTTACAGCAAGTCATATTTCACATATTTCCATGCCACATGTTACCTCAGTTTATATTTATAAAAGTGAAGGAATTCAAGGGGGAGGTTGAGAGTGATGTGGGGAATGTGGGACGCAGTGGAATTCCTATCTCGGCGAGTCCAACTAAAATTGAAAAACTACTATATACACAAAACCGGGATAGCGTGCTGGGAATGTATGCACTGCACCTACTACTTAATAATATATAATAATATTGAAAGATGCAATGCAAAGTTTGCCAACTAGAAACATGACTAAGTATACAGGAAACATCTCATAATATGCAACACTTGTACAACATTCATATTACATCGATTTTCATCCTCTCACATTCCAGTAGCATTAGTGCCTAATTAGTTTGAGATATACAGAGAAATCCACTGTTTCCTTCCAATTCGCGAGAGATTGTGCAAGTAAATGCAATTTATGGATATAAATAAAGCTCCATGCGCTCATCACTGATAAGTTCAAACAAATGACTTTACTTTGACTTGAGCTTGTAACCGGTAGAAAGATAATAGTTATAAGAAGAAGCCAGTTGCAAGAAAATAAGCAAGTAACTTTTTATATACTTACACATGCATCTTACGTTAAGAATCTCTCATCTAAGCATGCCCATTTCTCTATTTATTTCAGTGTAATGCAGTGTGTAAAGTAATTTAAAATGAGATGATGTTAAAACTATGTTGTGTGTGTCTGTGTGTGTGTACTTCGCCTTAGAACATATAATAGCGAAAGGTGGTGGGGTGCATTACTTGTATATGTGCTTTATTCACACATTCCTCCATCCTCATAGTAACTATCTAGTTTTTTTGAGTTTAAATGAATGTCATGCTTCTGTATGTTCATTTGTGTTGAAAAAGAAGAAGATTGGAATGCAATGCCAAAACAGACTGTGCGTTCCTTGCTGGTGGCAACGGTACAAGCCTCCGCATTCATTCGCATACCAAAGTCTACATACATAACACACAAACTTATATAAAAAAAAAGTATGCCCATGTGCCTTACTTTGGTTGAATATTATACCAATAATTTTCATTAGATGAGTTTTGAACTCAAGAAAAATATTGCACAAGCCGCAGCCTCCCTGGTTTTCGTTTGAATTGTTTATTTCTAGATTTCAAAGGAAGCATAATGACGATGCGGTGATAAAATGAGAATATCAAAAAATATTGAACATAATATTAGGAATTAGGTATGCCAATAAATATTTACCTCAGCTTAAATGAAAAAATCATGTCAACCTTTCTAAATGTAATTGATACGGCTACAAATACAAGGTAAAGGTTGACGACATGGGTTTCTCCCACACTTTACATCAATTTTACGAGTCCTTTACCCTTCACGACTTTTAAAATAGTTGGTTCCATATTAAGTTGGAACGTTTTACTTGTCTACCCCCACCTCCAGTGCCACTAGTGCCAGTTATTATTATGTTCAAGGCAGAATATTCCATTAGGACACGCGTGAGATGTACATGTTGTTTACCATAAAAACTGAGAATGATTGACATTTTAGCTTCTAGAAGAATGTATAGCAGATATGACACTTTTCTCCTTAGGAGCTATCTCAAAAAGGCTCTAATTTAATACACCATAAAATACAGTCTTACTGCATCTGTGTAGTATTTCACAGGCGAACCCTTTTCTATCTCTACAAACATAGACAGTGAATGTAATTGTATCAGCGTCAACTGAAATCCATTGGATTTAACATTCATATCCCAAGTTTACAAATGTGAAGCTTCAAAACAGAGTTTGGTACATTTATGACAATTTTCCAAACGCTTTCTTTCAAATCCATTGAAAACTTATTTTCTACAGAGTCCGTAAGTGGCACGTCAACTTCACCCACATCAAAATTGTATGATAATCCCTATTCATACGCAAAAGATTTTTATAAAGAATTTCTCTGACGTTATACAAAACTGCGGATGTCCTGGATGCTGGAGAAATAATTTGAATAAATCGAATTTGATTCATAATATTATCCGCTACAACTCTTCATTTATATACATATGAGTTATTTTAGCAAAACTTTTATGACTTTCTGACCAACTCGTTAGTTAGTTCATATTCATGTATGCAACTGGATTATGAGTGTAATTTGGTAGATCAAAGATTGTGTTGAAATGACGCAGTGTTTATTAATGAGGATTGGAATTTAAACATCATTGAAGTATGTAAATTGCCAAAAATTTAATGCGAGTAAGTGCAATATTATTATGCTGGCTGTTTTGTGCCATTTACGTCCCATCTCTAAGAATGCCTTTGTTGTGTCCTCTGGTATTTATGACCATAAAATTATACGAATAATATGACATAAGCATATGAAGACGTTGGTTGGTAGCAATTCCAACACGCTGACTGACGTTGTTTGTGATGCACAATAAAGGTAGTTCGTTTGGAGCAAACTTTTATGAAATTCAATGAAACCAAACCACACAGGACAATAACATAAATGCTCGTTGAATTATATCATTACGGAAGAAGTTAGGCATTCAGCACAATTGAGGACGTCAAGTTGCTGCTTAAGTGGGATTGGAATGTGCCAATGCGATGTATTGCAATGCAACATGCCATGCCATGCCATGCCACTGCCACCTCGCCTTCCTTTGCTCTTTTGGTTCTTCTCATAAATCCAAAGCCAATCCACAATGATATGATGATGCTAGAACATCCATCTAGACCCTTTTTCTCGTTTTCTTGAGGTCCAACACACATATACACAACGTAACAAGAAGACAGTGAGGAACAATAATATGATATCAGGCAAGATGATGATGACGACGGCCATCATTATCAACATCATCATGATAGGATCATCAGAATGACGATAGCAAGATTTTGTAGAAGAGCAAGAATTCAAAAAAATATAAGTATATCTATATATTATGCATCAATATACCTACGTTTTCATGTATGTCTATATACTTACATTGATTTTTACACATCTTTTTTAAATTCTACTTTGAAAGCACGCATCCAACATATTTCAGTCAAAGTATGTAGTTTGTAAGTACTCTGTGTCTGCACATGTAGTAATATATCGTATCTATCAACTCTCACAATCAGATGCTTGTCTGCTTTCGTTTTATTATTTAATCTGGTCTACCTCCTTTTTCATCTTGTAGGATTTCCTTACAAACTCCTATGTTTTTCTTGGTGGATAAGCTGCATATTATTATTACTATTACGGTAACAGGGTGAAAACGAGAAGGCAATTCCGTCATGAATTCATTTTATGTTCTGTGAATCGTCCGTACGTGTAAATGTTAGAGAGCCATTTCCCTCTTGCTATTATACATAAAAAACATGATAATGTGGGTGAATGAGGAGCGCAAGACCAAATTTTTTAATCATTATTTCCTACCATGAAAGAAACTTACAGTGAATTTTTTGTTTCTTGAGGATAAGATAATGCAATGTCAGCAACTAATTTACTAGACAAAAAATTATCCATCCTTAAACGACCTGATATGTATCGCTCCAGCATATTAGTTTGGTGGAGCAGAAACAAGGTTGATAAATATGCCGCACATAACATAACCCTTTTTTAGGTACGCAGTATTCCAGTGATTTATGGATATTTAATGAGTTTCTTTGCGAGTCGGTCGGAGTTATAATAGATATCGTTTGTCAATCAGTGAGAAAGAAAATGCGTAGATACTTATTGATGTGCATGCGAACGAGCATAAAATATGCGCCAATTGTTATATGAAATGGGAACCCTCATTTCCCCCACTCTCTCCCATTTTTTTTTACCTTTTACCGTCCCGTTCATGGAGATAATATGAAACATATTTTGTTCAAGCATGCATTATTATGTAGTTGGTTGTGGTAGGTGCTGATTTATTTTTTTGAGACTTTGGTGAATAGGTGATTGATGAGATTAGCTGGATGGAATGCAAACCTAAAAACTATAATGGGACTAGTAGAGTCACCCCTAACACACATGCATACATACCAAAGTCAGCAACAATAACTTTGGAAGAGTCAGTGGAGGAAAATTGTTATCTCTACACTTTTTTCCTCATCTATACCCGACTCAGCATCATAATAATATGTGAATGTAAATTAGGTACGTATGTGGAGGCAGCAGTAGTCAAAGCAGAGATTTTTTTTCGCTTACCCCAATCTAGCTTGGTTAGATTATAGTATTGCTACTACTTATTCTCTTCTATGTTCCTGTAATGCGCTGAAATATTCCAATTACGTTGGTTTTATATCGTTGTAATCTCACAAACGACCGTATTACTACTCCTTTTATGTATCGTAATGAGGAAATGTCTAACTGAAAATTTTAACGTCTTGCACGAGCCTTACCCACTTCTTAAACGGCTTTTAAAACGAGAATAAACTTTTTGCAGAGGGTTCCAGTCAGCAACTAAATGCCTCCTAAAATATGCAGCACTTCCACTGTTGTCAAGAGATAAAAGTTGAAAGTTGAAGTTTGCTAATGGTAGGGAATGATAGTATGACTCTCATGTGCCTCGGGTTGAGACGAACGAAATGCTCAAAAGACAAAAGTTGAACCAATCCCCACCTTCCACCTATCTCTAAATGAATATGTCATGGAAACATAAAATCACAACAGAAATACTGCATAATTATTGGTTACTAAATTTAACACCAATGAAAATAACATAATGCCAAGTTTATTCCAGGAAGTCATAAAATTTTCATTGTATTAAAATGAGACAATATGCATAACACTTTTTTTTGCTGTTAAAAACGATTTAAATGCCGTGATTTATTGTATGCCTACTTACTCTATTTTAATTTGAAGATCCGGGGTCCCACTCATGCATTAGTTTTGGCAATGTTAGCCGGTAAGGCATCTATCCATCTTATTTCATCCTGGTGTAGAAGTAAAATAATTTCAGGATTTAAAACTGGTAAAGTGTTATGAGATGCCTATGAAATGCATGCTTTTTTTTATAAAAGTTTAATTATAATTATAGCGGAGGAGTAGCCTCAAGAAATAGTAATATAATATAATATAATATAATGGTAGTAGTTGGTTCCTTCAGGTGGTTACGGGAAAATGTTAGTCTAGCAAGTCTACTCACATAAGTAATATATGTATGCACAACTTAACCTTGTCGCATGACTGTTTTCTGTAACACTCACTCAATCCTGCATTGTTACGGTACATTCTCAGTTTCAAGAAGAAGAAAAGGATGTGAGTGTTGGGACGTGGGTGATGGTTGATGATCGTGGTGATGATGGTGAGGCAGTGCAGTACAAATGCATCTCATTTTCATTTGCTTTTATATCTTTTACCAACTAGCATTTTTGCTAGCTTGACATTTCTTCTTTTTACTCAACTGTTATTGATATTACTACTACTTGATCTCGATGCTACTCGGGAGTCATGCATCGTTGAAATAATAAAAAAAAGTTTAGGTTGCATTGCAAAGTTGCCACTGAAAAAGGATGCATAAAACCGATTCAAGTTGCAACGGATGATGATCATGACGGGATTTTTTAAAGTTGATTCAAAAGTTGTCCGTAAGACTTGTCCTTTTAGTGAGCGCAGGACTGGGGTCATATATTTTAGTATCTGTTCCTTCTTTCTCTACCTTTTGCGAACCATCTGACAATCCAATTTAAGTTGGCAAATTCAATAAAAAAGACAGACAAAAATCGTTCAATCGATTGGATAGTCAATCTTCATATGCATAAGTTTATAACCTCTCTTCTATCTCTCTTATTTCCAGATATACACACATTTTTCATGTCTTGATTTTTTTCAGTTAAATCCATCCATCGTACTACAACAATATGTTGCAGATTTGAGTAAGGGGGAAAATTGAATGAAGTTTTAAACGTGGTAGGAATTTAATGCGATTTTCACTACTAATCTTCAATATTGAGTTTCTTGGATTTGCCAAAGTCAAACAAGCAAAAGCAATCTAGTGCTAGTAAAATAGGAAAACTATACACCTCAGAAGAATCTGCGACTTTGAGTATATTATTTATAAGTATGTATGCATGTATATACCTTCATATATAAATATTCACTAGATTTGAGAATTTCCCTGTACATTCACTCCATTCAATTCATACAGTAGCAGAATGAATGCTTTATATGTGCTCGATAGATTTTTTAAGCACACCAAAACCTAACCAATGTGATGTGATGATGATGTGATAGCAAAGCAGTTGTTCAATATAAGAGTTGGTTGAGGCGCAGAAGAAGTCTCTCATCTTAACTCGATTCATAGTAGTATGTGTGTAGTAAACGCATTCTTGGCAAATATTTGTGAAATGTGACATTGACAGGGAGGAATGGAATGCAGAAAAAGAGCACGTAATGTAGCAAAAAAGAAGCAAGTTGAAAAGCAAGAGGAGTGGATGAATGTGTGGATGTGGATTCACTCTCTCAGCCTCTCTGCTACAACATTTTATGTTCATCATCAGTTATGTTATGTATGTTATATTCACACGATATAGTAAAAAAATATGTGTATTATATAGTCCTATTATGACCACAACACAAGTAAAAGCATTATTACCTAGCCAACACACAATATACCTATACGTAAGATAACTTACGTACGTCCAAAGTCCGCTACCTACTTTGTAGTAATGCAAAACATTGTTTCAGATGGTTATTGAGAATTAGCAAGAATTGATGAAAGAACTAAGCAATGCAACAACAAAAAATTAATTAAAGAGAATGGAGAGGACAGTACATACTTGAGGTACACCTTCTTTTTGTTCAGTACACTAGCTTACCTTTAATTTAGCGAAGCTAAAAAAATAGTTTTGTAATTCTGGTAGGTAGATACATTATGTATACAATCCTCCTACAAAAGTTTAGGCCGGAACAATGGTTAAAAAATTTTTGGGCATTGTGGTGACGGTGACAATGTCTGCTGGACTTTGTACCTTTTTTAAAAAAAAAATTATTTCTGCAAACTTATTTCATTCCATTCCAATGCATTCCTCAATATCATTCAACATTCGATACTGAAGCAATAAACACATCATGATGGCATATATAGGTAGTAAGGCATCCGTGTATAGAAAAGGAGAGAGAGAGAGACGGAGAGAAAGATGAAGAAATTCTTTTCAAGCTTTGAGATGGGATCATTGCCTCCATACAAGCATTGCACTGTCATTCCATTCCTTTGTTAATACAATGTTTATGGCTATTTTGTTTGGAAGGATTTGAGGATAGTAACCCATGAGGTATGCGGGATGGTGGGCGATTTCAGTTGCCTTACAACCAGTAGCTGTCAACCAGACCAGACAAGAGACAGCCAAACGAGTCAATCTATTGCAACAGAACATCACATCACATAACATACACATTTCGTACATATTACCCCCATGTACCTAACATGTACGTTCTTATTATGTGCTCATGCAGTTTACTACTTTTCCTTCTGTTATTAAAACATCCGCTCAACAACATAACATCAACATCCATATGCTATTATCAGCATCAGGAAATTCCTCTGAGGTTAACGTTGTAATGATATTATTATGGGAAACATGTTTTAGGTGCTTGTAAGCAATTCCCATCAACACCGTTGTCACCTTGTTTGACTCCAGCATCAGCAGCAGCAGTAGATTTACATTTTGAGCTTCTTTTTTCTTTGTCAGCATTTTGAGTAAATGTAAGAATCAACAAACTGGAACAAATGTATGACAGGTTGGTATGTGAGCCCTGCGGACTCCTCTTTTTTAGATATGGTGACTTACTTTCAAAAATACTGGGCTTAATAAACAATGTCTCAAAGCACACATATTTGTGAGAAGCTGAGAAAGCTCTCCCAAAAACTGAGTGAGTCTATAATACGTGTTACAGAGATTAATGAAAGAGAGTCATCATTGCAAAAACCTTGCCACTGTTTATGCACAAAGTAGGCATTCAAACCTGGGGCCTCTCCCTCTCTTCTCTGATTCTCCAACAAACTCAAACCGTCAGTAGA
This sequence comes from Orchesella flavescens, assembly GCA_964034955.1. Lineage (NCBI taxonomy): Eukaryota > Metazoa > Arthropoda > Collembola > Entomobryomorpha > Orchesellidae > Orchesella > Orchesella flavescens. Next base: position 17,099,348 of record OZ035953.1, on the reverse strand, counting down.
AATTATTTGCAAAGTTTTCATCATCATCATCATCATGAAAATCCTAGGGTTCCGGCTTCTCCGTTCCTTCTGTTTTGATGAAGACTATTAAGCAGCAAATCGAATGGTTGTGCTTGTACCATATATAAAAGGGATGGGGAATGGAGTCAATTATGAGGTTTAATATTGTTATTACTACGGATAAAACTGGAAGCTAAAGTTTTTGGGCACATTATTAACCTTGACACAGAATGAGTGCTTGAGGTAAAAGTATATACATTTGTAACCGGATATGTGAAGCTTATGACGATGATTTGATTACGACAAAAAGGGAACAAAGTCACGCCATCAACATCATCATCAGTAATATATAGTAATGTTATATAACAGTATTGAAATTCCAATTCGTTAGCAACAGCCTCAGCATCCTCCTTTTTCGCATAGCTGAAAAACCGAGTTACGGAATGTGAGCATATATTTCATCATCATCATCCCCTGCATTTGCAGTCGAGTCGATTGCAGCCCACCAAAAAACCAAAGCTGAACCTGAATTCTTATCATCCTACTTATGAAAAAAATCTTTGCATGTGGGGAAAAGGAGATGAGAAGAGCCAGCCAGGCCAGGCCACCAGTTCAACGCTAAAGTATTATTGTTATGAAAACATATGTCTGTCTCTCTAGGTGAGGATGAATAGACTTTTTATTATTATTTGAGATGGAAGTATTACTTATCACAAGAATTCAGACGGACAAAAGACAGCAAAGCAACAAAAGAACACATAATATACATATATAACATACATATGGATGGATGGATGGATTGGATGCTCGTACGCGTTCCTCAAGTGTACACGTACCTATTTTGTGTCTCTTCAAAGGAATTTTTAGACATTTGTGACCGAACCGACTGCGAACATGTCTAAATCATACATATATTTATATATGTATATAATGTTGCATGCATTTTCTTTTGGTTGTTGGATGTGATGATGTATGCATGCCTGCACATGTGTGCATTCATGACTTGCTTTGCAAGCAATCATCCTCCGCTCCACTCTGTCTTTCTTGATGTAATGTATGTTCTCGTGAAACTTGGTATCATGATGATGATGATCATCATCATCATCATCACTAAATACAATTCAAGTGGTTCTGTGCTATGACTTGGACTTGTGTGAATGTGTCTCTCTTCCCAGCACAACATCACATTACATTACATTCCCTTCATCTTCTGCAATCTCCTCTTTTTTACTTGAGTCAGAGAGAGAGAGAAGAGGACTCGACCAAAGCCAAAATACTTCATAATAGGATATGCATGCATATTATAAGTTGTTGCATCGCTATTGCATGCTTGATAATACTAGATGGATGCCAACCTCATAGCTCATTCTCCTCTAATCTTTTTCTTCTTCATCTCGTTTTTTTCTCTCTCTCATTTCTTCCCCTTTCCTTACTTGGCGTTTGCTGTTAGATCATCATCATTATCAGTCTGTTGCATTGGTGGTGGTGGTGTTCTTAAAACATCTCTCATACTTTTCACATTCAAAAAAGGTTCAGCCCATTCCCAATGTGAGCCTTGGTTACTGCTGCTGCTGCTATTGCTTACCTATGAGAATGATGATGATGATGATGATAATTTTTTTTAAAATGATGTTGAGTGAGACTCCTTCTCTGCATCACTCTCTTCTCTTCGCCTCTGGTAGCAACAACATTCTGATGGACGGACAGACTGATGGTTATGATGGTGAGTATGAAGCTGTTCCCTGTATCACTCTTTTATGAAAACACATGAAAAAAGATGAGAAAGAGACGAAGATGAAGCCAGAAGCGGTATAGAAGAAGAAAAAAATCTCAGGAGGGAGGAATCCTCTACATTCAACCTAGGCCAGGCCACTATACTGTACTTACTTGCCCCAACTGGTATTTTACCATTTACCATCTCTCTAAAACTGTGCAAGAAAAGAGAAGAGATGAAGAGGAGAAGACATTCACTTCATTTCATATGAGAGGAGAGAAAAAAACGGATGCAACAACACAACACACACCAACCATATACATATAAGTACATTGACGGATGGAATGCAGTAATAGCGAAAAACAACAAGCAACTAGAAATCCTCCGTAAGCAGCCTCAGCTAAAAACCTTGCCTTGTCGTTCCTAAACTCTAACAGGGAGAGAAGAATAAAAAAAAACTCTAGTCGCAGATGAAACAAACTTAACTCCACTATTGAACTTGTTGTCATGTAGGAAGAGCACACACACATACACTGTATTAAGTACATGGAATAACATTTTTTTTTATAAAAAGAAGTTGTGAGTGAGTACGAATTTACCTTACACGCTACTACTATTACTACTACTACTACTACAACACTATATTACAAACTACCACAAAATAATATGATGACTGGTTGAGCTGCTATGCTACTACAAAAAGTCACGATGAAAACATACATACATAGATTCATATTATAATACGTAACATAATGTGTATACAATTCACTTATACAAATTCATACATCATGGCAATAATGTATATACGTAGGAGGGCTTCATTCCAACATTTTACAATTGTACGTCGAAAACATTTTAAATTCCTTTTTGAATATGTAAGCGTGTCTATACTTAAGAATTTCCCTTATATCCAGTTTCTATTTTATAGTGACATACCAAACAATTCCGAAAGATTGTATATCATGCTCCGTATATAAAGTGGAAGAGGGTTATCTGTTATTTATTCATTTCATAACAAAGTTTGTATAATATTATAATGTATGTGTTTATATACATTTTGGTATAGAGAACGAGACTCGGGAATTTTTTACTACAAGGTATGCGTATATCATCAGCAGCAGCCATCCTACTACTGCTACTACTATTACTACTGACTATCATTATTATTATTATTGTGCATATATTCTGTGTGTTAAAAAATGGTCAAAATATGTTTCTTCTGGTGACGACGACCAGCACGATGAGACGAAGGATCATGATGGTAATGGTTTTGACTTGACTTTAGCTTGGTTCACTCAGCCAGTCTGTTTCAGAGGTTGTGATATGTGTGTAAACCTCATGTGTCAAGTCAATCTGATCACTTACTTGGGTTTAGCTCAACTGTGAGCAGAGCAGTGGAAGGCTATATGCTAAAATTTCATCCAAGAGAAATGTCAGAGTTACATATAATACCTATGAGGAGTAGTAAAAACCATTTCCGAATTGTTTTTTTTCTACTTTGGCATTTATATTTTTTGTGACCGAATCGAACCGGAGTGTATTTATACGGTGACTGGCCACCGATTTAATATTGATATTGAAAGCGCATGAGAAGGTTGACTCGATTCCACCCTACCAAAATTATGGAATGTAATAAAAATATGTATGTGAGAATATCACAGGTTGTCGGTTCTCCGTCTTTTCTCAAAAGTGCAACAGCTTGAGCATAGCTTATTCCCACCACATATTATGCAACATGTAGCATGTACAAAAAAATTTACATTTGTGTGTGCATGCATGCATTTCTGCAATTAAAAACATATTAAATACATATTTCTGCAAGGTTGATAATCACAGGGTTTGGGTTGAAACATGTAAAACTGCAGTATTCCATGTAGGAGTATTTTCTTTAAAAACATGCATTAAAGTTACATAGCAAAAGAAGATAAACTTAAAACTCTGATAGCAAACCTCTTGCACATCATAATCATCAAATATTGCCATGAGATGCATTTTTATGCAGCAGGTCAATTCTATATAATAATGTGCATGGGTGCATGTGAAGATGCATGTTTCACTGTAACTCCTCTTCAACTAAATTTGATCCTTTTTGAAATGAGTATTACAAAATTTTGCTTAAAACTATGGGAGATTATTCAGACACACACATACATGATGTTCCTCCAACCGTATGGGAGAATGACCAGTTTTTGAAGAATTTCATGAAAAGACTAGCATGCAAACCCAAATGCATCTTAAAATGTGTAAAATAATGTATGTAAAGCGTGTAGAATAGAATATCATCCTATGCATAACTGTGTCTACTTATGAGCCCCGTGTAGTAACACGGAAATTGGCTTAACAGTTCTTGAGCATTGTGTGTGAAAATGTGTGTGTGTGGAGTTGATATGAAATAATAATAATGTGAATGCACGTAGATTTAAGGTTTTGTGAAGTGCACAAGGATATTGAACAGGTAGCGAGCCTTGTTTTTAGATGACATGCATATATATATAAATATGTATAATATTATGGGACTTGATCGGACGACGATGATGCGGATGATGATGATGATGATGAGAACAGAGCGAGCAATTCAATACAATGGAGTGAGTGAAGATTCGTTAGTGCTGCATGACATATTTTGTTCCATCCACACACACACACACACACCACATCACCGTCAAGATAACCCACATAACTCGTTGTTGGTTTTCTCTGCTCACATGCGTACGTTGATAATACTACTTCAAACCCAAATGGTTTGGTTTGGGAGTGGATTCATCATATCATCATCATCACATATGATGAAGATGAGGTGGTTGGGACTACATCCATATGTAGTTATTAAGCATATGGCAATGTCTCAAAAACATGAAGAAATTTACCTAAATATTTCACTGAAAGTATGCGACCAAAATCCTCTCTCTCTCACACAAAGTATCACTTGAGAAAGCACATGAATAAGGTCTGAGACTCAGCACCATCAACTCTAACTCTCTGCTCAGATCAGACTTGTGGGCTGAGCTGCTCGACTGAAAAGAATTTCCTTTGAATTGGTGGTTCATCACTTCACTAATATTTTTGCTCTCTAATAATACTTTCAACTGTTTCCTTCCCCATACTGTCCACAGGAAAGGGATGAACAAAGCATGCAATTTCAGTATCTATTCCAGTGTTCCCAAAATCCCATTCCAATTTATCAACCCACAAAATTTTGAGGGTATAGATTGGAAGGAATGTTTCAGTGAGCATGACAAGTCTCGATTATTTTATGATCTCATTAATTGACTGTTGCCAAATAATAACGTTTGATATTATATATTGCAATATTGACTGTATTCGACAGATCATAAATACATACATTGACGTCAAGCATTCCAGCCCAGCACAAAAAGATTCCATGGGTTGAACTTGTGTATATATATGGTAAAAAGGCATAAATTTGTCATATAATATTATGATCACATCGCGCATCGTTGTGATTTGCTTAGCAAGCTCGTTCCTTGTGTCAAACGACAGTAATAGCTTTGTTTGTACTTGAGGCTATTATTGAGACAGATGATTTTTGTGAGTTTGTGACTCAGCCTCACAACCCTTCTGTCACTTACATTTTTATGTACTCCCTTGTCCCTACTAATGTAGCTAAGCTCAAAACTATTTCTCATTAGCTCCCCTGTCTGTGTCTGTACCTCTTTTATAGCTACCCAAAACTCAAATCCTTTATTCCCCCAGCTAGAAAATGTAGTCATGATTTTACACACACACACATGAAATCCTGCATACTTTTGGGCTCAGTTGTATTTGTATGAGAGCTTGAGCCACCAGTTGCTTCTTCAATGGACATTGCTTTTTAAGGTTGGGACTCTTCTACCATTACATTACATTACAATCGCCAACTATGGCACAACCGAAACACTCATCCAATCCAATCCAATCCAAAAGGCTTAGGAAAACATGAAAGAAAGCATAACCCCAAGTAACATGAATACATCCTATGGATATCCATAAGACACATTTGTCCCGACATGCAAACTTCCCAACGACGTCTGTACAATGTCTACGTACCTCCTATAGACATCTAATGCATAGACCTATTTCGTTTTTTTATGTCATATACGACGTACCAATGGATGATCCAATTGATATCCATAAGACGTCTTAGTAGGATGCGAATGTCAGTATGCGGATACCATTTGGATATCTTATGGATGTTATTGACAGATGGCTACTACTATAAATAAATAAATCATTCATAAGACAATATACGTAACTTTAAACATCATTTTAATACATTTAAAAGTCACAAGAAACAAAAATAAATACACAATACATAATAGATTAGTTAATAACTCGCTGGCGTCTTTATCAATGGTATGGTCCTTCTTGAAACTATCAGTGTCCAATCTGGATTCATAAAAATACAAGATAATGTATCAAATCACATAATTATAGTCACTCTAAGTGTAAAGTCAAAGAGCATATAATTATTGTAACTGAAAAATTACCTTCATGTGGTAATTCTTGAAAGTATATTATCGAATCCAGTCAGTCATCAGTACCCTCTTCCAACGACTTGTCCATCACTTCCAGCAAAGGCATCACCTCCACGATAATAACTTCCTAACACTCGTCATGTAGCCACGGCTGAAATATAATTAATTGTGCACACATCAAAATGATATTATCTTCAATCAATAATAATATTATATAGTTAATAGTATCTGTAAACACGCTACGTTATCCAGCTTACCTTTTGTCTTCATCCCGAGAGCTGTTGACTTTCACATCGTCGAAACTACTTTAACTATCAATTAATATCCTTTCACACTCCAACCAACATCACCTGTGATCAATCATTTATGTACATGCACAGCAGGCTTTGCAGTCCTTCATTCTCGTAACTTCCACGGAATATAAGAAAGCACAAGCCTATTTTGATTGGTTAGCACAAAATCGCAAGTATGGACATCCAATGAATGTGCTCTGGATGATATTTTGCTGGATGTGTTAAGATGAGAATATGAAGTCTTTTTTCATGGTGCTTTGGATGTTCCTAGGATATCCCTGTGAGGAACATCCACAACCTCCATGAAAAGACGTGTTTAGGCATATCCATAGGATGTCTGATGTTTCATGGGACATAACGTTGTTGTTCGATGTTGTATACATATGAATCATGATGAGCGTACACACACACATTACATTCCCTCACACAAGTTTGAAACTATGTATGCAGCTTAAATCAAACCTTTTGAAACATCCTATACATGTGTATGAAAATGTGCACATGTAGTACTTTGAAAAGATAGAGAGACAGAGAAAAAATACATATTATCCAAAAACCAACTGATTTGTGAGTAAGTGCCTAGTTATATTGGTTTATATCATATCATCAACCTTATCCCATTGCATAGGAATACAGGTTTGACTTCACCCTTTGTAAAGTAATAGCATACCAATACAGATAATAAATTTGTGGGTATATAAGGCTCATAAGGTGTGTATTATGTGCATAGCACAAAAAATCCAGTATAAAAGCAGGTAAAGTCTAAAACTCTTACCCAAAACGCGTTTATTGTATGTATATCTTTGATAGGTATGTGGATTGGCTTGAAGCAATCATAAAAATGTATTACGAAGAGCTGAGAAACTCTTTTTGTATTTGTACTCTCCGTCTCGTCACTGCTTACTTACTGTAATAGCAAAGTTACTGTTTTGTTTCACATCCTCATCATCATCATCATCATCATTCACTAACGTTCTCATCTTGCGTGTCTTCTTTGTAACATGGGGCTATACCCAATGGTATGCAGCAAAAGATTATAATATTTATGTCTCTACAATGTATACAATATAGTTTCAATACAAGGAATACATAGTACGAGTACCGCTGCTGCTGCTGCTGAAAGAAAAAGAAGAAAAGAGAGGAAGAAGACGAAGAAGAGAGAGAGAGAAAAAAAATCTCTGTGGGTTCTTTCAAAAAAATTCCTTAAAGAATGCATACTTCTTCTCTCTTAAAGAGGAACTAGTGGCAGCAGCAACAGCATCAACAACACTATTATCATCATCATCATCATCGTCAACACCAAACAACAACATGAGAAGTTGTACTAGTAGACAACGACGAATGTTGCAGTCGTAGTACCTCCATTAGACGATGAGGAAGAAAATGATGCTGGTCGTACTGAAGTAGAGAAGACGAACGAGTGGTACTTCATTGCTATTATTATTATTACGGCAGCAACAGCAACAAAATAATACATAGTAGTGTGGAGCAGCAACATCAAGAACAAAAAAAAAAGAATTTTAAGGACCACGTCGAGAAGTCGAAGGAATTTTTTTCCTTTGCGTACACATCAGCCAGCAGTCAGCTTGCTACTCTCACGGCATGTTACGCATAATATGGCTTTGACTTCCACTTGTGTGTGAGAGATGATGAGGGAAAGAGAAAAGTGTGTGATTTGAAGGATGATCATGAGCCTGGTGCAGTTGTGATTTGACATCATAGCACAATTGCAATTTGGTCATAGTAATCAAATCAAGAAAAACCGGAGAGACAAAGACAAAAGTGAATTTACCCATGTTACAATATATATTAGTTGGTCTTGGTTTGGTGAAAGAACTTTGAAATAAGAAGAATATTTGCCTGTGTAAAAGTTTTGTGAACCATCCATTGGATTTATGAATGGAATGTGAAAAAAAAAGTTTTTCAAATGAAACGGTTGGAAAGCAATTGATGTTTGGAACAGGCTCAAGTTGGAGGACAAAATCCAATCCACCTAAAAACGTATGTAGCACCATTGGAAGCACCATGCAGAATCATTGGAATGCGGCAGCTTATCCTGCAAAGTTTTTATGTTCAAAGAAACCCGGTTGGGAAAGAAAAGACGGGAAATTTCAGTGCTAACAATTGGATCCGCTTTCCCCACAAAGCCCGAAAGGATTTCTCGGGTGTGCAAAACAAGAAAAAAACAATATCCGTCATTACAAATACAATTATTTCTCATGCCTTTCCCCTCCACTGTGGTTGACATAATGTCAGAAAAAATTGTAATTTCTTCCCTCAGACACTCAACAGGAAGGAATGATGAGGAGGACGGGAGTGTCAACACAACAGTGAGCAATATTACATCCGGAAACTCAAAGAAATAGATTGAGAAAGCAATCAAATTCATAATAAATATATAATCTATCTTCAAAAAAAATCCTTCGTCGTCGACGTTTCATCGTGATCGTGTTTCGTTGCATAGTTCTCCTCGATTGGAATCCCACATGACGCCAGACAAGAGTACTATACTTATAGAATACCACGATAGAGCTCTTGTTTCTTACCACTCCTTCACTTTTCTAACTACAACTCTCTCAAAAACTCAGTTTTAATTCTCGGGATGTATATTTTTACTTGGGAGTTACGTTCATCTGAGTAAGTTTTTTTTTGTAAGTTGAATGCAATGTACAAAACAGACAAGAGCGACATGCACGCATACCAAGAAAAAAAAGGATGAGAAGCCAGCGGAGATAGACGGACGGATTGAGTAGAGAGAAGAGTGAGACACGTTAAAGAAGAAGTAAAGGCAGAAGACGAAGAAGCATCAACATCACCATCACCATCATCATTTTTCCCATCTCATCGTTCCATATTGTATGTATGCATGCACATCCATGCAAACCTAAAACCAAGAAGATATATCTATACTTTTAATGCATCTCTAATCTATCACTACACAACTCTCGTCGTCTTATACCAAACTCCAAAAGAGAATTATCATTTTAAATGCATTGCACACATATTTTTGATGATCGTCTTTTTCGCTGCTTCAAAAAAAACGAAAAAACTGATAGATGCTTCTACTGCTGCTGGTGCTCACCACTAAAGAAAAGAACAGCCTGCTTTGGGATGAGATGAGACTACCTTACATGAATATCCTCTTTTTAGTGATGCACATCTTCTGGTAGCTTGGCAAATAAGTTTTTTTACTACAAAACTATGTATACTACTGCGGGCGGACAGTAGTTCATTTACTACAACTACTGAACTGACTGCCACTACTAAATTCTAATGTGACTGGTTCTGGTTCCTATCACTAAACTAAAAAACTATACATTATAATACTCTACAAACTTACATATTATGTCTTTCAGTGGTGGATTTTTCTACACATGAACATACACCTATTTCACTCTACCCACTGGTTGTGTTATGTAGTAAAACTGTAAATTGTTTCCTGCAGTTTCAAAAAAATACACACATACACATATATACATACATATATATTTGTATTCACATGTGTATATATTTTTTATCTTGATGATCGTACTCTATATTCTGCAGGAGAAAAAAAAATCATTTTCACAAGCGGTTTAGTGTGACTGTGTTGATGTAAACAGTAAGCTGGTAGCAGGATTTCAATAAGCAAGCGTATTATTATCATTATACTATTTACTTTTCACCGTGAAAGCAGCAACCAGAACTGAACTTTTTTTTGTATAACACAATAATTTAATAATAAGTGAACGATAAGAAACAGAGAGAGAGAGAGCTTTTTTAGTAAGAAAAATAATGTTTTGTAAACAATTTATTCGATTTCGTAATTGCAATTGGTCTCGTGTTCAAACTTAAGTGTTCCTTATTTGTGAGTTGTGCATTCATGAGAAATGGGGAGAAAGGGGATTCCAGAAAAAATGTGAGTGGAGTAAAAGTGCGCTTATCCATTTCCTCCAATGATGGTTATGAACTGAAGGAAAGTAACGTTTCGAGCAACGTCTTGCAACTTTGACTGGAACTACTACTGGGTGATGCTTCCACATTGATGAATGTGAGTCTCTAATACCAAAACCAGCAACAAAACAACAACAACAGCAAGCAAGTCTCTGCAACACAAACACGTTGATTCCAGGGAGCTAGCAAAGCATGTGGATTTTTTTTGGTCTCCGAGTGTACTATTAAGTTAAAAAAAAGTAAAACTGGATGTGAGGCTGTAATTGATTAAGATGGAAAAAGAGGAGTGAGGTCATGACTACGAATTTGATCAGTATTAAAAGGATGAAAACAATGATTTTTTGATTTTCTCCCCTGACTTGGATATTGATTGTTTTTGCCTGCTTGAGGAAGAAAGAGCGAGCGAGCGAGAGATAGAAGAGAACGACGAGATCCCTTGGAATCCTTTCATGTGACTCCTTCGAAAAAAAGTTTCTGCTTGGACGAAGTGCATCACATCAGAGTCACACAGGAGGATAGCGAGAGTGAGTTGCTGGAAACGCCATTCCTCCAATTACACAAAGAGTGTTTTGCAAAGAGCGAGACGCGAAAAAGAAGATAGGGAGAAAGGAAGAAAGAGATGCTGATGGTGCGGAATGGAATTTACGGTTGTCCTTACTGCCCATAAGTGTTAAACTTTTATCAGCTTAAAAAAAGCGACGGGAAGAAAATAGAAGGGGGAACAAAGAGAAGAAGGGTGAACAGGTTATATACAGCTGGTTCCATACACCAATACGCCACATATATCCCATCCATATTCCCATACTATTTTTAGTATAGCACCGTCACCGTCAACGTATTATCGTCATAATCATTATCATCATTACATCTTCTATTATTATTATAACTATTATTGCTGTCATTGTGATGCAGCAGAGTGGTGATGGTACCAATGCCAGCACAATACATTCATCTATATCCTCATCAGTATAACCACATCACCATCAGATACACTTCTTCTGTGAACAGAAGAGGAGCATCTTTTTAAAAACTTAACAAAATACCAATTTACCTCTGGCTACCTACTATACCTACCTTACTACAACACCACCACGCCAAAATCCACCTATAAGAGCAGGAGAACCACGCTAAGGACAGCAATCAGAGAATGGCGACTTGAAGGAACGGAGAATTGGACAGCGAAATTAAGAAAAGACAAGACGTACAGTAGTACTCACTAAGCGAATTCAAAGTAAAAGAATTTTTTTTCATCACTTACTCCCACCACTTGAACTTCTCTCTCAAGTCTTAAGCTCTCAAGTAGTTCCTCTTTCTCTCCTTTTGGTTTTTATCAACAAAAGGGAGAGAAAAGAAGAAGAAGAAGAAAAAAGTAGGAGAGGTGAATCTCTTTCTTTATCATAGAGGAGAAAAGACAGGAAAAAAAGGCAGAAAAATGTGGCCAAGATAAGGCGTAGTTTCATAGTTTTCACTGCGTTAGTTCTATTATAAAGTGGTGCATCATTGAACAGAATAGGCAGGAGAGAGAAAGATAGGAAAAGAAATAGAAAAAAAGCACATCCAGAGAAAGAGAGAAGTAAGTAGGAACAACTTTTTTTATCGTCACCGCTTGTTCAGCAACAAATTTATAAAGGAAACATCGACTTACGGAAATCTACTGGAAGGATATGAATAAGGAGAAAAACACTTTAATCTATTTTTACTGAAAAGGGGATTCTAGCATGAGGACAGTTGCAATAGTAGAGCTACTATATCAGGGGGAAAAGTAAATACAAAACAAGTAGGGGAAAAAGTGTGTCACTCTGTCCGGTTCCATTCGACACTTTTGTCCCAAAATCATTTGTCTATTTTTACTGGATTTTTTTCCTCCCAAGTCTCCTTGCGGTGATCTGTGTTTATCGATAAGTATTTTTTCTCTCGTGTTGTGTTGTAAGTGTTATTATTGTGACATATTGTGTGAGGCGCTGCAAGCAAGAAGAAGAAGAATGAAGTTGTTGGCCCAATTGCTGCCAGCATCTCTTCCTTGAAATATATTTCTTCATCAAATGTCGGATGTATTTGGTGCAAGTTTGGTGGTAATCTATGAACTGAGCGTTGGAGGAAAGAAGACAGTATTATATTTGAATCGGACGAGAAGAGAAGACGATGCCGAAGCGCCGTGTCAATGGGGAAATACCACTTCCTGCGGGCTGGGATATGGCCCAGGACTATGATGGAAAAATTTATTTCATTGATCACGCCAGTAAACAAACAACATGGGTTGATCCACGAGACAGGTAAGGAGATAAAAATGCGTGCCTATACAATCATATATGTACATATAAATGCATGTTAATGGAGCACTAGATAAGATCATCCAAACATTCCAGAGGGAAAGAAAGTAGGGATAAAAAAATGCAATAACCATGTTAATAATATAGGATTATGGCCTAGATTATGACGTTTTTGAATGAGCTTGTTCATTCGTCATCATCATGTCATATATATCATCATCATCATCATCATCATCATTCAAATGCTTGGCGTAGCCATTACTCATATAACTTGATAAGGAAAACATTTTTAGTGTCACATTCATTTCGGATTTTGGGTGTCATTTTAAAGAAATTCTTGTGGATCACATTTATATGACCTTAAGCTTGGAATTATTGGCCGCACACTCTTATAATCACGTCGTTACTAAACGGATGCACATTAGCGTAAAGTGTTTTGCGTCATTTCATTTGATATGCTTAATGCTTGCGACACAATCTAATTCTCTTTTCTTGCTAATGTCTTTTTTTGCACTTCTTCTTATTTCGCATTCAATTTATGGTCGACGGTGGCCTTTAATTTGCTTTATCGTTGCAGTTATGTATTTTTCGTACCGTTCCAATGTACCAGAATGTCTAGGGCTTTAGGATTTTTATTGAATTTAAATAGGAGCTTGTAGAAACGTCAGAAATATGACAGACATCATCATCAGCATCTCTAATTCCTTTCCCACTATCGACAAAATGCAATCAATAAGCTCAGGATGTCTGCACCTTTTACTGTCATAAATTTAATGTGGCATTTTTTTTAAAACTGCGACACTTTTATCGATTTATCTATTGCAGATTTATTTCTTAGCAGACGATTATAATATGCGATACATTAAAGAAATGATTTGCTATTATGTTCAAGAGCAAATGAAGGAGGAATTACAGTCATAGATTTCATTTTATCATTACTACAATACCAGCCAGCTACTGAAAATTAATGAAGGCTCGGCTAAATTTAGTCCCCTTGGTCTGCTGAGGAACCGCCTTCATTTCTTAGTATTGCGAAAATACAGCTTAGTTTAGTGTAGATGGGCCACATTAACTACATTATGGTAATGTACCAATGTTTTTTGGTGGTAATTAAAAGGGAGTAGTAAAAAAAGCTTGGACATAAAAAATGATCATCCCATCCATTCCATTGTTCGGAATCTTTAACGCCAAAAATGGAAGATAATGTCTACACCTCATTATTATTCATGGAATTTCTGAGGAATTTTTTTAATCACTTCCTTTTGTCGGTTTCTATCACGAGTAGGAGCCACCATTTCATGCATCTTAGGAATTTTTCTACAATTTTTATGAGGAGCAGCAGCAAACATTAGTTTAATATATCGCATGAGATATTAGATTAGAACCGGTATACATTAAAGAAGCAAGGAGACTCTGAAGTTGAGTGAGTACAGAAAAAGCAACAGCCTGTTGAGTACGAGAGAACTGCAAGGAATGATATGATCCCATGCTCCGTAGCAAAATTGTAGGGGGAAGGGAAAGAGAAACTGCCTCTTAAGTTAGTTGTTGCTCTTCTCCCGCTTTAGCGTTAGAGCTTTATAGCAAAACTACAAAATTCGTAGATTCTTATGGTGGTTTTGTGGCAGGAGCACACGAAGGCGAGTTCCTAGCACAGAAACAAGTGCAATGCACCGGATTTTTGCTGTATTATATCCTACCTTTTACCACCACCATCTTTGTATTATGTACTTATGTATCATTTCACTGTTAATCACGTCCATCCATAATATTAAGCTTGTGCTTCTTCACATCCATCCAAATCCAACATCAAGAAAATTTTAAACCAGCGACCAACCTAACGGGCAAAGGAAAGGAAAAGGGGGAATAATTTTATTGAGAGATAAAGGATATTCTTTAAGAGAGTATGAACTCGTATATATATATACACACACAACTTTTCATAACTTAGCCTATTATATCAGACACTCTACCACACCAACACCATAACAAGAAGGAAAGGAAGGGCTTTTTGTTGTTGTGAAAAAAGCATGGGATGTGTGTAGAGTAATAAAAAATATGACAGAACAACAGGTATAATTTTTTTCAGACATAAGCATCAGGAGGTAGACTCGTCAACACATCGCACCACATCACTTTCTTTCCTCCTTCTTCCCATCAAAATCATCAACGTCCTAAACAAATTTCCAAGGGTTGGCTCGCCAAAAAACTCCTTTGTTTCTATAAATACTATGAACCCGACCCGAGTATAAAAATTGCGTTTTTGTGATGTGATTGTGGGAGGGATTTTTACCTCACATTTTTTCCCCGAAGGTTACCTTTCTCCTCTATTTTTAACACTCGACCCTTTTCATAATAGCTTCGTTTAGAGAAGATTGGAATTGGAGGTGTTTCATGGTGTGGGGATATTGCAAAAACATAAAAATCTCATTTAATGATCATGAGGATGGACACCTGCATCATCTCATCTAATTACTTTACCGTTTCGCTAACACTTTTTCACGGTCACATTCACATCCCATCATATTCTCCTTGTTGAGATTTCAGGAGAAGCGACCAGGGGACGATCGACAATCATAATAAAAATCTGTTCACATCTCTCAGCTCCTTTCTAACAATAACTCTGACAGGTTTTATTGCACTACTACTACTGTGCACACACACGCAATGCCTCAAATAGGAAAATGGAATTTATGACAAAAAAGGATTCACTCGTTTCTTCACGCTTCGTCATTTTCTGCGCATTGGTAGGCGATAAAGAGAGATTCCAATAATAAATACATAAAATGAATTATATTTTTTTATCTAGTGATAAAATACAGCAGTAATATTCAACGACGTTTTTTCGTCTTCTTCTTCTTCTTCCCTTGTTCGTTTTTTTCTGGGAGTGGTAAACTATAGTAGCATAACAACACGTATGTAGTTTTTCTATCATATATTCATATTGTATACAGAACTGTTTTTTTGTCAGAAGGATCGTGCCTGATGATTCCTTTTTTTTTTTATTTATGCATCCAGCAGGATATTTTACTGCTTTTTGTGATGTTTATGTCTTTCTTCGCTTAACGAAAAAAAAATTAAGACTGGTATAAGGAGTACCGTGAAGATTTCTATGTATAGGACGACTCAGTTTTATACTTCTTGAAGATATTCTAATCGTAAAATATCTCTTTACCAGCGTGAAAATAAGTTGGGTAATGGGTGTCATTTATTTTACTTAACTGTTGGAGGGGATATAAAAATATTGCAAATCATTTTTACAATCGTAAATTTAGCACTCGTTTTTACCTTGTGTGTGTGTGTGTGTGTGCGAAATAATGATGCCTACGGAAGAGTAAGCAGTTGACCCAAACCCATCAAATTTCTTCGATGGTTTATGATGCGTAATATTTTTTTAATGCGTTACCTGCCCAAACTCATTTGTTTCCATTGACCAATTGGCATTGGCAATGGTTGAAGAAGAAGAAAAAATATTATGAAGATTTTTATGTTTGTCTCTTTGTAATTTACTTATGCAAATTGCTTGCCAATTTTATTACTCATAATTTCTCACTCCTTTCCCAGCGTTACCTTTCGTACCCTCCTCGAAGACAGTTCCATTTCAGTGATCACAAGTAATTTCCCCTTAAATGACGACACAATGAGACATAAAAGTATGTTAACTTCAGACATAAACTTGGGATAAAGAGATGGTCTCACGCAGAGAAGCTGATGATTTCAATTTGAAACCCGAAACAAAGCTTCTTTGTCCCCTGGTTTAGATAGTTATGGGCATGGGCTATGTCTGCGTACACAAACAAGAAGAAAAAAATGCAATAAAAATAAAATGATCCTTAGCTCAAAGTGATAACATGGGGTCAAGTATCATTTTAGCGATAATGGTAAATCTTGTCTGGTTGAGTTTTTCTTTGTCCACTTTGTATGGGAATTCCTTAGTTTTAGTCAACAGCTTTCCTTCATTTAAAGAAAGGAGGCGGTTCCTATCCCTTTTAATTTTGCTGGAAAGAGCTTTTGTGGTCAAGATTATGCTCACGAGAGGCTTGAAACATTATGTTTGATTTTTGCCCCAGCCATCATCATATCACACATGCATGCATATATACTTGTCGACTTTTCACAAATCCTTTGCCCTTCATGATAGCCTACGTGCTATATCTGCAGAATGTGTTTCTGATGCGTAATCTTTGATGCAAAGCAAAAAAAAATGTGGCGAATTTTGTAAGTAAAAACAGACACAGCTCTCTGTTGTCATCCCTAATATGTTTGTAAAGTGTAATTTTGTAAATGCAAAACCCTCAAGTTAAATGACAGTTCTCATGGATCCTTCTCAATTCACTTGCATACCATTATTAGTCATTTTCATGAATTCCATATTACATACTCATCTCATCCCATACATATTTCATGATTTTTATTTGCACAGTAGTAGTGCTGATGATGATGATATATGATGATGATACATAGATCGCGTGACTACAGAGAAGTGGTTGTTTAATGTTGGACTCAAACTGTAAAACATTTTTTCATGAAACGTTTTTCTTTCTTCCTTGCATTCCCTCATGACTAAACTACATGCTATGATTTCTTACATAATTATCTCTTCCTTCCGCAGGTTGACTAAGCCAGCTACCTTTGCCGACTGCGTTGGAAACGAGTTACCGGTGGGATGGGAGGAGGCGTACGACCCACTAATTGGTGTATACTACATCGACCATGCCAACCGTAAGTTCTAGATGTATACTTCATTTTGTGTCATTTTAATCCAAATATTTTGTGGTAGACCTAAAAATCCATGGAAGTGTATAGCATCTCTCTCATCTCTCTCATCCACATCATAAACATTTCAATTACTCATTCAATGTACCTAATCCATCCGCAAATTTCTGCCTCTTCTCCATCAATACGATGATGAGATACAAGTACCGCAGTTAATTACACGGAAACATAAACATGCTATCTAATTTCGTGGTTCATTGGTAAATCAATATGAATTTGAAAGAGTATATTATATGTATATACAATAAAAGATAAGAGTGAAGAGACAAACTTAGTCAACCATGAATGGAAATGATGATGAAAATACCGTAATTTCTCAACATTCAGCATCATCTTCCCTTTCAGTCGAAAATGTGATGATGAATGTCTTTATCCAACTCAATATGGAGTAATCAGCAGAAACGTTTACTCAAAATGTACAGTTGTACCTAAAAAAACTTTTTTTATGCTTGTTCTGCATATCCTTTTTTTGTGCTTGAGTTTGGATTTGGACGTACATTATGTACTTTTAGCGGTGACACTTCAAAAGCTCCAATAGTAATGATATTCTGATCATGCATACATTTCTACAAACTCCAACAAAAATCAGATAGTCATGAAAGTTGAAAGTAAGACTCAGTTGAGCTGAGCACACAGAGGATCATGTATTTTAGCGAGAACATTCCGCAACTCTAAAAGTTGACTCCGTTTCCTTGGGTTTTCTCAGGGAACTGACGTCATGGACTGTGACTATGAGAAATGTATGAAATCTAATTTTTTTTCTAACAAAAATGCACCTTGTACGCATATTGGTAATGATAAACAAGAGGAGAGATGAGAATACTTTGCAGTGTAATGCTTGCGGTTTTTTAGTCGTTGTGTTGAAATTTGCAAATGTATGACATGGCACTTTGCCGAAGATCGGCATTGAACATGGTTGTAGCAAGTATGCTTGTTTTTTAAAGTGAGTTAAACACCAACACAACAAGCAACCAGCATGGCATGCATTGGATTCGCCATCCACTATGTTTTTTATAGAATGACATGGAATGGTAATTTTTGCCTCATGACATGGAATCTTAGACAGCGTGGCGTTTTACCTTCATCTTTGCCAGCACACTAATACCAACCAAACCAAATTGTACAAGCGGAAAGTGTATAGCTGGTTGAAAAATAAAATAAAAACAATTTCTCAGCTCAACAAAAACTGTAGCAACGTGGTTGCATATGTGTGTGTTTGTTAGAGAGGAAAAATAGTAGTCAACTGTTATTATGGGAAACATTCTCTCAAATATTTTTATCATTTGCCATTTTCTTCGAAATGCTAACCAACAAGAGGAGAAAAAAATTACAAAGAAAAACAAATGCAGATGTAATGCATGAGCTACATATACATTTGTACTTACATTCAAAGCGATGAGGCTATGGAATGATGATGCGCCCAGAAATAATTTTATCTTCACGAGTTTCAAGGAGAACACAAACATTTCTCCAAAGGGGTGCTCATATTTACAAATAGAATTATTTAATTTCTCTCTTTATTCCTTAAATGCGTCATCTTGTGATTAGCAGCATTGTATCATACACACGTGCAAAACAGAAGGACAGAAACAAAAGAACAAGGGAAACATACAATTAGTCCACGAGTAAATACTTTGAAAGAATCAGGCTACAACTAATTATTGCATTTTAAATGACCACTTTTTATTATTCTTTTCGCTAAATGATCACTCATGATCCATAAAAATTAAGGAGATACTCAGTACATTTACATGTGTAAACGAAAGCCAACCAAGCACCCACACAACAAATCTGTAACTTTTCTCTTTGTGGCAGGAATATTGAGAATGCTGCCTCGTGTTTTGTTTCATATGTGTCAAACTGCAATCCATGATCCTCACTAGGTAATAAACGGTGATGTTTTTACCACCACCCCAAAAAAAAGGACAGGAAAAACATTCGGAGATTAGGGAAAGAGAAACATGACACGACTCAGGTTTTTTTACGTGTTCTGTTTACTCAAGTGAGAGTAGTACGATCACTGCACCGGCTACCGTTGCAAAGTGTAGTGGAACAAGGACTAAAATAACAACTAACTGGCCATTTGGTTTTATTGAGATGGTAAAACCGAATTTTACACACCTACAAACGTCCATTGGTATTACTTTCATTCCCTCAGATTAACTTTCATGCTCGTCTTGATCCCTTCCCTTTTTTTATGCGGGACAGCTCCTCTAAATGAGCCTTTCAAATGTGGATAAAAGAAAAGTAGCAGGTTGAAATGATTTCTGTCTGTGGATTGAATGAAAGCAAGAGAGCAACCACTTCCAATATACATGCTTACCAACTCACTTACGATTAGTATATAGTCATCGAACCCGTTTGATAATAAAATTGGGTTGGTTTCTGCAAACCGGAGAATTTTAAAACAATGTATAAGACGGAACAAAGAACCGCTCTACGAAAAAGCAATTGACACAAAGAATTACGTTTGGGTGAATGGATGATGATGATGATGATGATGCTGATGCTGACATTTTCCAATTTCACAGAGCGAACTCAGCTGGAAGATCCACACTTAAGCTGGCGTGCTTACCAGGAGGCCATGCTAAGGGATTACCTTGCAACAGCATCCGAAGAATTACAGGTATGATTCTATTTATGAACTTTCACTTTGAAGACTTGCCCCATTTCTAATGATATGACGATTAATGCCATATGATTCTTTGGATGGGAAATATGTACTTAATACGCTGCTCAAATTTCCTTCAAATAAATGAGTAGACCCACTAGCTGCACCGATACCAAGTAGCTATCCTCTAGATAATTTTATGTGTATATATATATGCTTTTGCAAATATATTATTCTCAAGTTGCCTCTCCCTCAAAATTTTATATGTTGCGTATCCACATTTAAAGAGAGTGGTTTGGGAAATGTTGCTCATATATTTCTTATCTCGCTGGACCACTCAGTAAATGATGCAACAAGAGTCGGTCCTTTAGTTTTATGTACCAAAATGTAGAAGCTTCTTTCCAAAGTTTTTACAGTCGCCGTTTCTTCCTATGAAAGTAGAAGAGGAAAAGTTGTGTATCTAAAGAGCTTGAAAATTACGTAACCTTGTCACGAAAAAGAAAGCAAATGTGGAGACGTTCATTGTAAGATCGTAATGCTAATTTTGTTAGTTTTATTATGACTATGACGTTACGTTGGAGCCAGCAAATCTTTGGGAAAGCGTAGATTTTTTTCTTCTCTTCTCACAACTGACAATAAGTAAGTAAAACGCATGGATGTGTTGAGTAGAATGCACAAGCTCATTGTTTTCTTCTCTTGCTATCCATCATATTATACATTATGTGTGCGTAGTTTTTGAAGCGGCTTGATGTAACCCAATTTCTCAAGGAGTATGTGCAAGGAATGGAGGCGCAGAATGAAAAAGGGTCGAATTGAATTTAAGCAAGTGGGAGCAAAATTAGATGTAGTGTGTCGTTGTCGTCTGTACTGTAGTCACTGGCTGGTGGAAGTGGTCTCCGTAATGCTAGTGGGTCTAATCGGCGTAATTGAATGACTTGGGCATCTGCATGGATTATTAATAACAGGGATGAAATCTGTTTGGCATGTGCAGGCAAAGCGTGAGACACTGGACGTGAAGACACGAAGATTAGGTATAGCTGAAGATGAGTACCAGCATCTCAATGCGGCTCTCTCTGGGATGCAACCAACTTTGTCAACCTCATCTCGTAAGAATCTCTTTTTTTGAAGTTATACCTCTTTGCATGGAAACTAGATAATATATTATAACATAACATTTTCCTCCTCTCGCTCTCTATATCTACTTCTAAATTGATCTCGTATAAAAATATGATATATTTTTTGCGACATGCATAGCAATGTACTTTTATATTCCTTCCCAAGTTTTCACTCATGGCATCACTACTACTTAGTAGTGTAGCGACATGAAATAAAATATTATTATTTATATTCTTCCTTGTTCAGGGAACCGTACATTATGATAAGAAGGTGTATATCTTGCGATGCATGTCGCCTTTGATGGATTTAATAATTCTAAGCGAGTAACAAGAGTGGATGAGCGTCGGCCTACGCCATGACATGTTATGCTATGCCATGCCATTCCACCAGTGATATTGACTGGCTTGGCAAAGGCTTAGGCTGTTTTGCTCTTTCCCTCTCACATAGACACATGCAGAGGACGAGTTTGTCATGGAAAATGAACCAATTTATTATCATGTTTTCCAGTGACTAGCGTCGGTTCCGGAAGGTATGATCCTGAATTGCTCAAGCAGGACGTTCAAATGGCTAAGCTCCGAGTGTTGAGTCTTCGTCAAGAGCTAATGCAAATAAGGAAAGAGGTTTCCATCAAACAGCAAGGGTTAAACACGCTGTCTCAGGTGGAACAGAAAATGTCCACTGGGAGTTGTTATACGATGGGTGAGGCTCAAGCTATTATGAATGAGCTGAGGAGTATCCAGAGATCCCTTATCTCGGGTGAAAAGGAACGAATGGAACTGATGCAATGTTTGGCGAGACACAAAGAAGACTTGACACGGCTCCAGAGTATGACCAAATTCCCTGACATGTCCTCCTTTGGAAATTCTACCGAGAAACTGAGCACCGCTTCCCAAACAGACTTGCCTGGTGATGTAAGTTATGAACAACAACTTGAACCCTTTTCTCTTATGATATTACCAACTATGACAGATGTAACTTTATTTGCGAGTATCAAGACAAGAGTATAGATTGGCCACGAACAAAATTTCATTTGTATGCTGTACTGTACAAAACAGTGCGGTGTTCTTTCCCAGATTATTCCATTCGTAGACTGATACTGCGGAAAAATTCCAACTCATATGAATTTAGATTCATTTTTTTCTTCTATGTGAATGAATTATTATTTTGGTAAAGCTAAATATGACAAACACAATATGTAGGGGAAATGAAGGGGATTTTGAGAGAAGGACAGAAAAAAACCTAAGTTTCTTTTTTTCCGGTTTGCCCTTTTTGTTGGATGTTTATGATAGATTTGGGTTTGTGAGTATTCATGTGAATAAAGTATCATGGTTTGTGTGCACAAAGCGGAGTCTTGCACTGTTCTTGACTGTGAGTAAGATACTTGGGTTAGATACAGAAGAAGGAAGATTAAATATTGGCATTGTCTGTTTTTTTCTCCCTTCCTCCTTCGCCTCGCTTATATGAAACATGCAGCTGGTGCCGTTGGGTGCAAGATTAGCGGAAATGGCAAAGCTAAGGTTGGAGTACGATGCGAGGAGAAAGGATGTGCAACATATTCAGCGACGATTATCTGAGCTGGAAGAAAGTATCGAGCCAGGAGAAGTGGAGTCAGACAAGGACCGGCTGCTCCTGTTTCAAGAGAAAGAGCAATTGCTGCGAGAGCTGAGAAGTATTTGTCCCAAGAATAGACCGCTACATGAGATAGCAGGGATTCATCAAGAGATCCAAAGGCTGGAGAATGACCTTAGTAAAGCAGCTGAAATGGCAAAGAAAAATATCACGGACCGCTTGAGACTTCATGAGGAGAAACAGACACTTCTCCAAAACCTACGAGATGCCCTCAATAACATGGCTTCACTGGAAAGTCGACTGAAATCGTTATCTGCCAGTACATTAAGTATTTCATCGAGTTCCTCACTGGCTTCCCTTAGTTCTAGCCAAGCATCCAGCAAGGTAAATACTCACTTACGACCAACACGTCGCAAACTTTTTATCCATATCTTTCTCTCAGAGCTTTCTCTCTCTCACAAAAAATATATACATTATTCGACCTTTTCTTTTTTTGTTATGTCTTCCTTTTTCCTCCTTTTTTAAGAAAAAATGGAATGTGCGAAAAAATACTGCCTCAATACTTTGCTCTCCCCCTTTCAATTCCTTGTCCTTTCACATTACATTTAAAGCTTACTTTTTTTGCCCACCTCCTCCTATGTAGTTCTCATTTCAAAGATAACATTACAATTCTCCCTTTTCACAATACATTTCTTTTCACTGTATGTTTTCATGTGTCTCGAATCTATTTCCGTTTTCGTTCCCCCTCCCGTTTCCAATTTTTTTTCTCTAAAGAATTGTGTCTTTTCAATTACTTTTCAGGGTTCCTTATCGAGTTTAAGCTTTACAGATATTTATGGTGCTCCATCTACTCACACAGAGGGAATCAACATGCTGGAGTTACAAAAGCGTGTTGAGCAACTTTTACAGGTTTGGATTATTATTCTGCAAAGCAAAAAAACGAATCCTTTTCCAAAGACGTCCTTTGAATTTATTCTTACTAAAAATTACCCATTGTCAATAAAAAAAATGAAAGAAAATATTTTTTTTATATTTTTCATAGTCTGATACATCCCCGGTAGCTTCATTAGTTCAAAATAGATCCCAACTTCAAACGGTAACGTCACAACAGTCATTTCCTTCACTTTCACCAAGAAGCTCACTGTCTTCAGTCTCACCTCCTGTTTCACCGTATGACCTCGGACCACCACCTTCCTATGAGCAATCATTCTTAGATAAACAGAGGAGGTTAGCAGCAGCAGATAAACTGAGTTTGGAGGACTCCCTCGGAGATCTTTCAATTACTGAAGAGAACACAGAGGTATGATTTACGATGCATATAATAATATAGAGATCCTACATATATCATGTTTTGTGGCTCCTTGTGTGTACTACATCACGCACGGGTGCTTTCACTCGGTGGCTTGGTGGTGATGTGGTTAAGGTAAAGTCAAAACTAAGACGTAGAATAATATTCTGCTTTGATTCTACAAAAAAACAGAGTGAGAAATCCGGATCCTACTTTGTGTTGCCACCACTTTCTCCAATATCAGAGTATGTTGCGAGTGAGGAGGGAAATGTGTGTCAATCTAGCCAACCTACTACTCATTGCCAAACTCAAAATTCGTCGGGTACGAGTACAAGATCTGTTTCGGCGGCTGTAAGTGATGAATCTGTTGCTGGTGACTCGGGAGTCTTTGAAGCTTCCAATAATCACCGATGTGAGAGTCAAGAAGTGAGCGATGTAAATGCAGAGGCTGCACAGGTTCAAGTTAAATTAAGGTATGCGTGATAATCATGATGATAAAGTATTATATTGTGTTTTTCTTTGATGCCATATAGATTTTTGTTACAAGTTTATATTGGAATTTAATAGGTATTCCGTTAGTGATTGTATCCTTCACGTTGGAATTGAAAGAGCTCGAAATCTCAATGTTCTTTTTGTGCCAGTTAATCATAAGCTGTAAGTTACTTTATATGAAAAATAAGTTTTCTCATGGCTTTATACATTATTTATTTAAGTTTCCCTTTGTTGAAGTTGAAGGCATGCTAGGCTATAATATATAAGTATATATATATAGATAACTAACACAGCATGGTTTTATTTAGAGTTATAAAGGCAGCCCTTCTTCCCTGTAACCCCGGATTACCGTCTCAGTATTGCACTAAACCAGTAGATTTCTGTGACAAGCTGACGATTGGGGAGGACTTTTCCATTGGTGTCCAGTTGGCAAGACTTTATGGGAAAACGTTGCAAGTCAATCTATTTGCCATATCACCTTCAGGACAAGAGCAGTGTGTCGTAAGTTGGACAGCCTAATTTTATAAAATCTTTCCCCATAAGATAGGAAAGTTATGAAATATTTACAATCGTGTGTATTATTATTTTTTCCTAGGGTTGTTCACAAGTGAGCTTGGCAGAGTTTAATGCAGACTCTTCCTCTTCCAAATGGTATAACATCTTAAACTTTCACTTTCTTCAACTAAATCCAAAAGTGGAAGTGGAAAATGGGAACTTGGAGTCAGCTGAAGTGGCCGAGTCGTCCATTTCAATCAATCATACGCCACAAGACAGCGAGTCATCCTCCTCTTTACTTGCAGGAACCAGTGGCAGACATAATATTGGGGTCAAGGAAGAATCTAGTGACGAGTCTACCATTATCTCGTCTCAAACGTCCACTCTTACAAGGCATCATGGTAAAAAAAATGAATGTCATCTTTTCAAAAGTTTTTGATTTTATAAAGAAAAAAATTGTTAAAAATGAAACACTCTGGTTTCAGATGTGGAAGTATTCCAAAGTGACCTCGAGAAATGGAACGAAGGTGCTGCTGGGTGGGGATGTGAAAATTGGAACGATGAAGAAGAAGACAATGAGAATGTCGAGGAGGAAAATGATGAGATTTCCCAAAGGGGTATCCTTCAAACTAGTGAAACGACAGAAATTTCTGAGGATTCGGTTAATGAAATGGACGCTGAAGAAATTGAAATCATGCAGACTCGGGACCAGTCAACAAACACCGAGTGTGTTTTTGTAAAAACGAAACCTACAAAAGAACCCGAGCCCACAATGTCTAAGGGTATCGTTATCAAAAGATCACAAACCTTTTCTCCAAGTGCGGTAGCAAATAAGCAGGAGTACATTTGTCGCGTAAGCTGAGCTTTCTCAATAGAACAAAATAAGGTTCCCATTTCAATCATTCATTTTCCCTCGCTAACCTACATTTTTCTTTGTTTACTTATTGACATTATAGTTGAACAGAAGCGACAGTGACAGCTCAATGCCACTATACAGGAAGCCTCCCTATTCTAGCATATCTCACCGGAGCTTAGGAGGAGAGTCAGCTTCCGCAGCGGGAAGTATAGCTTTTCAAAGAGGCTCTATGGAAAGAAAATCCTTGAGACTTAAGAAAATTAGCCCACCTGTAGGGTCAAGCCTCGCCCCAATTAGAGCTAAAACTAAGCCCGCTGTTGTTCCAGTGAGAACATCTATTGATTTAGAATTGGACCGACAGGTACTAATAAGAACCTTTTTAGTTAGTGACACGCGCCTGCCATCGTCACACTCAACTTGCTCATTTTGTCATAACTTATTTTACGTGCTGATCTAATGCAATGCTTCCTCTTTAGGCTCAACAATGTCGGCTCCAATGTTTGCAGGAAGAAATCAAGTGTTTAAAAGCATTAAAAGAGCATCTTGAGGCTGCAAAAGCTGCCGGAGACTCAAAAACAATGACAACTCTTTTGGAAGATGAGAGAATCCAACAACTTTTCTCACTCCCAACTTCCGTCGATCCCCATGGCCCGAAAGGAAAGGAAGCTCAGAAAATGTTAAAACTTCTAAAAAAGACATCCAGAGAAATCTACAAGTTGAGGAAAAGCAAAACTCCTCGTGGACAACCTGATATGATCAGTTTTAAGTGAGTGCTTGCTGACGCACGAATTTATTTTGGGATTTAGAAGATTGTCAGATTTTCAATTGATTTTTGTACTGTTTTTTACAGGGAAAAGATAACATTTTTCACCCATAACCCAGTGGCTATGTCTGCCTTTGCCAAAGATAGTGATATTGCTGAGGGAGATGAGTCTGCCCAACAGCAACCTTCTTCATCAACGTCAGTGCCTTATTCCTCTTGTGATCCAAGTGGGAGTGGAACCATAATTTTGGAGGAAGAGGAGGAAGAAGATGAAGATGAAGTAGAAGAGGAGGTCAGCTCATCAGTTGAGGAACCCTCGACATCCTCCTCCTCATCAACTCGACTTCCTCATCCTCCCACACAGAGTGCCTCCATCATCAAAAGTATCAATAATATCAACCCTGCTGCTGGGCCATCTTGTATCAGCAGCATCCCAGTCGTGAAACCACGTTTATCCAAGTCTGCTGCTTTGTACAGTTCAACTAGTTCACAAACAAATGAAGCTTCTCCGAGCCCAAGTTCTTCTGACAGTAACAAAGAGACTGAGTCACAACGTTCTGTGGCGACCCACTGTAGTGACAAGAGCAACTTAGTCCCGGCACCAGTTGCTTCCGTCAATTCTCCAAGCAGCAGTTGTCCAGTGGCATCCACCAGAAGTCATCCCAACTCCTGTCCCCCTTATTCAACTGTCTCTAAACCCGGTTGCAATGTTGGAGATGTCAACAGAGACTCGTCGAAACAGTCCAAAGTTGTCGCTGGTGCGGTGTCTAGCTCAGCTACGGTTCCCGAGCCGTCTTCATCATCATCACAATCATCCACGGAAACTAATGTTCACACTGCCAAGATTGACAAGAAACTTCCGTCAAAGGAAAGTAATAGCAATCCCCATATTGAATATGTGGTTCTCATTTAGTGTCATTTTCATCTCTCATGAGCCCTTTCACTTTTACTGATTTATAAAGAGTGGTATTTATACTGAATATTATACATACATTAATAATAACTTAAGCATAAACATAGCATTACTTAAACGAACAAGATGGATGCAATTTTTTTGTCTGAATACAGTTTTTCATGGCTGTGAATAATAGGATAATGTTGAAAGAGCTGTTAATATTTTAAACGAGTAGTAATAATAACAATAAAGATTTTAATGCATCAAGTAACTTGACAAATATGATGCAGCTATACCCTGTGCTGCTCCTTTACCGTTTTAAAGAGTATCAATTAAACTTTTAAAACAGTTATTGATGCAAGACTGTCACCTGTGAAGATGGTCAGCTTCATCATCAATATATATTTATGAAGCAAAGAAATTGCAGCAAACTTTTTTTATACTTATGATCTAGAAACCACAGTAACTAAACTTCCAGTACTGTTATGTAATCAATAATGGTTATTTTTTAAACATTTTAGTGTAGCAAGTAGTGTTGCATTGGATACCTTCATTATGCCAATGGACGCTGCAAAACCTTTTAGATATATATAGATTTTTTGGCAGAATAAAAAACTGTATTCTGTGACAAGGCGTTTGCTTAAAGTTGTTGATAAAACGTGTTGGTTCTTACGTAGCCATATTTTAAATGTAATTATTGATCTTTTATGAGTTTTATTGTCACCCGTTCTGATTTTTAGTCTCATGCCTATTTTTAAGCAATTATTGACACACACTTAAAAAGTGTAACTTGTCATAGGTATTGATTTTAAACTTGTTGTTGTCGTTGACACGATTTTGCTTAATATTATAATATGCAACTTTGATGTCTGTTTTTTTTAAATGTCAGCATTGTGAATTTTATGACATGTTTACGATGGTTGTTTCATTTTGTATTCCCTCAAAGTTAATTTGAGTTGTGCATAATAATTATTAAGTTTTCACTATGCGCTAATTAAAAAATAGTCGGAGAAAAGTCTTAGTTTGATTCTGCCTTTTTTTTCTGCAGAGCAATACAAATATTATCCAACTACATGTAATTTATTAGAGAGATGTTGTTCACAATCATATAAAATGTAACTAGGTATTAAATGAACTCTGCATATATATATATACATACAAAAGAAACCGTTGTTGTAAATACTGTTGTGTTAAATAGTTCTGCTCTGTAATTGAAGAAAAAGTCAAGTACAAGTTCAAGAAAGGTATAGCCTAAGCTCTTTTTTTATCGGACTAAGCTAATTTTAATTACGTACGTTGTAAAGTATATATAAACGTATACAACATAGATATATATATATATTATTATACCTACATTACATATATATTATTATGTATGTTCGCGTGCCAGAAATGACAGCCATTTGTATTGAGAGATGGTTTTTTTTGAAAAGAGAGGTTTAAACTTAAAAGAAATACGAAAAATACATGAATAAAACACGAAAAACTTTCAAACAAGTCAAAATTAATTGAGTATTACGTTCATTTCATTGTTTCTCTTTTCCTTTATCATTTCCTACTCCATAATGTGACTGGGATGGAGCATAACATTATATTAGCAGCAGGTTAGGAGCAACTTGGTGTGTGTATTATTTGTCAGTAGATAATATTGATTGGCACAACGCCTATAAAATGTGTTAACTCATACTTCCAGTTTTCCCTTTCCTAATTCCTTGTAAAAAAAGAAGTTAGGTTGGGGCTGGGTTGTTGGGTATATATAGCATAAACGTTATTGCATCTCCTGTCCCTGTGTGTCATTGCATGAAGTCAGTGCACTTTAGTTTAGGGTAAATGTAATTCCATGAATTTTTGCACAAAAATTATTGTGTCCCATGACGGATTACATCACTGTGTGCCTTATTTTTTGTCTCGTTCAGCTCGACAGAACGCCATGCACCATGCCTGTGAAGAATGAAAACATTTCGAAATCATACTTGACAACATAATATACTAACTTATATATATGTATACATACATATATATACACACACACAAATCTGCACACCTAAAGAAAAATCCAACAACCAACCAAACCATCCACCCTTCCATCAATTTTCATTCATGCATGCAACTGCTGAAGAGGCATCATTCTTTTTTTTTCATTCATTCATTCATTCTTTCCTTTAGCAGCCACTTTGATTCAGTTTATTAATGCCTACTTCGGTCGGGCCTTACTGCAATAATCCTGCATCTCACCATACATTTTACATAATCCAATCCATTCCACTATGCACATTTTTTTATATTATGATGAGCATAATTGTAGACTCACTTCTCTTTTGAGCAAACACCTTCTCTTTGTTTAGGTTTTGGGGGAGTGTAGATGGTTTATTTATCAACTGACGTTATTTCAGAAAAAATGTACACATACACACAGAAAATGTGCGTTAAAGTACGTTTTTACAATTTAGAATTTCTTTTTGTTCGCTTGTTGAATACCTGAAAAGTATGAAAAATGCATTCGTAGTGGTTTTACTGAAATACCAGTGTGGTATCTCATTGGGAATCAATCTGTGAATAGTTACAAATACCTATGTTACCTATGGCCCATGTTATGTGTATAAGTAATATTGTACTGTGGATATTATAATATTGTAAAAGAAATATTACGATTTTTAAGTCTTTAAGCAACGAGTTTTTTGCGATACCTATTTTGCCATTATATTTACTTGTTTTGTATAATAATAATATAAAGTTGGTGGCTAACCAATGAGCCTCATTTATTACACATAATTCATATTCATGAATAAATAACAAATGGTACATTTCTAAAAATAATATTCTTTCCTCACACACTGCCCATGCCCACGTTTCTATAGACAACCAATTACGCATCATACTTACAAAAGTAGTCATAGATGTTCAAGGTACAAACAAACACATGAAATAAATTTTCAGTAGGATATTCAATATTTGGATTTTTGCAAAGGATTTTATTTTATATATTATATTTGTGGAATTTCCCCCACAAAACATGCGATTCTGCATGCGTGCATGTAGAGCAATACCCAATGCAATGTCCAGCCAGTGTTTTTGAGTCTGATTTTGGAAAATATCCGAGCTTGATGAACACTTGCCTGCTTTCCTTTTATAAAGCGGTCATGTGGTCCAACTAAAAGGAGTGCAGTCTACATTATATATTTTTAAAATGGGAGTAAGTACGTAATAATGCACGGATGTAAGCATACTTTTGTCATCGATGATGACATGATCATTTACGTGCAATATTGTTCACATTTTTTTTTCTCAGAAAATTGTACATGACGATGATGATGGCATGATGATGGTGGTGTGGCATGTGTGATGCATCAGTGATCATCAACATTAGCATCCTTTAAAACCTGTTTGATCATTGCTCAGCATGTGAAGCTATGACTATGTTAGATATGCAGACAACAGACAAACTCAGTTTTACTTCCAACTTTCAGTTTCCGGCTTCCAATGACAGTTTTTTGGCATATCATTATTCATCAGTCATGCTTTCATTGGATTGACAATACGATAGTAATTGTAGTATTAAAATTTAAAAAATAAGAAGAAAAAAACCTGTATGCTCAAAATATTTTTGATGAATTTTACTACCCAACATTATTTTGATTTACATTTGATGATTTTTACATAAAATATAAGATTCAAAGTTTGTTGGCATTTGAAGTAGACCCATTGAAAATTGAAAATGGTGATAAAGGTTTGTTTGTTAATCTAAAGGACGACCGGTCTTCGACCCGTTAAAAGGAATTATTGTTTTGGAGCTGAAATGACATCGAACATGAAACATATTGGCTCATGAGAGAATCACATGTACCCTTTGTAGTTTTTCAGGGCTTAAATAAGAAGGCTTTATTTCAAACCGTAGAAAAATCAAGGATAAATCCAAATCCTTCAATAGCAACACAACTGTGATGTTGGTAACGGCATGTGTTTTGGAAGTAAATGGTTACTTTTTTGTGGGTTTTAAAACGTCTACAGCAACAGCTAAACTATCTCTTGTTCCAATTTGAAAAAATCAACATGTCTTCAGCCACCTTTTTTGTAAGAGTAACAAAGCAAATCAACAAGCGGAATGATACCTCAACTCACAATCAGTTTTACCTGCATATATGCATTTGATGTACCTGACTCATATAAAGAATCAAATAATTTAGGTTATGGTAATGTGAGGGCTCAAATTTAACTTGCCATTTGTGCAACAAAAATAAATCAGAAAGGTGCTCGAAATCACGTAACTCGGGCAAAACTTCTGTAATTCACTCTTGTCGTTTTTTTGCAGCATTCATCAATCAGTTCTATTCAACTTCTGTGTTTTTTTTGCTTCAACTTACTTTCAATAATCGAAAACACACGACCAATAAAGCGTAAAGCTCTCATTTTACCTGCTCGCTGTTTCGCTGCATGTCCTATTTTAAATCAAAGGATGAAGGATTTAGATGTTTTTTTTTATAAAAAAAACGTTCTTTTATGATAAGTCATAAGCCATGATCTTTCATTTACATGCGTAACAACATAACCTATCTCACTTGACTGCGCTCAACTTAACGTGTTAACTTATTGCACATGTTCATTTGTGCCTATAAAATTCTTGTATGATGATGATATTGCTCACTCGTTTCCTTCGAGACTGCTTATTTAATCAGAAAAATCGAAATAAAATCGCAACGAGTGCAATCACATAGGTTTTTATAGTAAAAATCTTCTGTTATATATTGCTTCCTACGCTGGTATATCACACAACATTTCGTTGCATCCAACAAAAAATGTAAAGAGGCCATGATAAACATGTATTTAATTGGGCAGGAGCAGTTTTAGAATATTACTCTTCAAGTTGGGAATATTGACTGACATATGACGGCTACGACATCAGTCGCTGCCGTTTTCCTATCTTTAAGTTTTGAATTTTAATATAAACTATTGGTTATGCTTAGCCTTAACCATAAATTAAGATGAATTGACTGAGTCCATAATATATTTTGGGTGAAGTGGGAAGAATGAATGTAGTGGCGATGTTGCAACCCATGGATCAACGACTCTTAAATGAAAAGAAAGAGGGTAAAATGAGACGTGGAATAGCCACAACATGATTACTTTCATTTTGTCACATAGTGTGAATGCCAGCAAGCAAGTAGGAAATAAACGTGATCGGACATCCGTAAATAACATCCCATTTATGTCGATACACAAAGGCTAATAATTTACCACAATGTGCAGTATCAGCTAATAGTTTTTATTCATTGTATGGAAATTGTAGGTATCACACACACACACACGGAAGGAAAGGAAACTATTCTTTATTTTGTAAAAGTGAAATATACACAGCAATTGCGTGCGTTGCATCGCTGTCTGCATTTTAGTGAAGGGTACTACTTCTAAACTAAACTAAATATCAACTGAACAAAGCTCATTTTCTAACTTGTATCTAGTTTAGTCTTCAGCTGGTGCACATAAAGATTCCCACATCTAAAAATATTTATGTAATGCTTAAAGTCAAGATTGAAGAATGGACTTAATTTTCTTTGAATTAGATTCGTCATTTGCTATGACTAGTATACTTGCGTAGTTGATACATACAAATGTATCTATCTGTATGAACTTATATACACTTCTGCTACATTTCAAGCCTGATGCATCACATATGATTTGGGTTAAAATGCGTCTCATTTACTATCTTTAGCCTTCCGAGAACAATGCGTATTTAAGGTACCTACTACCAACCCTAGCAATTCTTTTGTGTTGACCTTATCATCCATTTGAATGTCTAGCTTGCTGGTAAAAGCAAATTCCTTATTGCACGCTACGCCACACCATAAAGAACTGTAACTACCTCCTGATGAAACAAATCCATCTGTTAAATTCTTCCTCTAAAAAACATACTACTTTCTACTTCAAGAGATTCTCTTTCCTTCATCTCAAACCACTTGTTTGTAAAAGTTGTTTTACTTTATTTCTTGAAACAGCAGTATAGATGCTCATCATAGATGAATCACCTTGATAGTTGATTAACGACTTCCCTTAACAAACTGATGGCCTTAATTGATTGGAATCATGCTATTTTCTTCCACTTCTTTCCCTCTCTCCCTCTCTCTCACTTTTCTGCTAAAAATCTACAGCAAGATGAAAGAAAGGATTAGATGTGCTCGGGTAAACCAGCTATTTGCTCAAATTAGACTTTGTATAGAGGCACAAAAAAATAAGTTGGCACTCGTTGAAACTAATCACTCAATTATTTTGCTGAATAAAACCAATTTGCATCGAGTACATAATAACAACATGTTTTTGTACCTGCAACTTACAAACTGTAATTGGAATGGTAATCTTTTGTGTATCAAGATTGTAATTAATATCTCAAGCAATTTTGTGCGTAGGCGTACTCAAAGTCTTACTTACTTTTGGGCAGGGTCACCATTTTCTGGCCTTCATTGCGTGTACGCAAAATCTATGTCAATTCTTGGCAATCAAATGCCTCTCACGACGATGATACTATCTATCTATCTGTCTGATTTCTGTAAGATCATTTTACACCAAATTGTAATTTCCTTGTGGCAGCCTAGCATAACATGCAAGCCACAAATATTATTGCATTATACACAAGAATATATTTCTTTCAACATCATAACTTCACGCCGAACAATTATACACACGTTTTATGATTTTGAAATTTTCACCGCACACTGTCTAATTAACTGACGATGAGTGATTGCATACATTACTTCAATTTCAACATTTCTGAAACGTCTTCCTCATTCATACCAATCCCATCATTTTTTGGCATTCGAATTTGTTTGTTGACTTACAAATCTTATTTCAGAAATAATCATGTTGGCTTTTTATGTTTCGCAAAAAAATAAGTAACTCACTATCTTACATACGTATTATATTTTTGTATATATTAGACAATAAGCGACACGCATAATTGCGGATGACCAGTACCGTTGGCGTCAACGAACATAGAAAAAAGTGGCATGAACGTAAATAATAGGGAGTGCAAGTGTGTGGATCCTTTGCCCCAAATATTGCAGAACTCAAGTGTGACGTGTTTTATTTTGTTTTTATACATGTCATTTTTACTCTCAAAGTATCTCAAGTCGTCCGTCCTCAAGTCCTGATCTGATTGATAACATTAAACTACCGTGTACTTAAACAGGCAGTTATGAATCATGAACAGACAAAAAAGAGAATTGAATATGCGGTGTGGTATCAAAACTCAAGATTGGTACATGGTGATTTTGTTACCATTCACACACTTACGCACTTTCTATAGCAGGTTGTACAGTACACAAAAAAAGAGTGAGTCTCGGCCTTAAATCAGCTCGTTAAACACGAGCTGCTACTGTAATAATGGTCATTTGCCAATTTTTACTTGTGCTCATCTGGTTGTCAGTCAGTTATAAAATTCAATGCATATATCTTCTCACGGAAGCAGCTGTGAAGATTCAACGATTCTGCAAATATTTTTGTGATTTGCATCACGCGCAGCAAGAACGCATGAAAACGGTGTAGAGAGTTCTAAATGAAAATGGAATGACTTCACTACATATCTCTCACCGCTAAGGCTTTGCCTTTTGAAAAAATAGAAATGAAGAAGCTTACACACTTACATACGCTTGGTAGTTATGTTTTTACGTATTAAAGGTTGGCTGTCAAGAAAATAAGGAATCCAAATTTTCATACTGCACACCCCCTCCTTCTTACATGATACGATTCACATTCAACATTTCATTGCAAACAAAATACAAATTATAATAAACCACCACTTTTTCTCATCGTCAGTAAGTCAGTCAGTCAGTAGTGCAAGAATTTCCACTGTGTAAACAAAAAGAAGCATGTTTTATTTCAGGGAAAACGTCAAAAACCCACTTCGTTAGGGTTTTATGTGGTCGTGGTCATTTTGCTTAGCACCTGTAACACGGGCTGAGAAGATGAGTATGTATCACAATCTTATTTCATCGCATTTTATTGTATTATCATTTCTTTTTTTAAAGCACGCTGAGAGATTTTGAAATGCCGTTGATTTGATTTGAAGCACAAAACCAAACCTTTTGAATGTGCGTTATCAGAACGCATCTCATCTCTATTGGTAGACCTTCTTCGAAACCAAACAAATGTAACTCTGATGACGATTTTTAAACTGTGCGTGCGAGTTACCAAAATTCCTTGCACATTAAATTTTTGTGTAAAAAAACGAATGATTGAGTAAAAAATAAGATACTTGCCAATTTACCATGAACCTTCTTTTCATTTATATGTAGCTGAACTATCAGCAATAAAAAGGAACAGGTCAGCAAAATAATTTATGTGAAAATTTTCCGCCTCCTGTACACCATTCCTTTTTTCAGGATTGTCAAAATACGTATTGTTACTGATAGCCCAATTCCTTAAAACTGAGATAAAGTACATGATTTGTAGTGCGTATGGAACAATAAAAAATTAAACTGATACAAGTCAGTCATGGCATGCATTCAAGTGACCAATACAAAATGTGATGCGTTGAAAAAAGCAAAAGCAAACATTGAGCATGATCTTGATCGTCTAGTTACTATTACAATTTTATTATGGCTTACATTTAATGGCACACCTCTATAATAGGAAGTGACCCCATCACACAATGAAAAACTGATCCCATGAAACAATTGTACCTTACTCAGGATTTTCATCATACAAACAAATGAAAATGACACTTTTTAAAAGAAACATTGAATCAAATATATTTTATGCTAATGACTACATTTGAACATAAAGATGTACTCAATTTTGAATAATACACATGAAGCAAGAAAGAGCACTTGCAAGTTGCAACATTTAACTGGGTACTCATTATTGTCATTAATACCTGCCTGTACATTAATGCTACTCACAATTTCATAAGTGAATGAGCAGCACCCAATTTGTAATGTCATTAAATTATTTTAATTAACTTTTTAAAAAGTTAGTAGTACACACACACTATCTGGCCGAGTCGATGAACAAAAAATATTTTACTTAATTAAAGCAACCGGAACCTCTAAGCTGAAGGACATAGACACTGAGAAGTATGTGCTGGGTTATTATTAGACGTGGTAATATTTGATAATGTGAAGGTGTGCTTAGTCTTGCGTTCTGTTGGCACAGAATGTATTCGGTCATGTCTAGTTGTTACGCTAGGGCCATATACGCACGATTGTTCTCTTGTCACAGCTTATTTATCTTATAAAGTCGTTATTAGTCATAATCGATCCTAGGCTTATCAGTGATTAAGCATACAGATAGATTGTAGATAAGTAGTATCTAACACCGTGTTAAGGCATATGTTACAAAGTAGTCTCGCATGCAAGTCATACGAGCTAACTAGCCAAGATAAAAAGTTTAACGTTTGAGCCCAAATACATACAATCGTTTGAAATCACGGGCTGTATTCCTAAAGGCATTTCCTTTGTATGTCTAGGAAACTATCAGGCTATCTGACATTACAGCTAACAGAAGCGATCATTCCAAACGCTCGGGAAGGTGTTACTAGGTTAAGGTGTTAATTTTAGTTTATAATAAACAGTTGTTTTAAAACCCCATTGTTGACCCTCACGATTCACGGGAATCTCTTGCTATGTATTTCAAATAGGACTTCTCTTCATATGCATTTCAAATATTCTCAGCTAAATATTAAAGAAGACCAACAACCATGATACGCGCGTTTATGTTGGATGTTATCTTAGGGGTCAAATGTTATAGTTTCCTTTTATAAACCCTAAATTGCTTGTTCGTTACACTCCTGTGTTACCAGATTTATTAACAAAAAATATTTGTGTAGGCATATTGTTGGGTTTTGCAATAAATAGAAAACTTTTTTTCTATCATTCCGGAGGCTACACCAATACCAATTCTTGAAAAGCGTAGGCGAGGAAGGCCAGCTAAGGCCAAGGAAGCTCTGAAAGTGTGATTATAGCAATTTAATAAGCTGTTAAAAAGAATTTAATCAGTAGGTTTTCCATATAAAACGATATTATGCCACGAAATTTAACAAAAAAAGTAAAGTGACGATGTGTAATTTTAAAGTGGAAATTTCTACTAAATTTGTTTATAAATTTTTTAAAAAAGTGTAAAAGTTTCATGGGATCACTTTCTCCTACAATCATGGGGTCACTTACTATTATACGGGCGTTGCGTTATATATAAGTCTTTTATTATACCCTCCTGAGCTAAATTAATTACAAATATTCATATTGAATTTATTAAATAAATAGTAAAAATTAAGACTTCCAACTCCTTCTTGGTATCAATTATTAGATTTTTAACCTAAAAAATCACAAAAATTATCACAAAAGCAATATAAATTGCTGTTTATCAAATCAACATCAACAATAAATAAATTGGTGTTTGGGTTGTAAACATAATTAAGCTTCAGTTGTTGTACGCATGCTTTGATAGACATGTAATAATCAAAGTCAGTGGCCAGTCAGTCAGTTATGATAAGCAGATTCTTTAATATTCTAAGCAAGTAAAATATACATACAAGAGGAGCAAGGTCAGAACATAGAGGGATAAAATAGAACAAATTAGTGATTATTTTCCTTAAAAAATGTGTGCATAGTTACAACGCAAATAATGCAATGGTGTGGATTCTTCGTTGTTTCGTCTAATCTCTGTGTTATGTACAATATGTGCTCAAACTTAAAAGTTAAATGCACTTTTAATGATTGCCAATATCATAAAAATTACGGTAATTGTGTGAATGCTGCTTTAAGTAGATGGAGTGCAATAATACCAATAATTATTTTTTGTGATGTACATGCATAACACACATTTTAAGTAGACATCTCTCACGTTCCCTGCTACTCTTTGCAAAGAAGTACAATTAGATCATAGCGAAAAAGGGGTAAACTTTAACCAATTATTTTCTTGTTTCCGCTTCAAAAGGTGACCGAAAACCAAACGAAACGTTTATCTTCTCGCATATCTTTTTGCCGCAAAACCAATTTGAGATTGCAGGCATTGTTCTTTTTTTTCTCGGCAAAATGAAAACATCATATCATTTCATATCATATCATATCATATCGTATCACTATGATAACTAGCAGGTACCGTGATTCATTGGTTACCCTTTAACTCCTGACTGTTCTACAATTTTTTCTCGATAGTTTTAGTTTTGGTGTATGGTATCATTTTATGAGCAGTTGAAAAAAAATAACCATCTAAAGTATGACGATGATAGTGAGGTTTATCTAGGTAGATAATTCCTTGCATTATTAACGATATAATTTCTGCCATTATTATTTTTTAAAACGATTCCTTGTCGAAAAAGAGAGCGAACACTATCATTTCATTCGAAATAAATAATACTTGCATCATAAGTACATGCGTGGCGGTTACAAGTTAATGAGCCAAGTCAATGAGTCTTCTCCTGCTAACGAACTCTTGTAAAAACTATCACAGTTACAGAGATGCAACCAATAAAACTATGCTAACGATAATGACATGATATACATATATGTAGGTATATACCGTGCATGTACTTAAAAGTGTGTAATTTTTTTGTTTCATGAGAAAATCAACCAAATACTCTTGGTTGAGGTCTGGGCTAAAAAAATAGTAAAAGAAAAGCAGAGTCAACAGCCAGTAGTACATCGTTAGTGTGGCATGGCATTTAAACATGTTTTAAAAAGATTTGCACACACATTTATCTACGCATAAATTCTAAAATACCTACGTATTGTTCCTCATTCTTACAATTAGTGGGAGGCATCAATGCCATCACTAAAAAGTATTCACTTGGCTAACTCTTCACTTCAATTTAAACTCATCTTCTCTGTTTTCATAAGAGAAGATTCTGTATGTGGATGAATATTGGTGAGGCGTTAAATGTTGACGAAATTGAGTGAGTTGCCTTCCTACTCTATCCGTTTAAACAAACGTCTGATATACTGTACCATTTTCTAATAACCAATATTGCACGTGTCATTACGACCCCATACATTAGCTACCTAAACAATATATTTGTTTTATATAGAACATTTCTTGTCAGAATTTTTTTTTAAAAACACGATGCGTCGCTCCTCTAATGTATTGGAATGTAAAGGCAGAACGAAAACCAAAGGCTCCATTCCATGCTTCATTTCCCATACATTAAGACTAAGCGTGCCATGAGCGTTTGGTGTATTGCTTAGCATGGCGTTCGAAACATTACTTTTTTTTATCAGGGATCAAAACGCTTCATAAACGTGTACATAATATTGAATTGTGAGACGACCATGTCTCCCTGAAGTCAAGACAACCCTTCACAGTAACCACCTGATTAGTTTTTTCTTGGCAGTCAGCAAAGAATGATGATAATATTAAAATACCATCAACTATTGCACCTAAAATAAAATCTTTACTTCCCATATTTTTACATGAAAAACATAAAATAGTTCACAAATACTAATGAAAACCCAAATCCCTCACTCTTTATGTGTATACGGTAAATCCCATCAAGTGTGGCAGTGATGTGATTGGCACCATAAAAATTTGCTCTTGTGTGAGTATTACTATGCCTTCTTTTAAGGAATACTTAGAATTTGTGTGGTATTAAGTGTTTAATCGTAGTACTTTCTTAATTTGATACTTGTCTGATCTGATGGTATACACTTATAACACAAGCATGTGTGTGTAGATATATGTATTGAATACACGGTTGGTGTGCAGCATACTTGTACTATTATTATGATCTCGT
Organism: Orchesella flavescens; assembly: GCA_964034955.1. Lineage (NCBI taxonomy): Eukaryota > Metazoa > Arthropoda > Collembola > Entomobryomorpha > Orchesellidae > Orchesella > Orchesella flavescens. The sequence continues at coordinate 17,059,093 of OZ035953.1, read as the reverse complement.
TGTGTGTGTTGTTGGTAAATAATACAATGGAGGTAAACTAACCAAGTTAGTGAAGTAACACTCCCAACACTATCATCAACCGAGATAACTCTTCTTTGAAATTTTTGTTTGTGATGAGATGAGCGTTCGCGTATTCTGCTGGTTGGTGCTCAAGATTTGAAGGTGGTACCATATTATACAAAACCTCAATTAGTGAGTCCATTTCTTTCTTTGAGTTGAGCGTGTACACATATCCAAAAAGTGGTGTAAGATCTTCACTGAAAGTGTCTTCACTGAAAACAAAACTCTTTTCCATTTTTTTTAAAAAATCCGTCTTGCATTGCAATTGCAATGCATTGCATTGTGTGAGTGGCTATTTGTTGGTGAACGTTCCCATCTCATCTTATAAGATAGAATGGGGAGGACGAAAACTTACGCTAAGATGGACAAATTTTCTGCAAGCTAAATTGAGGCAGGAACAAAGTATTTTTCAACGTTTTTTTAAAAGAAAATACAATTTTTTTCATCAGTTTCGTCCACTGCATATGTTACGTGCTACAAACATTAACAAAATATACATACTATTTTGAAAGTTGGCACGGTTAATTCTGTACCGTACACTGTTGCATATACATATGTAAGTATTCGCGCGTAAGTGCAGTAGTATAACTTTGTATTCTCACTTATTTCTGTCTTAACTTGTTTGACTATTGCTGGCTGTTTTCTTGCAGTTGCTGTTGAGATTAGTATATTGTGCATTTAATGTTTACTTACTTCTTTTTCTCACTTTTTGTGTGATCTCTTCTTTTCTTGTGCATTCGACGAAAATTTCCCTTTTTCTCTCGCCGTCTTTCTTCATTTGCATGGCCTAGTCGCTCATGTTTGTATCTATCTGTATGCATTTCTGTTGTGTGTCGTCCACACCATCTTTCTGTGCAGATTCTTTCCCCTTTTCTGATTTCAATCTAAAGTAGGCAGTGTGCATAAAAACAAGAGTTACAGACACTTTTTTTCAATTACTGAACTTTTTCATTAGTGTCCCTAATTTCCAAATTAAAAACGCAACCCTTAATCCAGGTTCTTAGTCCAGTTTATATAAAAACAGAATGGTGACAAGTGTAAAAAAGTGTGTTTATGTAACGATTTTTCTCAGTTGATTATTTTAATATTGTTTTGTGAAAAAAGTACAACTTTATTTGAGAAATTTATTGTTTAATCCCACTCGGGTTTGTAAAGTGTTAATATCTACCAATTTGACGATGCACTTGTTGAATAGTTTCAGTGGATATATCAAAGTTTAACGGTGCTTCAAGGGAAATATTGTATGATTAAATTATCTTGTAAAAGTTTTCTGAATTTTGTAGTACAACAAGGTTTATGTCTAACTTAAATTGCCGACATTTCAGTGAACCTGATTCATTTTGTCTTGGCAGTGCGCGAAAGTGAATCTTTTACGTTATCAAAGAAGATACAGAATGAGTTTCAACGAGATTTCAACACTTGCTTAGAATCGACGATACTATTTATATTAATTACTATATATGCAGTTTTATATTAACGTGATTGATTAAAAAGTTTGATAGTTCATCTTATCAGTGACTGGTAATTAATGATTAAAAGGAGCAAAACGAACCCTAAATTCAAATCTTTTATGTGATTTATGTACATGCATATATATATATGTATTTATGCACAATATTATATTGAAAACATTTTAATTCATTTGATGAGAAACTGATAGCAACTAGAAACAAAGGTAATTGCATGCTTCATCAAATTTAATAATCTCTTTTTCTAATTTTGCCAACGTTTTGAAAAGCCGGAAGATATGTTTTGGTAAATGTAGCGTTGTACTTTGTAATGTCGGTAATTTAAATGTAATTAACTTAATTTTGTTTAAGATTTAATCAATTCGGACACATGTAAAGCTCATTTTTAGTAATTCTACTGATAAAATGAGAGAGATTCTGCATGTATGAAAATACAGCTCTGCATTCTAATTTTAAATTCAGTACTACTATCACATGAGTGACAAATTGCTGCAATTTAGATTGGATTTACAATTGAATATGAACATTTGGATTTACATTCACTTTTTTTGAGCGTCAAGTAAAAGTATATCTAGCAGGCTTCCTACTTTGATGCTCAAACAATCATAATTTGATTGTTGTTCTCGAGGAACAACAGAATGCCTTTTTTAACAAGTGAATTTCACCGTTGTTATTCCACCATTGCATACATTGTAATATTTGTAACTTTATGGCAGTGTGGTAAGCAAATTATGGAAAATTGATAAAATTTAGTAGAAAAGAATATAAAAACCATCATCACATTGTTTTAACACGTGAGGTTATCACGTTTGCGACCTTAAGAAATGTAACATTTGACCAATTGCCATATCAACAGCGTAATTTATAATGTGATTAGATTACAAATTGCCTACCACCACTATCTTTACTAAGATTTAGCTGTGCAGTGAAATTGCAGATTTTATATTACATCAGATGTAATGGAAATAAAAGTTGTGGTCCATGAATTCGTTCAGGTTCATTGTCTTCTTGGTTATGTAATAAAAGTGAGGGAGACCAACTTTAGTTGTCATCACATCAAAACAATTTGATTGTTTGTTGTGGACAATATACAAAAAAATATGATGGTAATAATGTGTCGTAATTGATTTCCTAAGAAAATTATTTAAAGGGAATTGGATATTTATTCAATCATATCGGAATTTCCAACTTATGTAAATAATTTTGCATCAATTGAAAACACGGGGTGAGATAAGAAGGAAAAAAATATATTTTGGTGTATTTTGTGTGCTCATGCTCACTTCTTAGTTTGTGACTTAATCTTTGTTATCTTCATTACGAAAATGTTGTCGAGGATGACAAGATTTGCACTATATAGATCAAAATCAGGAGAGGAAAAAAATGTGTGCATATGTAGAAGGCGGAATGACTACTGAAGCGATGTGAAATATCCAAGTCGGCATCCCTTTTTGGCACTTGAATTATGCCTAAGAAAGCATAACTCACGATGCGATACGATTGACGATTACCTCTATTATGATTCATTCATGTAGGGAGTTTAGTCATTTTTATCCAATGATTAGGAAATCCCTAGTGTTTCTCTCTCTCTTTATCCATCTCTATTACTTGTTTAAGCGTGTGCTTAAAGGATCAAAAGAATTGTAAAGTGGCAACGGTTAATACGCAATGGGTGCACGACTTCTGCCTTGCCTTGTTTGCTTTTTGTTCAATCATCATGCAAAAAGTTTTTTTTTTCAAAAGGAGTTCTATTTTCTTCTGCATGTGCAAATAGTTTTTATGCAATGTCTCATTTTTGGTATATTCTTTATCAATCTCTTTGATTTCTATCTTAAATACAAGCAAACGCAGTTCTCAACTCTGATATAAGCTAAGTCAGTGAGGCTGAGAGATAAGGAGGATCGTAAAAATATGGCAAGGAGACGCTACAAACGAGTACAAAGTGACAACTAAACAGTGTGCTATTGAGAGTAATGAGGAATGAAGGCATGCATATAGTTATAAAACGTGAGGTTGATGAGGTGAGTATATTGACTTTTTATTGAAAAGGATAAGTGACAGTGATAAAGAGGAGGAGTAGTGGCACTGCTATCACAACAAGCAATAATAAGGTTTACTTTCAGGTCCTAATCTTAAAAAGCCACCCAAACTATACAACATGTCCCTATAAATAATTTGCATCCAAAAACACATTAGTCTTCCCCAGTATCACAATGTGTCAGGGGGAGTAATGGACCTAAAAATTTGCAATTTGCTAAATTCAATTTTGTGTAAAATAGAAGATGTATCTACTCTATTTTGCTAATCCACCATAAGCCAGTACTACATATGTATATGCGTAGGTAGCAAGTATACTATATACCCACATGAATAATTGTCGACATTAAAGTGCAATGAAGTTTGCTAAAAAGTTTTGCAGATACCCACATAAAAGAAGGAAACTCTGGTAAAAAGAGATAATACAGATGACTAACAGTATACGATGTGGAGCTAGACCAGACTTAGAAAATTTTGCAAAGTCAACGTTACACTCAACTATTGTTTGTGAATTTTTGTGTGAGGACTTTTTCTTGACTCATGAAAATAAAGTCTCTAGGGCTTGATCAAGTCGAAGCTCCACAATAATACAATGTATGCATGCATGCAATGCACGCCATGGCTTGGTTTGAACGTATTAGGTTGTAGCGTATGTATTCATTCATTTCTTTTCCTTGATAAAAAAATATCCCAAATTGTAAACATTTCTTTTTTTTCGACAGTTTACAAAACTCTAATACCTATATCGATTTAGTGGAGCTCTACAATAAGTTGCAAGTAGTTACTCCACTGTCACGATTTAAAGTGACTGTTTTGTTCAGTGTCTCCGCAATTTTTTTTATATAATAGGGAGAATAAAGGCTCGTTTAAAAAATTATTTACTGTCAAAAGAAAACCTCATGCTGAGCTATAGGTAGTCGTCCTACGCAGGCAATGCAATGCAATGCGATGATGATGTTTGACTTGGGGATTGACGATGAGTTGACTACTGTGTGTACATTAAAGTAACCAATTTTTTTGAACAAGTGCTTTCAAAAAAATTATTTGATTAAATTAATTTTATTCAAAGAAACAAAATGAAAAAATATAATTTCAGCGGATTTACAACCAATTGTTGTGGCATTCTTTCTGTCAGCAGCAAATACGGGCTGTTTGTTATACTTTACATTTTAATATAGACTCGAATCGTACGACGCTCCCATCAAATTACCACCCTGTTTGAAACTGTACTGTCAACAAAGTGCATTTTTGAGAACAATTGAGTAGTGTAGAGTTTTTGTGAAATTTAAATTCAGTTTAAGTCAGCAGAATGCTGAAATATAAGTACATATACAAGATGAGATTTTTATTTTTGAATAGATCGTAATTGATAAGCTACTAGCAGCAGCACCTCTCCATTTCTCCCTCTTGAAAGTGTAATCAAGTGTCGACAACGACTTTTTTCCCCCATTGAAAACATTATGCACACCCAATTTTCCCAACTACTTGAAAATTGCCATTTTCTTACATGTCCCAATGTAACATAAATATATACATATTTAGATTGAAACGATGAGATGAGCTATTAAGAAACAAAATGGGATTACTTTGGAGTCTACATTTTACCTACGTCGAAATGTGATATTGTCAATAAAAAGCTAAAATATTGTATCGTCTTATACATTTTCCTCAAGATTTGCAATAATCTCCGTGTCATTCCCTCATCATTCTCAACTCAACAGCAGCATCACAATGAAATGGCCATTTAATAACTCCATTATTCAAAACTAGAAAGGGTTCATTTTTCAGTTAAAGATGATGCGCTTCCAATCCAACTTCTTTTTTTGTGCAGATGGAGAGAGACATAAATGTAATATCATGATGACGCACTTCATCACATCACATCATTCACGCATTCAATCAAATCAAGCTCTCAACTCATTTTACACACATTATTACATTTTTACCGAAAGGAAACATGTTGATGTTTGGTATTTTGCTCTCAAAATATACTATAGCTATTTACTAAAGATGAAAAAGTGGCTATTGCTGAGGAATCCTCAAGTAATGGCCATTTTTAAAGGATTTCTTTTTCTGCAAAACATCTTGGTTCTCATATATCCTCCACCTTTAAGTATATTTTCCATTTTATTGACGATGCGATCTCATTATGGCAATAACTGCAGACTTCAAAAGGAATCATCAAAATCAGTAGCATCATTCTCAATAAATGATGATAGGAAGGGAGAAGGCACATAAATAATTATTTATATTACATGATATATTTGTAAAGGGATACAACCAAGTAAATAAAAAACACTGTTTTTCACGGCTACATAAGTATAACTTACTCTACTGCAATGACTGACGGCTTACAAGCAGACAAACCCCCCAGCTTTATCCACATATGCTGTGCACATTTGTGTTTGTAACTGCAGAAATATGTAAAAACGAACTCATTACACGGTATACGAGTTTGTTTCAACTCACCTGAGTTGTGAGCTAAAACCAATAGCCATAGTAATGAAGTACGAAAAAGGAACAGCAAGCAAAGTGCTGTGTAGTTTTTTTTCTCGCAAAATGTTCAATGAAAAAGTTAGTTTTTTGTGTATCAAACTGACTAAAGAGAGAGAAAAAACATGCAAAACTCCAACTGGGATGTACTTTATGTATATTTTTTTTGCGTGTTACTGAAGCTACATGTTTACAAACAAATATATCAATCCGTACATAAGTTGATAGAAAAGTACGACTGCTGGTTTGGTTTGATTTGGTGATAAAAGTAGGTCTCATTCGTTCTGTTCAGGTTGTCCGGTCATACAGAGTATCATTTTGTTTGCTGAGAAATACGAATGATTGTTATTCTGATCATAATATAATGGAATATTCACGCCGCTTCTATTCCCACACTTTTATTTGGCTTGCTACAGATGCGTTCTGTTTTGTTGTCTTACTGTAATTCTACCTGTATTCGTAGGAGACACTAATGAGCAATAGTTCCATTTCTATGTAGAATCCATGTTTCTCAAGAAAGGTAAATGAATTTGATCGCAGATGTAACGTGATGCTACGAAATGTTAGTCAAAAATAAGAAGATTCGGAACGAAGCAATATCGTATCGCGAACACTCAACATTTACACGTCAACTGTTTCCTTCAGATGCTATAATACTTGTGTCATTCTGATTAAAAAAGACTTTCACGTGTGGCTTCCATGTCAATGAAAGAAAAATGAGGATTACTTATCATGGCTTTTCTTGAAGCAATCTGTTACATGTAATTCCTAATCACATCGTGTATGTGTGTGCGTGTATTTAAAACGTCAAGGAAATAACCAGCCTATTACTGGTTTATTTGTACCAAAAAGAGATTTAGTTTTTTTGTGAGCCAGACAATCTATTAAAAATCTTTGCGTACATACTTGGATAGCGTAAACGAGAGTGACAGATGACGTACTATCAACAAATTGTACACAATTAGGATTAGAATGCTTTTCGGTAACGGATCGGAAGGACTTGATGACATGTGCTGTATTTTCTGAGATGTAAAACATTAGAACAGAATCAAATTTTACGCTTGCTGAAATTTTAATCATTTTTGCTACCATTTACTTCATTTTACACCTCACACGTCATAATGTTTTCCGTCCTATTGTATCTCAAGTACGTAAAATGAAAAAAATAGAATGTTCCTCTCACTAACCAGAATAGAATCCTTCAGCTAGCTTCTAAATTAGGAGGCCTATAGATTCCTCAACATGTCAGTTTGAAATCTGTCAAAATTCACATTTAGCTTTGTTAACTAATCATATCAAGCCTTGTAGGAACCATATGATTTTATTCCTTTCTTCATAAAATATTATATATTTAAAAACCCATCAGTTACATGCCAACTAACCTAAACAATGGTCATGATGATTATACACGCACACACATCCTATGCTTTAACCATAGTTATGCATGGTTATCAAGAAGGCAATATGTTGAGCATTACAAAGTCGTGGAAAGTCGCACTTTCAAAATTTATTCAAAGTTTAGATTTTATTTTATATACAGAAAATGCAAACGTATATTCATTCACGATTCCGTTATTCATTTACCTACGTGTGTGTGTATACTTAGGTTGAGCCTGCGTACACGCAATAATGCAGACTTGTGATGTCGAAAGTTAAATTACTACTTTTCAATGTAATGGTTTCAAGTTCAAAGAAGGAAAAAGTCGGCATGAACCCTTCAATTCTTACCCAACAAAAATTGAAACTTAAACACGCATTTTGTGGCTATAAAACGTCTCCTCATGATTTAATTATGGGTTGAACATGACTACCACATAGGAATTTTAATAAATGTTGATGGCTGAAGAGGCACTTATTTAAGCTATTTTTATGCGTTTATCTAACATGGAACAGAAGCTGATTCCCAATGTACATACAATGTAGGTAGCTAACTATATCTACATATGAAAATATTTTAATTCAAGTCTTCAAGTTTAGGTATCTATATCTTAATAATTTAAAGAGTGACTAAAAATCTACACACATGAAATTAGGAATTATTATGGTCAGAAAAGATTATGTGAATTACACGCCAAAATCCCTCATTAAACACAACTTTTTTTGGAGGGACAAAGACGTTAAGCATTCTTTTGGATCGCATCACTCTGACCCTTCATTTTATAAATCTTTTGAACAGATAATCTACCAACAACCAACCACCATAATAAGCTGGTGTATGCAAAAGAGAGGGACGCAGTGAACAAAGTAAAATAGGTTTTGGCACAAAAGTGCAAGTGCTTTGAAAATTGTAGTGTGTACGGTGTACGGTACACTAATATATAATACTGCTCCTTGAGCATTTAGTATATTGTACGTTTGTCATTTTAAACCACTTTCGGCCTTCGTTCCTAATGTTTTGAAGGATGGAGGACTTGTTTCAAATTTCTATTTTTGAAAAACAAGTTTACAGATCATTACAAAATTCGTATAATATTCTTCTATTTCAAAACTTTGTTCTTATATAGGGTTTCGCCGACAAACCAAATTTCTGAAAGCCAAACGTGTGCATACAAGTGAATCAAAAGATTTTGTAATAAAACCTATAAAATACACACGCAGTTCACCTTTACCTAGTTGGCTCATCGCATCAGTAACGAGGTTTAATGGGAGAGTAACAAACGTGCAGCCACTGCATCTATATATTTTACGGCAGCTCTGCATATTTTGTAGTCTGTAAGCCCTCGAGTTTAAACAACTCATTTCATGGTCCACTGAATTAAAAGGGGCAAATGAATTCATTTCTTTTTTTGGTATCTACTCACATACCTATATGTTTTACAGTCTTCACCGTATGCAAACTTAAATGTAGATGACCATAGTAATTCTCGCTATGCCTTCTTTATCATAACTTTACAAGCTCTTGATGTCAAGAAAATGAGCTAAGAACCTTCACATTGCATTGGTTTGGGCTTCAACTCAAAGCAAAGCAAATGATACTTACTTAATGTTTGCTTCAAGAAGTTTCAGCTTGTTATCAGATTGCACACGTTGTTAATTATGCTAATTTATCACTGCTTCAGCTTCCACAATCACACCTTGAGCCCCTCAGCACAAACTCTGGTCATCGATGTGTGGATATATATGTATGTGTTTACATAATTTAAGCTAGGAATTATGTGATTAATTACTAATTATGTTATTCAATCATCATCATGACTTTTTAATTGGTATATCCTCCTTTTTAACCGTGCATCAAAGAAACAAAATTTAATCATAAGTTTATTTGGTTCGCTGGGATAATAATAACCATTTTTAGTAAAGATGTCTTTGGAGAAAGCTCATATTATGCTTATGTACACATTATGTACAACTAAAAACGTGTTTGTATACAAGCTTTTATTAGTTTCAAAAATTATCATTTGCTTCATGATATTTTACCTGTATAATCTCCACCTCACTTTTATAATGAATTATATGTTGTCTGACTGCTGTATCGTGTACTTTACCTGTAGTCTACTTTCTGTTGGGACTTGAAATAAAAGTAAATGCACCTATATAATACAATAGTTACTTTCTGCAAGGTATGTAGAGTATATAAGTTTTATACATGCCCTGAAAATTTCATTACAAAAGTTTCATTTGTGACAGGTGAAAACTGATAGGTGAATAGGTTCATACATCATCTTTCTGATATCTTAGGTCTAATCTTTATCAAGTAGAAAATATTATTTTACCTTATAAACATATTAGCATTTCCATGAATGTACATATTAGCTCAAATTACCAATTACTCTATGAAGGAAATCTACAAGGAAGTTGATGAGATGGAGGTGGCTAATCAAATCCCCGAAATAGCTGATATATCATCTCAAAGGTGGATAACTTATTAGTGTCAATTAGTGTTCAAAGAAAAATTTCATTTCATTTAGTGCCATTCATGTCACATTTGATTTCTTGGAATGCAAGTATTAGTATTCTTAACAAGCTAAAACAAATCATATTGAGTTTTGCTTTTGCTTCCGCAAAACCTAAAAAAACTTTTGAAAGGAGGTGAGGTTGTACAAAACTAATCAAAACCAAGTTCATCTTTCTTCCATATCCTTTGTTCTACCTACAATAATGCTATTAAGGACTCGTGCCAAATCAATGCAAAAATCCAAACACTAGATACTAGTCTTAAATCATGATGGATGCTATAGCAAAGCGTCATCTTATTAAACTTTAAGCATATATGAGATTCATCATGTGTTTGCCTACGGATAAAAGAGGCCAAATCTTGTTTTCGTAAGTAGGTTTAATCATGTATTTGTAGCAAAACCGACAAAAAATTGTATGAATATAAGAACTACCACAAGCGGTAACCAAATCTATTTTCCGGCATAAAAAATGATAAAGATTTTGTAAAAGAAATCAAATCGATATTTAATGTTTTTTTGAGAAAAAATTACAAAAGCAGAGTTTACTACTTCATTTTTTTTAGTAATAATGGATTTTGAATTCATTTTGAAGATATTTTGATACATTATTTGTTATACCCCACGGTTAGTTCAAAATGGAATAAAGGTTTAACATTTTATATTATTTTTCAATTTCTTTGGACTCAGTTGTACATCTACTTAATTGAGTAGGGTTGACGGAGGAAGCGCGTGTTGTTGGGGATAGTGAAGAAAAAAGCGAGAAGTTTTCATCTTGAGAGGAAGATTGTATTCAAAGAATCAAAGAAGTCGAACAAATGTGTGAGTGAGAGTGAGTGAGCAAGTGAGAGGGAAATAAGATCATTATTACCATCTGAAAAGAGGCACAAGAAGCAAGATTGCGCAATTTTGGTGATGATGATGGGTGAAAATGGTGCTACAGATAGTACTACCGGAACCCAACAACGATGTCAACCGTCATCATAGGGCTTCCAGTCGTGGGAATACTAGGATATACGATATTAATCCAGGTGTTGCGGGAGCAGCACTAGATCCTAGAAAACCTTGGTTTCGTGGGGCAATTCCACCTCCAGGAATAACAGCAACAACAGCACCAGCTGGAGAACCCTCATTTAATTCACTTTGTGAAAGTAGACTGGGTGAAGATTCACTATTTAGTTATGGATATGGTTCGTTCCTCCTTTATTCCTTATCTTTGAAAGCCTACCCTATTCTTTATTTTTTTCTTAAGAAATAATATGCATGTTATGTCGTACCTACGAGAGGTATTCCATGATGAATTCCCTTTCACAAAAGAGTATGCAAAAGGATAATCAATCTATGGTGATGATGTTGAGATGAGAGAGCATGCAATTTAATAATAAAAAAACGTGTCTATAGGAGTTCAACCCAGAGAAGATACAGAAGCCTCAGATGAAGTTCTTACCCGTATACGATCCGGGGTCATCCGAGATTCCGAGGTGAAGCACTCACCTGGACTTTTTCAATACTCTGAAATGCCATCACTTACCAGAAGCACTCCTCCTCGTGCCTTTGGAAATATTACAACGGAGGAGGATAAAAATTCAGTATTCAAGTATGTTTACTCTCCGCAAGATCATGGGTGCTCAAATTTTTCCATTTTTTATTAGATAGATATTGTTTCTCAAGTATCTTGACTTATTTATATTTACGTAGAATCATCAGTTAACTTTAAAAAAGAACTTATTTATTTACTTAATTCGATGAGAAATATTTGATTTCCTATATTATATTCAACTTTATGTTGCCATGATTGAATCCCGTATTTTTTTAAATGCAAAAAAGAATTGAATTGTTTGATAAAATGTATGTGTGCATTATTATTTTTTGAATTTTCTAGGGGCTACCTTACAGCCATCCTTTCTTGCATATATGCCATATTTATTCTCATGTTGGGAGTGGTTGTTTACATTGCGGATCTTATTTCAAGAACAGCAACTCTAGCAGAGGTAGAACTTTCTCATGTGTTTTTCATTTTATTTAATTATTTCAATGGAATCCTATGTATATTGTGCAACCGACGACAACAACAATTCCAACTTCCTATCCATATATAAGCGTGCAAAACAGCAAATTTGAAGTATTTCATGCCAGTCGTTTCAAAGCTGGTGGAAAAAATTCGGCGTTTATTTTTTACGTAAACCAAGTAGTAAAAGGTTACCAGTTTTGTTTGTTTATTTAATTCTCTAGTGAGGAAAATGCTTGCAATCAGTTAATTAATTGTTTATACTTCGTAGCTTGTTGTGTTTGGAATCATAGGATTTGGAAGTTTTGTGGAGAATAGAAAATTATATGAGACGTGATTCAATTGTTCAGTGTTGAACAATAAAATGATATATGTATGTATCTATCTATATAGGCATATTATGCAATGATTACTTTACATTACATTACACATTGAGCATGTTTGGAGGTAGTTCTTTAATATGTAAGTAAAAAGCCCTTTATTTATTGATCTTTTAGAGGAATTTACGGATAACTACTGAATGCTTTGAGCTTCTCAAATTAATTACTTGTGTATAAAAGATTCTTTGAAGATGTAATAAGAAGCTTAATTGCTGTTTCTTTCATTGATTAGATAGGGAAGAGTGCACCTACTTAATTTGGTAAAGATGATGTTCAATCTTCAAGCATAAAGAGACCCAGGAAGAAGTATTTTTTTCTGTCGAAAAAAGAGACAGATATTTTTTGCTAGGTGTTATTTTTATCAGAGGGACAGTGAATGTGAATACATATATATTTTCCTAGCGTCAAGCCAACCATCATTGGTTTTATTTTGTTAAGCTCATACTCATCCATTCCTTCCTTTCAAAGGAAACAAATCTTTTATTAGGAATTAATATACTGAAAGGGAAAGTACAAATACGACATAATATGACGGAGAACAAAGCTGCTAGACTAATAATTTTGTTGAATAACCGTGGATCAAAAGGGGATTCTAATATTGTGTGTGGAAGGAAATGTCTGAGTTTGATGTTGGATTTGGATTGATTATTATTATTATTTCTCAGGTATTCAGCGTATATCTGGTCACCCTCGGCTTGATTTGGCTAATATTCCTTTACTGCGACATTCGCCAGCATCAAGGGGGCGTTATCAGACTGGAGCATCATCATCCACGAGGGAACTCCGTGAGTGACAATACTGGCAGCAGTCGACATAGTAGTAGTAACAACAATATCAGTAATAACAACCGCCATCACCTTCATCACCTCAAGTTTTGGAGAGAAGATGGGAAATGCCATAGGAAAGACTTCCGGGGGAAGCAGACACAAAGATCCGACAGTGTGAAATTGGAAGATGGTATTTCCCATCTTTCTGTCTCAGTGACACCGAGCAATGAGCCTTGCCGAATATATAGCTCAGATAGCTATACATTTTGTCGGAGTCGGCATTCCGGAAGCTTCTATTTGAAAATCGGAGCAGCAGGTAGGAGAAGAAACCTTTATCCTTCCATCCATCCATAAATGCTAAAAGAAATTATATTATACTTGTTGCTACCTTGGAAATAACAACTGCTCACGGTGCTCTGAGCTTCAGTATGCCTTCATATAAAGAGTTTCAAAATAACCTATGCGGGTGCAAAACGTATTTCAAGTCTGTCCAATTTTACTGACAAGAATGAACGGGTGTATCTGGATGGGTATTAGAGAGGTGTGCGGTGGTAGTGGTGGTGGTGTATGTGTGCATTTGTATTTGTGAGTGGTTGGTGGTGTGGCGGTGCTGGCTGCCAAAGTAAATCCTCCCCAGAGTCACTTTCCCAGTTTCATGAGCTTCATGATCATCATCAGAACGTTACCCTTTGCAGCAGCGTATCTTCGGTAGTAGGTGATTGTACTGATGCGTCCTACGATTAGTCAGTGGTGGTTGTGTTGCACACATGGGTTGCAATACTTATTTATACCACACTCTCAATGCAATATTTTATTTAGACACCACAAATAACTTTTATTATGCTGAACAAACGCCAGCAGTCAAGATAACATATTGATGTTACAGTAGAAATAGCTTTCCTTTGACTCTTTCTGTTATGTATTAGTTATTAGAGCCTGATGAATTGATTTGAGTTGATTGTCATTTTCTTAAAATTATAAAGTACTGCAACATAAACGACTATTTTTCCCCTGAAGTTGTTTCATTGATAAATTCAGAAACATAGAAGACATGATAGTGCATAATATGAGCGTTTTATTGCTCCTTTTTCAAGACAACCATCTTTCCCCCTTTCTATGAATTCTCTGTTGTGTCCCTAGTTTTTTAGGCAATGCTTTTATTACGTAGCTGAATCACATTCAGCGTAGTTATAACTTTACTAAGTTTGTCCGTCTGTCCGTCTGTCCGTCCGTCTGTCCGTCCGTCTGTCCGCACTCTCCTGTCCACACACGTCGACCGATTTCCACCAAATTTGGCACATAGGTAGTACACCTCAAGAGTGCGGCTGGTATTGCTTTTCAGCCAAATCGGTCAAAGCGTTTGAAAGTTATGGCGCGAAAATTAAAAAAATTATCGATTTGGCTGAAACTCAGTATTTAGAGGTTATTTGATATTGTAAATCAATTCCTCATGGCGGTAGTGTTCAACGACTAGTATTTCACGTGTTTTTTTGAAGTTTTTGAGCGCAAAAATTCAAAAATAGTCCCATTCATTGCCTTGTATTCCTATTCATCGCCCATAATTCATATTCATCACCCAGAATTCCTATTCATCGCCCAGAATTCATATTCATCCCCCAGACTTCCTATTCATCGCCCATAATTCATATTCATCACCAGCATTCATATTCATCACCCAGAATTCATATTCATCACCCAGACTTCCTATTCATCGCCCATAATTCATATTCATCACCATAATTCATATTCATCACCCAGCATTCCTATTCATCACCCAGCATTCCTATTCATCACCCAGTTCAGCTACGTGTCTAGGTCTGCTTACCAGCAGTTTATTTGGAATAAACGTATTTTGTCCTGTGAGAGATATAAGGATATGCCTAAGCGACGAACGAAATCTACTAAAGTATGTTAGGTTGCATCAACAAGAGAAACGATAAGCAAACAAAATGCTAGGATATTAAATCCGTGTAACAAGAAACACTAAAAGGACCAGAGCTAAAGTTTTCCCTAAACTAGCCTCGCTTTTGGTTTTCCATTCTGTTATGTATGATTATATACATACTTTTTTTTACCTCTTACTTTATTTACTCGTGGGGTAGTAAAGTAGCATAACATTACTTGCATACAAGATTTGGAGGTTTGTTCCATACCCCTGCTTATTCACTTTCACACTTTTTCCGTAAAAGGTTTTGCAAAAATCTAAAAGAAAGAATGCGTTTGGTACGACGTGTCGAAATGAAATGATGGAAAAGTGCTAAACTTCTAAGTTGCACCCATTACTTATCCCATAAAACGGGTATAGTTGACAGGTTCAAGTTATTGGCTTTGTCTCAAAAGGATAGAGAAGGCATATGAAACCGTCTAGTCCGGAACGTCACGTTTATTTGATGAGAATTAAAATAAATTTGCAATTATTTAATCATATGTAAAAAATTTGGATGAGTAGTAAAAATTATTAAATTTTTAAGGTGAATTATCTAATTGTTAGATCCCCGTACACAAATGATTCTTATAAACTTGTTTATCCTTTGTGTAAGCTATATTCCAAGTGTTCAGCAACATGTTCATTATGTACAAGTAGATATAAAATATATATTTGTATTGAAGGAGATGTTATAAATCTATATTATGCTTGTATATTTCAGGATTTTGTTTCGGCCATCTCATCCACTCGGGTCTTTTACTTTGTCGCCAAATCATATTTTTTACCACAGACGATGAAAAAGTTTTTAATAGATGTGCCAACGTTGCTAATCTTATTTTGGACATTTTGTTCCCTATTTACTCCTTTCTCCTTTTGTTCGTCATCTTTAAGTATTCCAATGTAAGTTTACCTAACATTCACCATTATCTTTTTCTTATAAATCGAATTATATTTTCCATAAAGTAATCAAGTTTGTATGGGAATCTCGTGCAAGTAATAGCCAGATCCAATATTGAAATTTTCTACCAGAAAATTACAAAATGATTTTGATAACGCCACTATACCAGTACGTTGTCAGTTCATTACCCTTTCCCTCCTTCCAACAAATTTTCTATTATGTTCGTGTTGTAAACAGAGCACTTTGTCATTTGCTGGCTCATTCAATTTGGGTGTTGGGTTAGTAATACTAATGTCCCTCATTTTTCAGGTGATAATAAACCGGCACCAGGAAATATCACGTTTTGCCCTGATGCATTGCATCTCCTCCAGTCTTTGCTTCTGGTTCTGGAGCATACTGAGAGAGACTGCGGACTCCTTGTATCATAAGATGACGGAGCACAGCCGACGGACAGAACTGCACAATTCCTCGCATCCGCTAGCACACCATCATATTCCTGAAAGTCTCGACTCCATTACACCCTTGGCGTATACAAATCGGATGATTGAAGAAGGTATGCTTCAAAGCTTAGCAAAAAATGATGAAGTTGTGCTTTTCCAAAAAAAATGTATAAATTATTTTCATGTCCTGGCATTAGATTGTTTTTGGGATAACATTAGCAAAGTTGGTTGTGAAAAACTATTTAAAATATTATATCCCTATTCCTCAGTAATATGATGGAATATTAATTATTAGGCCCTTTGTTTGCGACATTCGAAATTTAAAAATAGAATACGTATTTTGTTTTTGTAACATAAACTTAGTAAAATTGCTTCGCTTATTTATGCCTTTTTTGGTCCATGTTTTGGTGCTAGGCATAAAGTACATTACTGTGTTATTTGTTTCATTCACTAGTTTCATAATAATTTCTAATCCGTTTCCTTTTACATTTTCAGAGAGTCATCAGAACGCCTTTGCATTTCTCAATGCCACATCCGCAATCACATCCTTTTATGACCCATGTGTGGAGTTTTCAACCATTTCGGAACTTGTTCTCAAAATGTCACCCTATCTATACCCTTTCAGTATTGAGTACTCCATCCTTGTTGGTGAGTGTAGTACATAATATATTATCGGTTTCCACTTTTGTGGTTGAACAACGTCGAAACATCTTCAAAGTGTGCACACTCCGTAGTGTATTTTATCTTTGTGTACATTCAATTCGGGAGGTCTACGAAAAAACGAAAAGATTTACTTCCATGTTCTCTCACAAGACCACTTTTTTCTAGCGAAACCTTGCTGAAAGCACCATTAAAGTAAAATATATTCGAGTGCTTTTATGTTCACAAGGTTCGTAAACTATGGTGGGTGCGATTACTACATTCGTACAGTAAATATAGCGGTTCGAGAAAGGGGGGAATTTTTTTATCTTTATATAATATAGCTCTTTGAGTGACATTCCCTACATCGACGTGTACACACGTACGTTTGGGACACTATATGCAGTTGTCTAATTGTCTGTTTGGTTGCTCGTCTGTTTTTTCTTGATGCTTTCGGGGGGAAATCCAGTCGGAGTTCTTTTTATTATGTGGCAAAATATTGGGAAAGGGAAACGCGTTGGTCAAGGCTCACGTTGTTCAAACCATCATCACAACTCGCCCGCGGCCAGCTTTACAAACCATTTGATCATCCACGCTGATTGCCACTCAGCTAATAAAGGGCTTTTTGCCGGACTTTTGGTTCTCGTGGGAACGGTCGTCAGCGTCATCATTTTCTACATTGCGTTGGATGACTCAAGCAGTGGCTTTGCTGCTCAATGGGTTAACCTCATGTCGCAAATGGGACTCCTCATTCTCATGATTATCACGGTTCTCTGTGCTTACCGTCAAATTACCAAGCTGGACGTGAACATGAACCCCGTGTCTCTCCTGGATGATCTTTTACTTTTCCTTTGTCTCCCTTCCTTCTTCCTCTACACCATTTTTACTGTCGTTCCTGCTATAGCTCATCAAGACTATTATGCCATAGTTGTCTGCACCCTTCAGGTAATAAACAACAACAACATTACCCGTTCATTCATTTGCTCTTTTGTCACAACACCCCTTTTCTTATCTTTTTTTATTTATGTTGACTATTGACTATATAAACCTCTTTTTGTTTGCTTTCAAGGTGGTTCAAGTGATTCTACAAACTCCATGCATTATCGATGGTCTAAGAAGATGTAGCAATTCAGAGAAGCTACGACAAGAAAAACCAGGGCGGGAGCTGGTTACTTTCCTCATAGTTTGTAATATTGCAATGTGGATCATTGAAACTTTTGAAATCAAGTCAATTTATGCGCAACAAGAGCAAGTATTTTTCTACGGTAGTATTTTATGGACACTATTAAGTCATATGACGTTACCACTTACACTCTTCTACAGGTTTCATTCCTCCGTTTGTCTCGTTGATATTTGGAAGTCGGCATATGAGGCTGGAGGATAACAATTAAAACAGTACATTTTTTGTGTGTGTAAACACCAGCGATTTTTTCTGGTATAGTAATAACTTCAGTCGCTAAGATATAATCTGTGAGATTTTTATCTTTTCTTCTTGAAACGTTCTAGTACAAATAACAGTTAACAATTTTAGTATGCATTAAAATCAGGAAGATGCGTTCAGAAATATATAAAGAAATTTATAACATAAGATGATAATGATGATGATATGAAGTATGATGCAAAAAATATTAATTTTTAAAAAGGCTGGAAAGTAGTTTACATACTTTATTTTTTTGAGTAAAGTATGACAGGATCGTATATAAACAGAGAAGGACATAATTAGTTCTAGCCTCATTCAATTTAGTTTGCAAAAAAATAAATGTTTATTATATAATAAGTATAAAGGAAATATTATCAAAGACATAAAATAAAATTATATCTAGTATTTTTTTGTATGAACTTGCTGAATTATGTACGTTCTAATTAACTCTAAGCATGTTTAATTTATAATAAAAAAAATTTGACGACGTATAGAAAAAAAATATGAAATATGAGAGTCCAATTTTCATCCTGCAATGCATACACATAACATGTGAAGTAAGTCAAAGTAGGTAGTGCCTTATGCTCCTCTTATTATAATTCATTACAGATGAGAGAATACGTTGGGTGGATGGTTTATGTCGTCAAGTATCATTTTTATTTTCATCTCTCTTATCGTTTTTTAGTCTCCTTTACAAGAAAAAAATAGTTGCTAACTTTCAAAGCTTGTTATTTTTTTAGACTGTTATAACATAACCAGACTTGAAGTTACTCAAGTCATTATTCATCTGCATAAACTTCAAGAAGGAAAGGAGAAACAAATTGGTGACTTGCAAAAAGGCAGTGCGTTCACTTATCCAGGAGGTATCTCTCTCTCTTTTTCCTAGCGAAGCGTGAGTGAAAGGAGAACTTACTTAGCATCAAAATAACAACATCCCATCATCAGCCTAAGAAGCATAAAACGATTCCATGTAGTTTGTGTTTGTATGTATGGCTACACACGGCTACAAAATTGTATAATCCAACTCCTTACCAAAAACATCCCTGGTAGACTGCTCAACTAAGAAATATGTAGAGGTGCGGTATCTCCTTTGAATTTTCTATCCTTTCGCTACTTCTCCTTTTTCTGAGTTCATAAAGTTGGTTTCTTTAGGTCGTGGCTGAAATGTGAGTGAAAGTTGTTACATGCTCTTCAATTCGTGCGGTAGGTTTCCCTGCGTTTCCTCGGGTAGCTCAAGGACGTCGTAAAAGTATGCATGAAAAAGAGAAAAAACCATTTTTCATATTTTTACAAGAAATCATTCGCCCAGAAATAACGAGATAGGAAAACGCCAAAAGATTTCCTGGTACGATTCGATACGAGTCACGTCTTCCTATATTATACACAAATGTATGTTTCTGGAAACCAGATGATGATGTGTTTTTCTTCCTTCAAAATACGAAGGGGCGCAGCTCATAAATGGCAAACTGTATCCAGATATCAGCCACCACCGATCATTACTTGCTACTTGGAATCAGGAGGATGACTGTTGAGAAAAGGAAGCTGGAACACGGAGGAATAATAAGATACAGACAGACACGCAATCTTTAAATTCTGAATTTGTTCCTCATGCATTCTCCCCCTTTCCTCTTTTGCTCACAATATCTTCATTATTCACATGCAGTCGGCTATTCTTGACTTTACCACGAGGTCCATTGGAAGGAATGATCTTGCACTATGCAGGTTTCAACGACAACGAACCCTTTATAAGCAAGGCTCGTACATCGAGGAGACCCGAAATATGCAAGAATGGTTTAATGGACACTCGTGGACGTAGTCTCGAGAAATGTAACGGAACATGAATCTTTCATGTTCATCGTAAAACATGACAATGTGACGACCAACAGCAATGCTTCTCTTAAAATTTCAGACATTTTTTTTAGCAGAATAGGGAACAACCAAGCAGCAGTTGGTTACCATGTGTCTTCATACAAACATGCTTGTCAACAGTCATCGTTATCATGATTAGCTGCACTGCCAAAAACCTACAGACATGCACACAAAACACATACATACATATATACATATATATATACATGAACATTCTTGTAAATTCACTTGCAGGCAGATAATTACATGCATTTCGTATTTACATAAGTTTGTACTCAATAATTTAATTAGCAAGATGTACTCAATCCTTTAATAGAAATTTTAAATCACCCTTTCGGAAATTAAAAACTCGATAATTTTAATTCGTTATCGAGTTCTGAATTTTAGAAGTGGCGTTTTATAATCTCAAAAAATAGAGTTGAATACATCTCACTAATTGTAGTGTTGATATGTAAAAGTCAAATCACAAATACTGTACCAGAATTTTGAAAAGATAAAAACAACTAAAATTTTTAAATTTTGGGTTCACTATTCAAATCTTACCTGCGTATCAAGAATTATATTTGTCCCTTGAATTGTCATTTTTTAGGTTCCAAGAGAAACTTTCTTTTAGTTCCTATATTGATCTAACCTAACGCCAGGTCATTTACTATAAAGAGTTTCTTCGTGTTTTCAATCAAATGCTAGTACCCACGCACCTATCTATAAATATTCCAAAAAAATTGCAAAGTTTTATTGAATTGAATCTGGTATCTACTACTAAATCCCTGTTGCTTCCTGCTCGTCAAAAGATGAATTGGTGAAACGGATGGTATAACTGACAAAATAATAGGCAGCTATTATTTTGTTTTGTCACGCAATATTTCTTTGCAGCCGTGGTTGACCCAACTAACTCTGGTGGCATTTGATATTTTTTAATAATGGAAAACAGGATATTACTTTGTAACAATATAACTAAAAAAAAGAATATGGGGTTCCATTAGTTGAACATTTAAACCGAGTACTTACTGCCCTCTGGTATTTATTTGAAAAGAAGGATGATGGACATAATGGTGGTTAGTTTTTATGTGTAATGTGAGTATCATTTCCTCAAAGAAACCACTTACTCACCCACTCAGCGGAAGGACTGGATCATGAAGATATTGTGTAACTTGAACTTGCTTTGTGTGATCTTCAGACGTTACCACGATTCCTTCTTCCTTTCTGCTAAAAAGAAAAAGTAAATGGAAGTATCATGTTTCAGAACATTACTTTTCCAAAATCCGCCCGCTGCTGGACACTCATTTCTCCATAAAGCATGCCTGGAGTTAGCTAAAGGAATGGCAGAAAAATATCCGGTGTTTTTGTAATATTTTTTTCGCATCTTATATCCAATTATTGTATAATTTTTTTAAATACGGTCTGGGATTTTTGTGAACAAATATGTCATTACTAGATAAATGCTTCTTTAACTTTAGCAACCTTACCACTACAGAGCAAATTGTTTCAGTTTTGTGAATGGTTTTATTCTGGAAACTGATTTATAACGCCGGTCACTTCAAAAGCCGCCCAATTGCTATTTATCCGAAGGAAATATGGCGACTCATTCTAAGACAACATTTTGTTGATGGTTTGATAAACCAAAACATTTTCCCTATTAAACTGTACCATAATTAATGCGATTTACATAATCTCTAACAAGCCAATTAATGTATGAAAGACGCTGCCGACGATACTTTACGCTCGTCATAAAGTGCTTAAGATAGGATGATATGAACTAAATGAATTTCAAAAAGAATATGTGCATGAGCATGACATCTTTTGGCTGAATTTGATACACCTGAAAAATATAAATTTATAGAATGAATGCAACAAATCAATGTTATGCAAAAGCACACAAACCTATCAACTCATCGCCAAAAGAACACTACGGGTACAAATTATCAGGCATTTGCTTTCTATTTGTCTCAATTTACTTATTTACATTTTGTTACCCAACACAAGAGATTGAGAGTCCTGAGAGATTTAGAAGAAACATGCAGCTACGCGATTTAATTGATGTGCTCAATCTTGATTACCTATTCTACAACATGATATTCACCTATATATTATCAAGCTAATTCATTATTAGAAAGGACGAGGGAGCCATGACGTAAAAAGGAGTTTGATTAATCATGTGCCATTACATCAAACCCTCTACTCATTTTCACCAAAAAGGGATGATGACATGATACAATGATGGGGAAAAATTATATTTTAGGCGGAAAATGCGTCAACGATAACCATAATTTTTAAGCTCTCATGTAGGTTTATGTGAGGGTAATAGAAACAAAATACTTTGTTATATGAGAGCACACCCCGCTGATGCTTTCTCTTTTGACATCGTCCAACCTATGAAATATCATATACGAAAATTATACAATGCGTCAAGGATTCGGCTAGTATAGTAGAATAAGGCATAGGCTATGCATGTTACATTATTTAAACAAATTTACATAATAATTTGTATATTATTTCCATCATTGAAAATTACGGTAGAAATGGAAGGACGAAGGATTCCATGACAAGCACTAACCGGGATGAGTGCAGGCTACATGTTTGGGAATGTACTTTTATCATCAGACATGAGACTCCATTTAGTATTAAGTGATATAGAAAAGTTGGAGTGTGTCTCTTAAAAAACCGAGGGAAATGTAGTCATGCATTATCCAAAGTGGCACTACAGCAGTAGTAACCTCATCAACAATATGAAGTATGAGATCAAGCTTTGTTCATTATCACAAATAAAAAGTTCATCTCGAGACTGGAAGCGCTCCGCTTTTCTGCCTTGCTCAAATGAGTAGATTGGCATTATTACTGATCCACCTGTTTTTGTGTGGAGTAAGTAGCAGGCAGCTCTCACTAAATATTCTCCATTTGCGAGTTTTGTGTGCTAGTTTCAACAACAGCCTTTGTTATTATGAGCATTCCATTTGGACACATCATTTCTATATTTCTACTGCTTTAAGCCAGATCAAATACCCAATGCTTCTTCCACCAGTGACATTATATTAGATGACGTCCTTTACAGCAGAACAGCAACTTTATTATTTACAAGTTAAAAATGATTCACATTCGGCAACGTATTAATAAGTACGGAATAAGAAGGGGGAAAGGAATACCCGGATGGAAAACAGATTTCTCTCGGTTTCCCTTTTTACTCCATTTGTACTTAAGATTCAACAAGCATTTACAAATGGAACTAGGGCTTCTCCATCAAACTTGTGTTCTTATATTGGAGGATTTCTTTATCGAAAGCATCTTATGAGAATAATCTGGGAAAAGCAAGTTTGCATCAGGAATGGATAAACCGATTTTTTTTTCATTATTATCATCATCATCAGCCTAAACTCTTATGCTGTCGCTTTCTTTTATTCAATTGATTGCTCGTTTTCCCCCCTATTTTACGCATGCATCAACCGACCCATTAGGAAATAATATTGGGAAAGTAGTTGCTAGGCAGACACTTTTTAGTAACTAATGCTTAAGTGAGCGAGATAATCTTGCTTTTTCGTGTTCTAATATTTATGCTTGGGGAAATATTATAAAGAAAGGCAAGATTCTTCAGTCGTCATCATTTCCTATTGCCATAAATACGAATAATTGGGTGCATTAAGTTTCCTAATTATTTGCTACCAAGTGTCAACAATTAAGTTTTCTGGTTACAATTTATTTGCTAAGGTACTTGAATGATACAAAGATAAAACATTGAATTCAATCGTCAATTTATAATCAATTTTCTCCATTCTTCAATGATAATCTATGCCTACGTTTGTAAAATATCAAACAATTTACGGAATTATTGGAGACGTTTAATACTCTGGAGTTGACGTATCAAGAATCAATTTCGACTTGGAAATTACGTAAACGCCTCTAAATTTCGTTGAAATTCTGTAAATTATTTTATGATTCACCCAATTTATGCACAGTAGTTGCAAAAACATGTCGGGCAGAGAAGTATGTCATTCCCAAACTGTTTTGATTCGATTCTCAATTAAAACTTATCTCTTAAACTACTTAAATTTTCAAGAAATATAATGTATGGATGGTAAGAATTTAGATAATATTTTCTGTTGTTGGACTCTACTTTAAGAGGTAGTAAGAAACAAACATATAAATTATTTAGTCCGATGTTCACTCTCCATTGTCTAAAAAATTGATTTTATAAAGAAGAACTACGCAGAAACCCACGGCGTAAAGTGTGATTAATTCTGAAGGGAACAAGAAATTCACAATAATATAGGAAAATTGGCATTACAAATGCAGAATCAATACATTTCAATCCAAAATATATCCATAGTGGGAATAGTCTCAGGATAGGAATTGAGTTTATCAACGCATCGTCCTCATTCCCTTCATTGATTTAGCTTTCACTCACGCTCCACCATGAGAACAAAAACAAATGAAAGTTTCATTTGGAGACCACAAAATAATGTAGGCACTAATGCCCACGTAAAACTTGTTCAGTTCGTTCGTGGGAGATAAAAAAAAGGATGATGACGTGAAAACCTAGGTTTATTTTCCGTAGTAAAACTGTGTATCACTTGTTGTTCGTTTTCCCTGCTGCGTGTAGCAATAATGCATAATCTTTTACCTGTCCAATCACCAACTAACCAATTCCCAGTTGGTGTGCTCTCTTTTTATACGATCCATTATGTTTTGCTGTACCATTTACTATTGTGTCAGTCAGACTCACTCATTCCGAGGATTCAATAGCTTTTGTATTTTCAAAAACAAAACAAAAAACCATACACATATTCTTATAAAAATGTACATTCTTTTATACTCATTTCATTCATTCATGTTCCATACATGCGTCCAAGTTGGCGTCTTTTACCCCCATCCCATCTCAATTCTAGTTTTCTCTCCCTCGAATCGATTTCGAGCAGAAAAAATAACCTGTCGAAAACCTCTAAAATACTCATAAAAGCCTCTGTGCGTTGTGGGAAAAGTCAGTTTGTGAGCAAAATACTCGACATGGCTACTCTCATCCTCAGTACTACTATTCAAACTTTCACAATGTATCGTGAAGTATTGCTTTGAGGTTTTCATATTGTATTTTCTTCTCTTGATGTGCGTCCTACGTATACACATGAGCTCTATTTTATTCTATTGGTGAAATGAGCATCAACCTATTCATTGCTTTCTATTTCTCTTGCTAACATGCATTTTATTTATGTGCGTCTAAATTTACATCTCTAATTTTACTTTCTGCTTCCTTTGAATAAAACTCTCGATCAGGGAAAGGAGAATACATTACAAGACACTCCTACAACTCTCCTTCTCATTCATTTAATTTTGAGCAAATGATATTGAATGTAATTTCAGGAATTCTAGTGCGTGCGTATCCATCCATTATAAATAATTAGGACTGACAGTCAATCAGTATAAATTAGTTAATTAACAGTCCCATACCTTCCTCATCCCTCTTCCAAAGTAAACCTTATGGGAGACGTTATACTTTATCAGTTTCCCCCGTGTTGCCAAAGGCATTCATAAATTAGATCGCTTGTTGGTCGCATCTGCATCTGCTACTCAATCTGTGCTCCGATTCCGTATGATGTAGCAATTACACCTTAATTTGAGTAGAGGTTACTATCCAAAACGGAGAAAGCTATGAAATGCATTTAATATGCTTGAAATATTTATTAAATAAGCATCTACGGTGTAACGCCGTACCTTACAAGAAAGTTAAAAGTTTACACAATTTCCCTGAAAATAAATTTCCCATCTTGTTCCCAACACTTTATGTAAAGTTAACGCAATCATAAAAAAATGTTAAAAACATTAATGAAAATCTAGAAAATAAAGTAGATCCCCTTTACCCATCTCCAATTTCTTTTCCTTATCCTACTTGATTCACTAATACGGAGGACAAGGCAAGGAGAAGAAATAGGATAAGAAGAGCTACAAGAGAAAGGAAGCAAACAGAAGAGAACTCTTCCAAACTATCCCTTTTCCCCTCAAGTTAGCTTCAATCTCTGCGGAACTGTAGCCAAGAGACGGCACGGCATGATAGGGTTTTTTTTATGTTGAGAGACACAAGTTTTCTTTCCCCAAATTGAAAGTTTAATCCAACAATCTAGAGGCTTGATCCTCACCACTCTGGAGTTTAATTAGCGTAAATACAGAGGATGATGAAAACACCAACCAACTACTTCTATCTTCAGTGTGTGGTGGTGGTGGTGGTGCTAGCTTTAGCCTAGTGTTCAGTTGTTGTTCCAACTTTCTCTCTGTTTTTTTCCTTACCGAGAGGAAACTCTGTACTACACTTGCATACATATATGAAACATTCCCATCAATTCCCCTCCGACTATATTCAGAATGAGGCAAAGTGAGAGAAGAGGAGACGGCTGGTGCTCAAGAAAGTCAAACCATAAAGGAATCATCCATAAGTATCCATACTCATAAGCGTATGGTTGTCATCGTCACTAGCTGGTCCATGAAAGCTTTTAGCTGCTACCTGAACCCACGTTTCAATATGAACCTCTGGCCACGTCTTGGGTTATAATGTACCCAAGCCAATTTGGTTGGTGCAAACATCCCAAAAATTTCATGAGTGAACAAGACGTGTGTACAAATCCACATGTGTGTGCGTAGTATTTTATTTTAGATTGGATAAAACGTACTAATGCTTCCACATGGGGAAAAATCAGTGGGATGATGAAGATGAAAAAACGAGGATGAGGATAATGATGGTGATGTGATGTGATGTGATGACAATGATTTCATATCTGCAAAAAGGAGACCGTCATCACCTTATGAAAACTTTCTACTTTTTTTTGCTCCGGTAGGAAAAAAAACTTGGACAAATCTCTTTTGTGTGTGATTTTTTTGTCAAGATATTTGGAAAGTTGGCACGTTTATTTCACCTCAAGAGCTCAACAACTCAACTGTGATGATTCTGGAATGTCTCTTTTTACTTTTTCATATAATGCTTTCTACGTACGTTGTATATACATATATACATGAACGACCTCTAAAAAAACTTTGTTTGCTTATTCTTCGTCGTCCTCATCCTCTTCTTAGACATTATGTACTTCTGTCTATTTTCTCTCTGCATAGCTATAGGCAACTGGGAAAAGATACTTAAGGTGATGAAATGTGAAGAAGGAAAAAAATAAATGGGCACATAAACTATATGATCAAGTACGATTTTTGGGGGCTAAGGCATAACTTTACTCTAGTTATATCCGTTTTTTACACGTTGAGTACCTGCTCTTTTCCTTTTTTAGTGTGTGTGTGGTACGGAGAAGAAAAAAAGCGTAAATGATGATAAGAAAGATGCTCACGAAGGGGGTATGAAAAATAAAAATCCCCGACGAACCTGCATGCTTTTGCTCCTGTGGGCCATGAACTAATGGATGAATGGGTTGGATGCGGAGATGAAACATGGAATCTAATGACATACTACTTACTCCACCAACTTACTATTATTATTGTAAAAGCTGTATATTCAATATACATTTCTATAAACATTTATATGTAAAAGTAACAAAAATAGTAAAAAAAGCTGGATCGGGGATGTGCACGGCGAAAAGCTACAAGTATAAGAAACGACAGAGACTTAGGCGGCTGTCCAATTATATAAAAGTCAAGAAAGGGAGAATGTCATGTTTAGTTTCTTTTCTTGTGGCCAATGAAATGATCCAATATTAGCAATGTTTGGTTAGTGTCCCTCTCATGCCGCATCCCATCCCTTTCTTTCCCATACCACACCACTTGCCGATATTTATGTTAGCTCTTATATTTATGGGGTATAATGTACAAGACTGTTTTATGAAAAGCTCGGCTTGTGCTGTGCTGGCGTCTGATTTTTCTCTTCTGTTTGATCTCCAACCATTTCGAGCAAAGTAGCAAAATACACAAAAATTAGAGCCAGCTAAACAGACATGGAAGGAAAAAGGTGCAGTGCAGTGCGATGCCCATTGCACCTACTACCTACATTTTTATATGCGCATCTACTGCAAGGAATGGAAGTCATCACTCAATAGCTTCTATTGATATAGGTATAAAGTAAGTGATTCATGCATTCATACCGGTAAACCAATCCAAAAGGAGTTGAAAACCCGTTAATTTAAGGGCGAATGTGAGGGAAAGGACTTTTTTCTTCTTTCAACTGACCAAAGCAACTTCTACTTAGCGATTACTCAACCACAAGAAAAGTGAGAGAGAAGAAGGGGGAACTGATACAAGAGAAGGAGATAGGGAGCCAGAAAGAATAAATAGTAAATGTGAAGAAGATATCAGGAGCGGCAAGGAAAGAGAAAATGCAATGAGACACGAACAAGAGAGAGAGATAGAGAGTGAAGGTAAACTCCGGAAAAAAAGTTGACGATCTTTCTCCTTTTTTTTTACTGAGGAAGTCTTAAATGTATATTATTGTTATGACTATATATCAAGAAAAAGCGGATCAAGCTGAGGACGACGAGGGTAGAAGCGATGTGCTTCTCTTATAGATTCAGCCTGGCTCTTGTAATTCTTTCTCACTCTCCTGTTGCTTCTTTCCTATAGTACTATGAGTTGGAGGAAGGGAAAGGGAAGGAATATGAAAAAAAGTTTTCTTGAAGGCGATTCCTGTTCCTTTATAGTTTGGATATGAATGTACATGTATATCTTGCCAGGAAAGAACGTTGTGGCACTTTTCATCCTTTTCCTACTATTATCATCATGCACTGCTATCGCTTCCCTTGTGCCTTTCTATGTCGGTTACTTCTGGGTGGATAAAAAAGCCAGGGCTTTTACAGATGAGTAGAAAGAATGAAAGAATATATGAAATCTCTTTTCCGTCTTCCTGTTTTTTCTTGTAGCTCGCTCTTGTCCTCTTCTCGTTCAGTTAACTGCCTGCCTGACTGACTGATTTTGGGTAAGTGGAAGGGAAGAGGAAAAAATTTACGGACATACATGGTGTAAAAAGAGACAAGTTGTGAGGTTTCCTTTTTCTCCCCCATTTTTTTTTCAGCTAACGCATTTACACTTTGACCAAATGCGAAGGCATACCGCAGAGTATGTATCTAAGATTCCAATAATTTATGCGCAAAATTTCCGTGGCCATTTTATGCTCAACAAAAAAAAAGGCGCATATAAAATCTATGGATTTGCGCTTTAGTTATTCACATTTGTAACTAAACAAAAGAATTTTAAATTAAAATACGACTTACCTTCCAAATTAGAATGATGATCAGGCGTTGGGATTCACACGTAAGTTTGTAGATAAGATTAGAACCTTGAGATTTTTGTTCGTTTTCTCAACTGATCTACTAATATCAAGTTTTTTCTGGTTTCCCCTAAATTTCTCTTTATCTCTATTTAACCATGAAGGTTCACGATTTTACTGAAATTTAAAAGTTCTCAGTTTGCTCCCTAAGAAAGTGTAAGGTAGTAGTAAATAGTAACTGTGTTTGAAACTGAACTGAACACTGCTTTGATTTACCTTACCGCTTGCTTCTGCGTTTCAAATTGTACTGACTAAAATACTCCAGCGAGAGGCACTGTTATACATTAGTTGCGTGGCTCGCTGTCTACCTCAACATTCTAAATGTAAAACTCAACTCTCTATCAATTCTCTACTTTTACTGTAGCCACTAAACTACAAAAAAGGTATTCTGTTTGGTTTGTTGCTGTTGCTTCTGCTCTTTCCTATTTCCTTGCTTTCCTCTCCTCTCCTCCGCTCCTTCCTTCTCTGGTGCCAGTTGTGGTGTGTCATATTTTCTGCTGGGTCTCCCCGATTTATTCCACCCAGCCAGGCTGAGAAGAGGAGACTCGTATACAAACACAAACATGGTGTAATGATGATCATCATGTCATGTCCAACAATCTCTCTGGCTGGCTTGCAAAATGCGATGTTATAACGTGACGCTCTTTCTGTTTTATGTGTGCTAGCCTGCATAACCAACAAATGGAGGAGGTAGTCAGTCAGTCATAAGGAAATAAAATCGCGAAAAGAGACATATACATCTACAGTATCATAAGCAAATGTTATATTCCGTGCTTTTCCGGGATGAGACTTCCCACTTCGTTATAATACCAAAAAATTCCGTTCTCAAGCTATAGGACACCGTTTTTCCTTTCCCCCAATGGTAAGGAAGGAAACGGGTATAAGCCAAGTCAATTTACGTCCCATTTATTCTTAACTTAGGTGAGCGAGCAGCACCATTCAATTCAATCCGCACAGTTGGTTTAAAAAATGGGATCCCACAGTCTTTAAAGCGTAAAAAGATGAAGTGAAACTAATAGGAAGGCGTTCAATATATACATAATAACCAACGTTTTATTTTGTATACAAACTGAGTATCTATCTGCTTGTGTGTTTGCACAGGAAAGAATAAGAAGGGAAAATAGTGGAATGCAAACATTCAGTGTGTAATATACACCATACCTCAATACCTGTATGGTATTTCTTTTGGTTGTTGGGTTGTTCGGGGCTTAGATAGTTTTGGAGAAAGAGCGAATAGATGAAGTGACGCAAAGAGCGAGCTAGAGGCGAGAGAGTGCAACATGGACATAGACTTTGCTTCATTTCACGGTCTTGTTTTATCTCAACTTAAAACTCGGGAGACTGAAACTGTAAATATACAAACAAATTGTGGAAGGGAAACGAGACTAAAGCCAACTTCATAATATTCTTTCCGACCATCTTCTATCCTCAGGGTTTCTGGTGTTTCGAGGAGTTTTCGTTTGGGAAGCCTCTGCTCTCTCATATCATCTTTCCAAGTGCTTGCACATGCACTCCATGTATATGGGATGCAAGGCATAATAATTATCATTATTAATGGAGCGCAAGAGAAATCCCAGATGGGAGGGCAAGCGGCCACCATAAAAATCTTTGGTGTATGCATTCAAGTCAAAATATTCAAGAGTTTTTAAATGCAAAATAGGTAAACTAAACCTCTCTCCTCTATTCTGCCTTGTTTTGGCCGCGCTGAAAGTTTATGGGAGGTGGAGAAATGGCCCTTGTTTTAAAGAGATCGTCAAAATAAGATATATGAATGCGTGATGCGTATCAAACATTTGCCCTGAGGATATTGAAAACTGTCAAGTAATGAATTCAAAGGAAAGCTACCAATGAAAATGAAATATCCTTCCAGTTTTTGTTATATAATGATAGTAAACACAAATAATATATGGAACCAAATACAGGCTATTTATTTATAGACCAGAGGCAATGAATGACACACGGCAAACTTCTTTAAAGCAAATTTGCACTGGTTTTATGCAATATGAACAACTAACTAGGAAAGCTTTTAATTCATAGTAGTCTACTCGAAATCTTATTATGCCCCATTATCCATTAATCTAGCTTAACTACAATATTTATGCAGAAATGCAATAAATAAGTATGAAATTATGACATCGTTTTCCAAAGCATTGTTGTTTGCTATCGATTGGAATCCTTTAGTAGTTCAGAATTTGTAGAAAATATGATTTTGTGTAGATGTCACAAATCTCTTGCTCAAAATATTAATCGAGCTGTAGCTCACGCAACCTTTAACATGAAAGCTATTAAATTCAGAGTAATCCTAACAACCATCAATGTAGTGATATATAATGGTATAAGAAAACCCACCATCAATAAAGTTTACCATACGTTCACGTATGCCACGCTACAAGAGACCTTGTTCCTTTTTACGAATCTCGATACAAAAAATCATATCCGGCTTTCAAATAAATTAAATTTTCCACCGCTCTTTCATAAATTTTGATTTGATTCATCGGATTTATTTACTCATGAAGAGATTGAGTTTTGCGTGCTGTAACAACCGATCTTATAAAAACCAAACGGATGTTGTGTCAAATAACATCATCATCATCATCATCATCTAAGCAGGTAAAATCACCCCCGCTCTATAAAAGCATCCATTAGATTATCTATTGCTATGTAAACAAGTGCAAAAAAAATTCACCAATGGGAAAGTGTCAAGAAAATATTTTTTATGTGTTATTGACAACCATTTAGTCGCGCTAATGTCGCCCGGAGACCTAAAGCCCTAAAAAGTATGTGACTTGCGATTCCTCCAAGTTATGAGCTAGATGATGGTGCTATAGACCAATCTTTCTTTTCATTTCTTTTCTCACAAAAAGGGTTACTTTTTGAGGCTTCAGTAAATTGAGATGTTATTCTATGAATCAATAATAAGAGAGCGAGACGAGAGAGAAGAGAAACACACAAGGGAAGTTCTACGTAGTTGGAACCAATGTAAAAGATTGCGTTCGTAATTAAATTCTGAAAGGCCGCCACGCTTCGTCAACTAAACCTAGTTACGAAAATTGTCATCCGATGGAAAACAGCATTACTACAATTTCCACTTCCAAAATCCATTTCCTACAAGAAGCCCCCGTTTTTTTTAAAAAAAAAACAAGTTCATGCCATCATCTCATCTCATCACTATATTGCGTTTGCCTCTTGTGCGCTGATCATCATTGTTACTCACAACACAACAGAACCAAACTACACACTTTGATTACCTACTGCATCATAACATGTATATGATGATTCGCTGGGCGGATAAAGAACCATGTCAGCCCTCTCTTCTATAAAGCTCGGGATAGCGGTCTAGACTAGCTATATATAATAATCACCCAACCTAGCCACCATGAAATGCTGAATATCTACTACGCTAGCCGATATATAATATTGAGGTAATGAATGGGGATGACACAAGTCAATGAACAATGAAATGCTAGTCTCCAACAAAATTGTCACTTAACATCATCATGAATACAATAATTTCACACACGGACTCTTAACTCAACTGTTTGCCTGTTTGGAAGTTAGGTAGTTGGTGTAGCAAAGTACAGAGAGTCAAAACTGAGGAGGGGGTTAGAGGTAGAGGTGTGACGCCAGTAATTTCCAGAGGATATGGACAGAAGAGCACTTCCTGGTTTAAGGCTAGAAATTCACTCATCATCAGATTGATATCCGGTTTAGCGTGCCATGTCGTGACTTGGCAAGCCTGATTTTGAAAGGAAGTTGTTGCACACACACATATTACAACTACGTTGTTTCCTTGCAGTAGATGAACGTAAAAAAATATGGTTTGTAAAGTGGAGAGGAAAAGGAGAATGGAGCATTACAGTGCCATTTAGGTATACCTACCGTTCTCTACCATATGCATATTATGCTTTAGCTTCCCCAATTTATTTCGTGCTTAGGAAGCTTAGGTAGGCATTGGCATAATATAATCTAATATGAATGCTGAAAAAGAGTAGAGTAGAACAGTTTGAATGCACAACTACCTGCGTGTGTACTCCACTGGCATTATTGCTTTTGAAAGCTTTCCCCCAGAAAAAAAGACACCTGTGCCCTCATCCCAATCTACGTGATCTGCGAAGAGAAGATCAGGATGACAATGAAGAGTATGATTACATTTTTATGTTGCATGTAGCATTCCATGTAATGGTGAGTGGACTCATTTTTTTATGTAAAACCGAATACAAAATTAAATCATAGCAAAAACTATACTAGAGTGCTTAGTCTGGTGGAGTTTAAATGTATTTGAATCCTGTACAATGATGATAATGTATCTCACCAAAGAGAACACTGCATTTAGCTCATTATTATTTTGAAGTTATAAGTAATGGAAAACAACAAAAGAATTCAAAAATGCTGTAAGCGTGTCGATTAGAAGTAAATGGTGCCTTTTAACTAGCAAAGTCATCATAAGAAGAGGATAAATGCTGTCAATTAACCGTGTATACTAATTTCATGTAACTTTATAAATTTTAGATCGGACTCTTTAAATCAAATTAGAACATCGTAATCGTATATCACTGCACAACTTTTCTTGTTCGACTCATATTGTCATTGTCCATATTATTTTCTTTTTATGTACAAAATATTCAAGTTGATTACAATCTGATTTAGTTCTTGCAACAAAAAGATAGTTAGCAAAACCAAGAGGGGTGTATGTTAGTCATGAAAGACATTCTATTTTATCATTCGGAAACGTAGCAAAGACAAAAAAACCTAAATAGCTAACCAAATACATATTAGAAGACAAGTATATTCACATCGAGGGTCCCAGCCAGGCAACAAAAATAAGTTTACTTTTCAAACGAAATCATGAAACCCTAAAGCATTTTAATGCACAGAACGGAAACAAAAACTGGTTGAAGGAGATTTGTAATAAGAGGGAAAAAAACGTGAAATAGAAAAAAAAGGAAATAGAGGACTTACTTTTTTCTCCTGTGTTTGATGCTTTTGCACTTACTAGTATCAAAAATATATGAAAATGGAAAATAAAAAACGAGCACAAACTTTATTTTCCCAGACGTTCCGTTTCTAACACAAGAGCTAGACAGCACTTGCATGTGTTCCCTTATAATATATTGTCTCGCTCTTCCTTAAATGAAAATAAGGTGAAAGCAGGAAGGAACAGGTCTCTATGGAGGTCTCTAGTAAGAATCAGTCTTGGAAATGAAATCATAGGAAATAATTTAGCAAGTAATGAGTGGAAAATAAAGTTGGAGAAATTACCGGTTGCTTCGCTTTCCACACCTTGGCTTCAGCAAACCACTTTTTTACCACAAAATAAGTCTCAACAACAGTCAACAGTAAAAATGGATATAAGTACACATTTTTTCCATATTTTCAAAACCAAATCACCCTCTATTCTCCAACATACATACATTTACATGTGCCCACAATCTCCTTTTTTCTTTGTAATGAAAAAATAACGTAAAAATCCTGAATTGGAAGGACTTCTTTTCAAAACAAGAACATATCAACGTCATCGTATTCACGTCATTTCAATACTGTAAAATTTTAATCTCCTCTCCCCTTCTCCTTCCAAACACATGGGAAAGCAACACGGTAATACGATGATGCACTCATGCTTGAGGGAGATTCAAAAAAAGTGATAAGCATTAAAAAGTGCTTAAATCGTAAGTTGGTTTTACTATATTAGTTATAAATGCATTGGAGAAAGACTTGAAAACCCCATTTGGTAAACAAGTTTATTATTCTTCGCTGCATATTTTAATTTTTTTAGACTACAGATATGAGTATTTTTTTATCATTTTCTAATCAACATACTAAGAATGGGAAGGAGGAAACTGAATAGCGAACTCACAGATAGTAATAGCAACATATTACTCGCCCTAATAGCTACTCACTAATAGCAATCCCACTCCAAAGATGAGTAAGCAAACAAAACAAAAATATAGAAAAAAGTCTGGACGGACGTGAATGTGACAGAGAAGAGAAAGCGTGAGTGAAACGCACTTTCCTATATTTACTGTTCCATCGAATGTGAGGTTAGTGTCGGAGTGAAATGAGATGTCTTTTACGCAAAGATGAGTAAGATTTGGAAAGAGAGGAAGAAACTGTAACAAAATGTTTATAAAAGACACACACATACTCAGACAATCTAGGGTGGTCTCCAAGAAGGGAGAATCTGTGTGTATGTGCTTTCCCCTCGATCGATCTCTTCCCCTGCTTCTCAGCTCGGTGGATAAGTCAAGCGGACATAAATGTAGATGGTTATAGGAAGAAGGCGAGTCGTATATTTGCATGTTACTTTAGGGGGTAAAAAGGAAGATTGAATTGATACAGTTAGAGGTATAGCGTAAAACAGAGCTAATTTGTAGTATCATGAAGCAACGTAATTTATTTGGAAGGACGTAGTGCAGCACGTGATTTTCAAGAAACTTTTTGATGATGATGATGATGAAGGTGGTGGAGGTAGTGTAGCAGCGGACACAGGCCCACAATCACAATCAGTTTCAGATATGCATGTGTCAGTAACTAACGATAGGGTTAGGTAGTTGAAAGAGAGGAACGACGTGTGATTGTACTAGCTGGATACATACATACATACATTTGCTTCACTATGAAGATTTAACGTTGGTAAATGTACATATACCCAAGTTAATATTAAGTGATAGCTGATACTTTTATTGAAATTCAAGCTTAAAGTCAGCTTTTCTCTTCCTCCATGAGCAGGAAGGAAAGACGCGAATTTCTGGAGAAGCGTGCAATATTATATACACAAGAGCCCATTAACTTGGCTTCCACTCTTTCAGAGAAACGGTATACTTACATGAACCTGAAGAAATTTTAAGAAGGGGGAAAAGACGTGCTCTCTGTTTGCTGTGGTGAAAAAGAAATCGGGTGTAGGTGAAACTGGGATGAGTGTCGGAAAAAGGAAGGAAAGACTGGAAGAATAAGAAAAAGACGGAAGGATGAAGGTTGGGAAGAAAGGTGTTTGAATAGGAGTGAACTCAGCGGACGCCATCCCACTTCGATATAACCTACCTATAACCAAATCGGTCTCCAGGTTCCAGAGTTTCTAACATCATGCTGCTTTTGGCATTAAATGCATTTGATATATTTGCTGGTTGATGATATCAAGCACGTAATAAAAAAAAGTATATGTACAAGACAGTCACTGCGCAAATAAGCTACATCTCTCGATACGATTATGGTGTTGTCCACAACACTCCATTCGCTCCATTACTTTTGCCCTCATTCCTTTAGAGGAAAAACAGTGGGGAAACCAAACCACATACAACAATGTAATGTCATTTGGCTAGCAACCTGTTTTTTTCTTTCCCTGTTTCTAACCACATTTCGTTATTTACTCTGTTTACACTTTCCTGATCCTATAGTTTTTATTTCCTGTTCAGTTTTTGGTATGGTGATGATGATACTATTAGTGCAAACCAACAACCAACCCAATTTCCTACTAATGAACCGAAAATGCAAGGACAAATGAAAGTCTTTTAAACAAATGTGGTCAAATGAGAAATTTATCAGACGTATTACTAGATTCGTGCAAAATGCAGTCGCGTAAATTCCATAGAACAAAAGTTGGAGAAAAGCATTCAAAGAAAATTGCAACAGGTAAAACAGAAGCTGTTAACCTGACACACAAACACATACATACATATGTATCATACATATCTACATACTTACAAAAGCCTTTGGCTGAACTCACAATGAAAACTACCCACTTGAAAGCAACCTTGTCCTACACATTATACTCATCTTTATAGACGTCATCCGTTTTCCCCATCATCATACTACGTTATATATGATTCCAAAAAGAAATGAAAAGAAGAAAAGAATCCATCTATCCGCAAGACACAAGAGGAGAAATCTCGGTTATGAAGGAGTACTTATAAGACATATTTATCCTGCTCTTTGTCTCCATAAAGCATTGCAGCTTTCACTTTTGCTGAAGATTCAAATCATATCTAGTAGGCTGAGATTAGAGAGAAACATAACCACTTTTAGATTGACGTATGTATGTGCTCTCAGCTACCTTCCAGCTTCCATTATCCCAGTTTGTAGTAATTTTTAAAAACGTAATACTTTCACTTCAGCTCTCTCGTCGAGTGAGAGATGAGATGATGAAGTGAAATGGATGCGGGATAAAAGGTTTTCTCATACATTCACTCGCAATCATGAGCTCAAGAGGAATTATAAATGTCAAATACATTATGTTGTGCAATACATATTTTTTTGTTATATAACTTAAAATGTATAAATGTGTGTATTATACATTATCAAATCTTTCCATGTTCTACTTATTTCTTCATCTTTACGTGAAGAAAAAACTCTCATTTTTGTATTCATCATGCAACTGTTGATTCCGCTGAAGGCTTGTATTTTTTCAAATTTTAGAGAGTTATCGATTCCAGAAAAAGAATGCTAAATCTTTTAACCTCCTAGAACATCAGTACATTTTGAGGAAAGTGTATGAAAAACATTTTATATTTTTTTTCTCTCCCTTTCTCACCGTCTCAACTTCTGACATTTTAGAAAGCCCAGAGAAAATAGGAAGAGGGGTCGATGGCAATATAATTCTAAAGGAGAGGATGCTTGCTTGTGAAGTACAAGCTAAGATAGAATTGGTAAGCTGACCGACGATGGAATGAAAACGACTAAAAGTGAGCGTTAGCTCATAGCTGGAATTATAATGACAATGATGGCCAGAAGGAGGGATAAAAAAAGTAAGCCCTTTCAATCTTTCCAGTTGCAAGAAAGTATAAAAGAGATGGAATCTATGTATACATTATTATAAGCCCTTCCAAATATTATCCAGCGGGTAGATGGATAAGAGTACATACACATTCATCCAGGAATATGTACTCAGCCCAAACACACATATGTATTCGAGCATTATGTTGATACATACTTTATTATGAGTTGTCGTGCTCACTTATTGTCAGAACAGATTATAACATAAAAAGTCAAAAGGTTGACTTTTCCTTTGGATCTGGATTGTGAAAGTAGTGCTTTTACCAACTTGTGAGTATCGATTCCAACTGATTTTTCCGTTCGTAGAAGAAAAAATCTTTCGAAAAATAAAAATAATAATCCATTGTCTTCTTCCCTCCCATATTCAACTTGTAAAATATAGATGAGTTGGAAGAGGCGGTGATAAGAATAGGGACAAGAAATTATGTATGAACATACACGTCACATTTAAGACTCTCACTTCCGTCCTTGTTTACGGCCTTTCGTCTTAGACACAAGTGAGTCATTTGTTCAACTAGAAGTAGCACTATGTAAAATACATACATGCATACATACATACATCCTTTAAAAGATTTCTGAGCTACAGTCTTATAAATATTATTTTTACTTTTTGGATGTGCCAAATTTCAAAGTAGCCAACTTTCCGGTATGTTTCTATGCCTTGAGGACAGAATCGTTTTTGCTTCCTAATCAAATAGAAAGCACAATTTATTGCAGTATACCTCATACTAACTAATCCTATGAAGGAGAGGATCAGTAATTTTCCTAAGTATTCAGCTTCCTAATACAATATCAACCAAGGATTTTCAAATGTATTGAAACGTAA
Organism: Orchesella flavescens; assembly: GCA_964034955.1. Taxonomy (NCBI): domain Eukaryota; kingdom Metazoa; phylum Arthropoda; class Collembola; order Entomobryomorpha; family Orchesellidae; genus Orchesella; species Orchesella flavescens. Next base: position 17,019,969 of record OZ035953.1, on the reverse strand, counting down.
AGTCGGATTTGAGTTGTTGTGTCACGTTGTCATCACCACCTTTTCAGAAAGCATAGTGACTTCATATTCGATATTTGTCATGACTTACATCAAACAGGGATGAGATTGTGGAACAGAGGGATGTAGTGTAATGATAGACAGGTAACAGAATATTGTTACGCTAGAGCCAAAAATAGAAATGAAATATTTAAATGTGAAATCCCATCAAAAGTGTTGTGTATTACCTGGAAAGCTAATCAAACAGAATTATTCAAAGCTGTATATTATTTCAACCAAAGACTAAACATTTATTTCTACCTTTAATCTTTTTGACGTTAATACTGATCATGGGAAGATGAAGCCAAGTAAGAATAAATCACAAATTGAGTGTTTTCCATTTAAGTCAATTATTTGATGTCTTTTTTGAATGGGACACATTTATCTACTTATGTGTCTGTCACATATCAATTCCTCAGGATCATTCATGGTTTAATTTTCTTACAATGTGTATGAATTATGTCAAAGTACTGACGCGGGGGTATATCATAGATGAAGCCTGTTTGAAATACTCTTGACTCAACAACAAGTCTTTGGAAACCAGATTCATACTTGAGATTAGGACTTAATGGAGGGGTTGAAAGGTTTTCAAATATGGTAATGCGTTTGTCTTGTCATCTTGTCAAAATCCCATGTATCGTTCCCTCAACTCTCCGAGAAAAATCGAAGTAAAAAAATTGTGAACCGATATGGAAAAGTGGGGATAATGTTATGCTCAAAAACCGATAAAGCTTACACATATTATTTACAAAGGAAATGTTCAAAAAATAAAGATTCCTATTACTTCCCCCGGTTTTTGTTGGAGTAATTCTACGTGAAATGTTTTCAGAAAACCAATACACTTACAAGTTAAATCTTAATACGGTTGATGATGATGAAATGTTATTCTGTGTAGAATTATAGGCAGTTAAGGAAAAGAAAATAGGATGATGATAAATCGGGAAGCTTAGTCAATGCGATAGCATTTGCAAACTGCTTGTTGCCTTTGCTTTTTAAACTGAATTTTCAGAAATGGAAGTTCTTCAGATGGTTAAAAATTGCATAATTTTGTCAATCACTTTAAAATTAGTTTATAACCGGTTTCTGGGATGCTGATAGAAAATATGGCAACTCTACCTAATTCCTTCCAGCTCAGCGTCCTTTTGAAAGGAAATGTCTACTTTCGCTTTGGAGCATTATTTGTTATAAACTCTAGACCAAATACATGACAGTACATAAGCAAGCAATTGTTCATGTTCTTTATGGTTCCTCACCCCGTTCTCGTTCTTTCTCCCTTGAATGCATTTTATTGAATTAAAATCAATGTTCACATTCGTTCACATGGCATTCCAGCTAGTCACCAATTTTCAAAAAAAAAATGATTTGTGAACTGAACACGCTTAGGTATATGAACAGAACTCTCGCATTTTCAATTTTGAGAAAGATGATTTGCTAGATAAAAGGGTCAACAAGACTTCAAAATGTACATAAACTTGTATGAAGGGAATCAGGAAACGAATTACATAGCTACACGTCATGTTGTCTACAACAACCACTTGAAAATGAATATACGGAACATCCGCTTACGAATAAGTATACCTAGATGATAATGATATAATATAAGTAGGACAACTGATTCCACATTCAAGGAAAACAATAAATGACGACTCGAGAAATAGGGGTGAAAAAGAAATGGAAACAGAAATGAAATAAAATTAAACAAAGAAAAACAGGATTGAGTTATGAAGTGATATTTTGTTCTGCAAAGGTAAATATATGTATTTATGTATGTCTGTAATGTCAACTATTACTCTCGCATTCCATATCGGGCTTTTTTCCTTCGCCTTTCAACATTCCAATATGGAAGAAAATTACGTTTGATTCGTTCTCTTCATTGCAAATGAAAATACTTTGGATCAGGGAAGGACGCTTGTGCTATTTATTAGCTTTGCAAAAGAAGAGAGAAATGTATGATGCTACAGCAACAGGAGAGTATTCATGCAGTTGCACGTTTCTCTTCTCACTTTTTTTCCACCAGCCAAACTGAAGAAAGGTGAGTTGAACTATGCATATTATCTATGACTAGATAAACTTAAACGAAGCATGCATACATATACGTATATGCCGATTTCAAAAACTTTTTTGTTTGGATGCTCTGAAGCCTCCATTTTTCAACTGTAGGGAGGGAAGAGCTATGTCTATTTTTCTATTATTCACAAAATTCTTGCTCATGGAGATGAAAGCGGGGAGAGAAAGCACAACTCTGGTAGACAGATTGGATGAATAGAAATACATGGAAGACAAACATAGGCGTAGCATCCTATAGGACAGGGAGGACAATGTCCCCCCAAAAACTTTCATGTCCTCTCTAGGAATTGTCTTGTCCTCTCTGAAAAAATAGACCAATACGCCAAAGGGAATAAAAACACGTGGCCACCAATGTCAATTGAATGTAAATGACAAAGTGCATGTATGAATATTATGTCTTGTATGGGAAATATATAGAGTTTAATGGAGTCAAACGGCTATTGACTCTCAACCTATAACGTGAGATGACATAAAGGCAAAGAATTGTTGAATCGAGCATACTTTACTACAACAATTGAGCGATTCTGTCCAAGGTACATGTCTAACAATAACAATGAACCAACAGAGCTTGCGTTAAGGAAATGTTTTAATTTGAAATTTCTGCATGTTAAACATGTCAAACCGACCTGCTAAAATGCCTCAGTTATCCGTCGTCCTGGTTCATTGCAAACCCCAGATTTTAATATTTGAATACAAAGTTTAATGGCTCCCAGATCACTACATGTCTACAAGACGGACATGGGAATTCTTTTTTCGAGATCGGATGCGTATTTTCCCCGTTTCCAAAAAAACCCCGGAATCAGTATTTGAACCGGTTCAATCAGATTTCCGGTTCCGAGATTTGTTAATGAGCAAAAAAACGAAACGTATTTTAACTATTCTCTTGTTTGGAAAATGTGGAACGGATATTTTCTGGTTTACAGTACAAATCAGTAAACACAACTTATTTTAATATTTTATGCAATCAGGAAATGTATTTACAATTTCGTCAGTCAGAAATTCAAAACCTTCAATTTAAAAATCGGGCTCTCAGATGCTAAAAAATCTCGGAATTTCCGTCCCATGCGCATACAGAATTTCCATGCCCGCCCCGAGACCTCTTTTTGTGTGATAATTTAGCCTCGTAATCAACTAGTATAAGGTTTCACCTGGTCCTCTGTCCTCTGTTCTCCTTAAAAGATGTAGTTTAAGGATCGGTTAACAAATCACAACTTAATAAATCAGTATACAACTAGTACTAAAACTTGCGGACATTGCTAATTTTTGTTAAATAAAATTCTTGTCCTTGTCCTCCCTGGGAAAATATCGTTGCTACGCCCATGAAGACAAAATAGAAAACAATTTTCTTATATTATAAAAGCATCCCTCCAGTCAATACATTTTTAGCTATTATTGAGCTTGTTTCTGGCTATCGACTGTGAACGAATAAATTTTGTGATGTGATGATAAACTAACAATGGATGGAGCAAATATTCGAAAATTGGAAATAAATTGATTCATTTGGATTGATTTATAGTTAAAAGAAATATAATAGGGGCAAATAAGTTTTGATCACGTATCCAACCTGTATTTTCCTTCAACAGGGTATGCTCAAATTGATAGATACATGTTCAACTTTAATTTCTACATCTTTAAAAGTATATCGTTATATATTCTATAATGGGTGACTTGAGACTTTTTGATACTAAATGTCAAAATAAAACAAAACAAGTTCTATATTTTAACATTTAATTTAAAGCTTTCAAGCATGTTGTCCCAGTTACCTCCTTGAAATACTAAAGAACAAGAGAGGAAAGTGCTGAGAACAGCAACAGGTATGTTACTTAGGGCAACATGCTAGACACTTCACTCATCATCACATCGGTTTGCTTTGTAACATGAAAACTATTTCAATAATAAATATACAGCAAAACGAAAATGTACAAGTATTGAATACAATTGAGTACTATTGAAACAACAGCCACACAACATTTTACAAGACTTCCTACTTTCGCCTTTCCCTTGTTTTGCATGTGAGTCAGGTGTAACCGTTTGTACAAGGATGAGCTATTTATGAAATGTAGGCATGTTTTTTTTCTTCCTTTAACACATCGCCAAAAACTCTTTCTCGCCTTCATGCCAGGGAGACAGTGGGGAGTTTTAGTGAAAGTAGTTGGGAGAAAGGAATCCCAAATATGAGACCCGAAAAAAACAGAGCAAAGAAATAAGGAGCGGCAGTGAGGGATTGAATCCAATATCCAATATTGCGTTGTGTTATTATCATCATTGAATCATTGAAGCTTTTCGTGTTGTTCTCATGTTGAAGCCAATATCACTCCGGAGGCTCTTTTTCCTTCTGACTTAAAAGCATCACATATTGGGCGAAAAAAAGAAGAAGTATACCCTTGAGATCTATAACTGTGTGGGTAAGAGTTGGAGTTTAAGGTAATATATAATGTTTTTACGTTTCTTTCACTCTGTTTATTTATGCTTTGCTTTGTCTCTACACTACACTGCATCTATATCTACGAGACTAGCATAATCTAATATTCCCCAGAAACCTAGGCTCTATACCAATACATACTTATTTCAAACAAGTATCATATATTATGTATGCATCTACAAAAACCTCACACATGTAATGTGTGTACAAGCTATAAAAATAGATATCACTCACTCTCTTCTCGCCCCTCAATCACATTGAGCCTTGATCCCGTCGAAATTCTCGGAGTACGTTTGAAGTTCTCTAGAAGCTTTTCTCCTTTCTTCCCTTCAGCTTCAGATTATGAAGAAATATCATAACATACTATTTCAAGGAACTACTGATCCCAATCCTTGTCCGCTGTGGCATGGTTGGTGGGTGGTTGGTGGTGGTGATGGTTGGATATTACAAAGAAAAATAAACTAAAAATAACATACTTAATGTTTAGTGAGCTATTAGCCACAAATAATAACTATGACGTTTGAAATGAGACCTTACTTAACAAACATTTACTATTAAATCCGTTTCAAGCCGAGAAAAGACAGGTGGTAAATCCAATTCTCATTATACTCGTGAGACACTCTGCTTCGTAGTAAAATATATTATAATGCATATATATGTACACCTTGAATGTGGAAGAACATTAAGTGATCCTATTGGTTTTTAGTGGAGATTCTGATGATAATTTCATTTGCACAGATCCACGTTTTCCTTAAGATGGTGCAACGAGAGTGTGGACAAAAGTAAGTGAACCTCAGGAAGTGTAAAAGAAGTTGGGAAGGGGGTTGCATTACTTTTTTTTATTTCTCTAGATCTCCAAAGTGTTGCAGCAGAACATGATAATGACAACAGGAAAGTGGCTAGAAGTGCAAATGATGTTGCCAATTTCATAATGAGTCTCTACTCACCGCAGGGGGTTCCCAATCGCCAAAAAAAAAACGATGAGGACGTAGCCTAGCGTTCCCATCAAATCAACATTGAAAGCTTTTCCTCTTACAATCGCGTAAGCTTTTTTCCTTGAGTACAACAGAACAAAACAGCTCCATTCTCCGTACTTTCCCCCTACCTATGAAATTAACGTAATACAGGAAATTGGCAGCCTTCTTGTTTGGTGGTTGATGGTACATGATGGAACAAGGTTTGGGATTACGTATTTTAGCTATAAGTAAAATATTCTCGGAAATAGGGACTAAATTAAGAAACCACGCCATTATTACTATATAACATAACAAACATGGTAGACTACGCTTTAGTAGTTCCTAACACCATACCACCCCAATTGTATCCATCCACACATTCAGAAAACCCATTCCAGTTTCTTGATGCGATACCCATCATAGTCCTTCAATTATGATGTGGTGGAGCACAGTAAGCAAAGCTCCGTAAAGTAAAATCACACATCATGAAAATCTAATGTTGTAACAATTTGTGTCTATTGTCAAATCATCTTTTTACCATGTTCCCAAACTAAGAAGATCATGATGATGTTTGCACGAAGAAAAACTAGGTTTATGTATGCTCGTGTGTGAAGAAAGGGCTTTAGGATTTGAACTCGCTCTTGTTGTCCTTGTCCTCATCATTACGCTTTCCTAATGCTCGACGACGTGATGTCGTGATGTTGCTTACAATTTAGCATCACACCACCACCACCACATGTAATAAAATCATTCGTTGCAAGAAGAATGACCATTTCTCTTTCTTCCATGCATTTACCTAATCATTCCCATCAATAAGCGTTTGTGTGTGTGGATTGGATCCACGGGATAGGAAAGCCGAAGTTTTGGGGACACAAAGGATTACGCACACAGACAGGAGAGAAAAATAGTGGCATGCTTCTTTAAAAATGAAAAATCGATTGGTGGTTTGTCTAGATTAGAGAACTCATGGTGTTTCTCATTGTCCCTGGTATGTCCAATGTTTAATCTTAAGATTTAGATGTTGGCTGGGTGAAAAAGCTGAAGACAAAGGAACAAATTGAAAGCGTGATGATGACAGAGACTCGAACTACCATATTATTTATCTGCAGACAGACAGTGTACGTCATACAGGAAAGAAAGGATCAATTAGCTCTAGACATAGACTCCTTTCCATTCTTTACAAGACTTTTGCCAAGAAAATACCGTGAAAGTTAGAAGGCATGTGCTTTGTACATGGAAGATTGTAATCGATTTCTTTACCAGATAAATTTAGATAGTATTTTCTTTCCATTACCATATTTCGCTTAAAATGATTAAGCCCCCCTTCGCCCTTTCCAATAGTGTAGGATAACTTTTTCCTAGCAACATATGCATGTATTTATGTGCATGTTGGAAATTTGATTTAGCTTGAAAACACTATTATACTGTCCCTAAAATGGATATTGCAACCACAATTGAATTTTGAGTTTCTCTTAAAATTGCAATTTGTAATTGGTTCTTAAAATTGGTATTAAATTGACAACTCCCTATGTGAATCAATAGCTATTATTATGATGAAGACTTTATCCGCTACCAACTAATGTGTTTGTGTTTGATAACATAATCATAAATGTATTGAAGGAAAGCAACAGCTGGGAAAAAAGAATTTTCTTGAGAAAACACTTGCCAAAGGAAAAACCACCGGGTGGGTTTTATTCCAGCACAAAAGATGAAAGGAGCCGACACATAAAATGGAAATGTATTGACTAAAAGTGGAGGATCCGGCCACAAGTTGCTTGCACTAATGTTACATGACGGTTTACATGTTTTTTGAACATCCTTACAAGCAATGTACTCCACATTAGTGAAACCCTTTCTTTATGTATATCAGTAGAAAGGTACATATACAAAAGTATTTTAGTTGAAGTAAGAGTGAAAGCTTGGGGGATTTGAGAAACGTTTGTTACCCCCACTTCCTAGGAAGCTTTCTACATTCGTAATGCTATTAGGAAACCGGTTCCAAGAGGCCACGTTTCTCCTTTTATGATCAACTTTAAGATCAGCATTCATAGTTGCCAACGGATTTTTTTTGAAGACGACGATGATGTTCAGATATACAATTACCAGCTTTCGGAACAATTGTAAACTTCCTGAAATTGAAGTGTTGCCAACTCTTCCTTGTTCATTTGAATGATGCAATGATGCAAAGTGGTTGTAAAAGGAGATATACTTTAACAAAGCTATGCTTAACTTTTAATACTTACCCGAAGTTCCAAAGAAGATGTAGTATTAATGGGTTGACGAACTTTAAGCTTTAACAGGTAATCAGGGTAATTGGCATAAACGAATGATGACGACGATGATGATGATGAAACATCATTTCCATGTAGAATGATGGATAAGGAAGAGGCAAGGCAATGGTTTGATTATTTTGCGAAGTCGTCTTCTTCCACTTTACTAGTTGATAACTCGATCAGTCGTTAAACTACAATGTAGAACGACATAAAATATAACAACTACTTCAGCTCTATTTAACTCAATAATCTGAATTTCATCATGCTTCACAGGAACTATTTAAGGGTGTTACAACATGGCTCGTTGGAAAGTAATCGGTATTTTTCTACTGTAAAAAGTTTTTTTCTATACTTATTAAAAATATTTTTAGAACTTGTGAGAAAATCTACAGCTAAGGATTAACTTATTATTATTTTATTTTTTTTTGGACAATTGACGTCAAATACACATACGTCAATGAAGTAAAAAATATTCACACTCAAAATAGCCTTATTAGTAGTAAAACTTTGGGAAAAAGCAATAATAATAGCACCGGACAACTAACCTCCTTCCAATAACTGATTTGAAGGAATGGAAGGTATCCAAAAGTAAACTTCAGTATATAAAGGTTGGAGTGCTTGCAAAGTTTTTGGTTCCATGCCTCCCATCCCTATTATTATACTCAACATTAGAATTTGTATTATTATTTTATCATCATCCCCGAAAACTAGGATATGCACTGTGAACCTTTTATGTCAAGTAGCGGAAGCAAGCTAACTATACTGAGCACCATCCTTGTCTGATAAACATCGCCATTGTCATCATCCTGATCGTGTGGTAAGTAAAAATACTGAAAAAAATAACGTGATTTTTGCAGGTTGTTTATGAGCAGTCAGGTACATTGTGGTAGAATAGTCATTGAATAATATTGTTCAGTAAACTGTACTGCACTGCTTTCGGCACAGTGGTCCTTGTGTATTTTATGAGTACATGATTGTTTCAGGTGGATGGCTTCCATTAAACTGGTGATTCCAAGTTTTAACTAAAGGTCCATTGCTACAACCTGCTTCCTATGTCGTTGTACCTGCTTTTTGTTCATTGATCCAACCCCATGTTTAAAATTAAATGTACTTTCTATATTATACAAAATATGTAATTTAATTTAATTTAATTTAATTTAATATGTAGAAAAAAATAATGCCACCCCTTACTCCATTTCATGATGATGCTCATGAATGACTCCTAAAATCGTCGGGATACGTGAAGCATGCAACTTGGAATAAGCATTCCGTTTCAATTGAATTCTTTCAAGTCTATTCTTCACACACAGACATGCCAGCAGACATAGTCTCCAGGTAGAACGTTGTTGTTGTACAATCACAGACATACATACATACATGCTTTAAAAACACATATTGATCAAGTACAGGACCAGGTTCCATAGTAGCGAGAATTAAATGAGTTTTGGTTCCTAACCATCTAACACGACGGCGTAATAAGATTTTCTAAAAAAAATAATTATATTCTTCACAAGTCATTTTTCACGTTGATATCCTAGTTAGATTTTGTAAATGGGGCGACAATGTACACATGAAATTGCAAAAAGAGAGAGGAATTACCATTAAAGTCATGACAGGAGACAACGAAGCGTCGAAGCAACAGCAAAACATGGTGAATCGAAGTGATATGATGGTTTGTTTTTATTGTATATATATATACAGTGAGGTAACTCCTATATATTCATTTTCCCCTGTCTCATACGCAGTCTCCATGATCACGAACCCCACTCGCAAATTCCACATTGTTGTAGCTTCCCATTGTCTACACACAAATTCAGTGACGGACCATTGACCATTGCGTCGCATTAATTACAAAGGAGCATACATGAATGGGAAGAGGGGCATTTGTTATAGTGCAACTGGCTTTTAATACGAATTCTATGTAATATGTTATATGTACAAAGACAGACAGAGCACATGAAATGGAAGGATGCATGGATGCTTGCACACCACACCACTATCATCATCACGGCATATAATAACGAAGCATATTGTAACGGGACGTTTTTCCCGGATCTTTGGAATGCTTATAAAATGCTGCGATTGCAGGTTCTTTCTTTCAATTTATGAAGATGAGCCGTTTAAATGAATAAGGATGAGAATCGAATTAGACAATTTCCCAATTTGTAATGAATCAACTTGTACAGATAATAGGTTTTATAAGTAAAACGAGTAAACGAAACTGAATTTATTAAAACGTAGAAGGAAAATCTGAGTTATATTTAATGTAGATTCTCAGTGTAATTTAATAATGTATTTTTATAAAGGAAATCTATTAAAAGTATTGATAATAATCCTGTCGAGTTACCTCAGTCTAACTTCTAAATAGAAAGTAAAACGTAGACTGACACCCTATTGCGCAATCGGTGAGATAATCGAAACTAAACCCTTTTTACAAATCGTAGCGTAGCTGTACGAATAAAAGACGTTACTTACAGGGTGCCACCCGCAAAATGCTTGATGTGGGCCTGTAAGCTTCTTGAGGGAGCACAATGGTTTTCAACTGAACAATTCAGTGAGTCCCCAAGGCTCGATTACTTGCATACATATAATTTATAATTTAATTTATTGCATACCACGAAGTATTGGTATGTCAAAAGTAGAAGAGATGACGATGAAGAAAATGTGACAGCAAGATGACCCAAGAGTGGTGGATGCTTGACTGTGGTGGGTTGAAACCTACGACTCCAGGTGGAGGAGGATGACTTCCTACAACTCCGGGTGGAGGAGAAACGGGATGAGAAACGGTAGTTTCTGACCAGACCCAAAAAGGCTAAAGGCAAAGACAGTTTGATTACTACATAATCAAACTCTCACCCTAATTATCATTACCCCAAATTACAATGCTTATAATAAAAATGAGTTACGCTTACCACTGCCTCTCAAGCTCTTTCGACGGGTTTCCGTCTACTAGCAGCTTGGATAATAATAACTATCCTACAGAGCACAAGATAAAATAGTTTGTACACACACCATAACCAATCTCATAAAATACACAGTGGAAATAATGAGGTGAAATTTCCCGTTCGGAAATTTGTGACTTACTATTTTTGCTGTAACTAACAGCTTCTTAAAACTATAAACCTTTCAAGGCCAAAACCAAACTAGAACTGAGGAAGTATGAGGCAAAGACTTATGGTATTACCATTTGGCAGGTGGAAAATGTTATATGCTAGCTTGAGTAGCAATGCAATACTATGTAGACGTGTAAGAGTGTGCACGGTGGTGGTGAGTTGCATGCATTACCACCCTTCTCCATTTCAGCTCAAAGATTTTCTTGCACGCAGGGTTGGTGTAAGCTATGCATCAAAAGGATGCTAGGTAGTGTGTACCCAATCACCAATCCAAGAACGAAAATTGAAGCTGAATCCCCAAGTTCACATGTAGTATGTCAGATAGAGCTCCAATGCTTTCATTTCTACTTGTGGTTTATTCTTTGTCTAAAAATGCACCCTTTCACCCCCCTCCTCTTTTAAACTTGACCTCCTGGGCAAGACAACCTCTTTTTTAAAAAGACAACTACTTTTAACCGACTTTACTTGTGTGTTTTTGAATCTACCACTGGTTTGAAGTAATCCTTTCGCAACTTCATGCGTACCAATAACTTTTGCTTTCTGACCCGTACCCAGTGTACCACCTCTATCAATAAAATTTTCAGACCCGAAGAAATCTATGCCTTGATTAACGGACTCCACAAAATTTGAATTTTTGCCTGGCTTCTCTAAGCCTATTGAGAACCCAGGCTGTTGGAGTTTAAAGGAACCGGAGGTGTTGTTCCCTTTGGAAATTCCATAGCAAGATGGCCAATTATATTTAGATTATAACCAAAACTAGCCGAAGGATTCTTGCTTTCAGCGCTATTATGGGCGTTATCTAAACTGTATATTGATGAACTTAGTACGTTTTTGTAACCGTTACTAAAGTCTGAATTTTTCAAAACACCGTTTTGTTGAAAACTTGTTTGATTAGGTGACTCAGTGATGTCTTGCACAACCGATGGTGTATACAATGGTGTATAGGCAAGAGCAGAGTCAATCGAGTTTCCAGGGACTGGTGGTATGTAATTTTTGTCAGCACTAATGCATGCATCTGCATACTCAATACGTAAATCTGCTGGGCAAACATTGTTTGATATGTCGAGGGGCAACGAATATGTATTTAAATCGCGTGACGACGTGAAGCGATTGCGTTGCCATACCTCGTCTCTACCTTTACGTCTCTGTTCGTGAACAACACTATGGTAATCATTAGACGCTTGAGTCTCCTCATTAGCATTTGGGGCTCCTTGTAAGTTTTCTTCCTCTTGGATAAAATCGAGGTCAGACACAGGCAACCCATAAAAGTCTAGTTGTCCCTTGTTAATTTTAAGCCACGCTGATCTTTGTTGCTTCATGAAAGTTATAAAGTCATCTTTCAAGACCCTATAAGCTACTTCCCTTTGGAATGAGTCTTCAAACATATGCACAGAAGGTCTAATTTGAATGGTGACTCTCTCTTGCTGTGACAGAGAGGAATGAACTGTTGGAGCAGGAATGCTACTTTTACCATTCATCACATCAATAGAGGTGTTAATAACCTCATTTGATCCTGCTAATCCTGTCATTTCACCATTTACATTAAAGGTGGCATTTGCCTGTCCACTACCTGAAGATATCTGTGGCGTTCGATTGCCACTTCGGAAATCAGACGTGGAATAATTATTTCCTTGAGCAGGGATTTCCAGTTGATTTGAATCAACATTCACAGCGACGTATCTTCTACCTAATTTGACTGATTTTCGAATTCTGGACAACCTCGTTCTCCTTTTAAATTTTTCTAACTCTGATAACACATGAGTATCCATTCCTGCTTATATAATGACACGACGAAACTAAATGAATACGTATATAATTACTATTCAGAACAGGAGTTGAATAGTCGCTCTCAAAACTATTCAATGGAAAACTGGCTTGTATCGATATCAACAGCTACCTCTCTTCTGTCTACTTTAACTATTTCTTGGGGAGGCACATACACCTTTTTTATTTAAATTATGTCAAATTTGTAAATGAAGTGTCCATTCATGGACAAGAAAATATAACGAGGTCAGTGCCTTTTGAAATGTCTCTTTTGAATACTTAAACTAATTTTTAGTGACTCGTATACACTCTATCGAAACATTCTTTATTTTTAAAAAAATTATGATTAAATTGTAAATTTTAAAGTATCCATTCATAAAAAGATGAGTAAAACGAGGTCAGTGCCTTTTTTTTTTAAACGAAGATTTCGAGGTCAGTGCCTCTTTAAATGAATGGCCTAGCTTGCTTAATTCTAGAGACTCGTGCAAGCAAAACCTGTTCTAGTGGTGTTGCCGTTCGTTCACTTCGTTTGCATAAAGTGAGAAATTTATAAACGCTATTTCGATGTCTAGGCTAACGTATCAAATGCATCTAACTTTTTACGCCAAATACTTGCTGTCACTTTAACTTCAACTAGTATTAAAATATGTTTTCAAATTTGAGAAGCAAAAAAAATTGACTCATTACGCACGGAAAAACTGTTTACTTGAAAACGAAAATTGAAAACTACGAAATTAATGGCTCATATTTGAAATACGTTCGGAATCACCAGGTGTAACGGGACGTTTTTCCCGGATCTTTGGAATGCTTATAAAATGCTGCGATTGCAGGTTCTTTCTTTCAATTTATGAAGATGAGCCGTTTAAATGAATAAGGATGAGAATCGAATTAGACAATTTCCCAATTTGTAATGAATCAACTTGTACAGATAATAGGTTTTATAAGTAAAACGAGTAAACGAAACTGAATTTATTAAAACGTAGAAGGAAAATCTGAGTTATATTTAATGTAGATTCTCAGTGTAATTTAATAATGTATTTTTATAAAGGAAATCTATTAAAAGTATTGATAATAATCCTGTCGAGTTACCTCAGTCTAACTTCTAAATAGAAAGTAAAACGTAGACTGACACCCTATTGCGCAATCGGTGAGATAATCGAAACTAAACCCTTTTTACAAATCGTAGCGTAGCTGTACGAATAAAAGACGTTACTTACAGGGTGCCACCCGCAAAATGCTTGATGTGGGCCTGTAAGCTTCTTGAGGGAGCACAATGGTTTTCAACTGAACAATTCAGTGAGTCCCCAAGGCTCGATTACTTGCATACATATAATTTATAATTTAATTTATTGCATACCACGAAGTATTGGTATGTCAAAAGTAGAAGAGATGACGATGAAGAAAATGTGACAGCAAGATGACCCAAGAGTGGTGGATGCTTGACTGTGGTGGGTTGAAACCTACGACTCCAGGTGGAGGAGGATGACTTCCTACAACTCCGGGTGGAGGAGAAACGGGATGAGAAACGGTAGTTTCTGACCAGACCCAAAAAGGCTAAAGGCAAAGACAGTTTGATTACTACATAATCAAACTCTCACCCTAATTATCATTACCCCAAATTACAATGCTTATAATAAAAATGAGTTACGCTTACCACTGCCTCTCAAGCTCTTTCGACGGGTTTCCGTCTACTAGCAGCTTGGATAATAATAACTATCCTACAGAGCACAAGATAAAATAGTTTGTACACACACCATAACCAATCTCATAAAATACACAGTGGAAATAATGAGGTGAAATTTCCCGTTCGGAAATTTGTGACTTACTATTTTTGCTGTAACTAACAGCTTCTTAAAACTATAAACCTTTCAAGGCCAAAACCAAACTAGAACTGAGGAAGTATGAGGCAAAGACTTATGGTATTACCATTTGGCAGGTGGAAAATGTTATATGCTAGCTTGAGTAGCAATGCAATACTATGTAGACGTGTAAGAGTGTGCACGGTGGTGGTGAGTTGCATGCATTACCACCCTTCTCCATTTCAGCTCAAAGATTTTCTTGCACGCAGGGTTGGTGTAAGCTATGCATCAAAAGGATGCTAGGTAGTGTGTACCCAATCACCAATCCAAGAACGAAAATTGAAGCTGAATCCCCAAGTTCACATGTAGTATGTCAGATAGAGCTCCAATGCTTTCATTTCTACTTGTGGTTTATTCTTTGTCTAAAAATGCACCCTTTCAATATCCGTATGTATACCCTAATCAAAAGGGCATATACTTACTTAATAAGTTCATTGCATTCCTATTCCCATATTTCCGCTCATTTCGCATCATGTATTATCCCAGCTTCACTTTGTCAAAAATAAAAATGTGCAATCAAAATCATGACATTTTTCTGTCAAACGTTTTGCTCTCGTGCACAAGTCATCAGCATCATCACCTTGTATTCTTCATAATGTAGGAGAGAGTCATGCATGAAGAGAAATGATGACTGCACTACTTTGTGACACACCCTGAACTTTTTACAATAATCACTTTAACTTTTTTTTTTAGAAAATCAGAAAATTCCTACAGATGAAAACTGAATGGAAATGTCGTATTTGTAGCATTATATTCATGGAGGATAACTAAAAGAAACAGTTGAAATTTGAGAGTTTATCGGATAAAAAATGTGGTGAATGTTTTAGTTACGTAATAAGAATTTAAGTTTACAAGTTTAAAGGTGAATGCTTTAATAAAACACTGGATCTTTTCTTAGACTACCATTGTCGAATTTAATACTATCATTTGGAAAAAAATATAACTTTATTGCTAGTAAATCTGGAAATGAAATGTAGAAAATGATAAATGCATAGTTCTGCTAGTCTAACTCTCCCAAGCATATACCAATGTATATGTCACCACCTACGGGGTGATGTGAATTCGACAAGATTTGTAAATCGCCTCACAACTCTTTTACCTTATCAATACCCACAATAACACTCTAAATTACTGCAAGCTGTTGTAGAATAGTACAAGTACCTCCTAGCTTTTATATATACGAAAGAATATTACTTTCATTTGATTAGTTGTAGGTGCGCATAGCGTATGTTGAGAAAACATGCTAGACTTAGCCTCCAATAAAGATTTAGCTAAAAGTATCATTTATTTACTCAAATCATAGATGACAATTTTTCATCTCAAGAATTGAGAAGTTGTATACCAAGTCAACTCTTGTGCAAATAATAAAACCTTAAATGCTGAAGTTTTTTGGGTAATTTTGCATTCCCGGTTGTATATTTTGATAGTTAACGCCACCTAGAGTGTTTTCCATCTTCAGGGTCTATCCCTACCCATACTACTAAAGAAAATCAATTGCCACCAGTTTCCTGCCATGCTAGATAATTTGGCTTAAAATTACGCGTACAGTGATAAATTATTGCAATTTTAAGTTTCTCCCATTCACACATGTTGAGTGCATTACGTTTTATGGTCAACCAAGCTAAGATCATGTCACTAATATTTTTGATGATGGTTCTGAATATGTATCATATATTAAAACGGGTAGTGATAAAACTATTTAAAAAATCTGAATACTCTGTACGGTTTAAAACGAAATAAAACGTCATAATTTAATATTTATTCCAGGAAATTTTCATGACATTTTTAGTTTTAATACAGCAAACTTTTAAGAAAACAAATTAATATTCTCTATAATTGAACAGGAACCTAATAAATTCACTACGAGTACGAGTAAAGAATGAAATCTAGTCCAATTCGGGCCTAATCATCACTGTAATCTCCAAGCCTTAGCTGAAAGTCCGCAAACTTTCTTTGCAGCTCCCTTTCTCGTTCCTTTTGTCGATCTACATCTTCCTTCAGAGCCTGGTAATGATAGAAAAAACGATATTAGAATATCAAAATATTTTGTACTCGAAAACTATTATTTTGTCACTAAAGGCACAAAACAATTAGATACCTGAAGGCGGCGAGGAACAGCAACCTCTTCCATATCCCTTAAAAATTCAAATGTAGACTTTTCCATGTCAGTTTTTTCAATCTGGTCACTCAAATCTTGGAACTGCTTGAGAAGTGCCTGTGAACGCATTTGATAACCTCCTGTGAGGATTTTTAATTTCTTTTCCATCTTTCCTGCCCGTTTAGCTTCCTTAGTCATGTGATTTCTATTAACTTCCAATTTCTTCTCCATCGATTCCAGACGATCTTTCTTGGTAGCAAGGGATGCTCTAGTGTACCTATTTTGGCCTGGCAAAAACAATACCTAAAGGAAAACCAAAAATAATAAACGTAAATCAAAATCTAACCTTCCTGTACTTCTTTAATAATAACTTGTATTTAATAAAAATTAAATTTTTCTCACCTGTGCCAAACATTCCTCCCAAACTTGAGTGTAAACGGGAAGAGGAATATCACCATGTCCCATTCCTTTCTTAACAGTTTGCATTTCTGCTTGCATCAATTCACGAGCCTGTAATTTTAGACGTTAATAAATATTTTACGAATTTGCTATTTGGAAAAAAAAAATTATTGTAAAAACAGTGTGATTTGCTACAAACCTGTGCCATTTCCTCAGCACTAACTTCTTCGTATGGGTTCTTCTCTAAATAATCTAAATGCTGAGATTGATTATATACGGCATTCATCCCTTTCTTCGTTACAACTTGATTTTCAGCAGGAGCAACGAGAGCATCGTGATGAAGCATCACTACCATTTCCTGCTTTATCAGTTCTTCAGCCTATTGTGTGACATTAAAGAAGTCATAATAAATACCTTGAGTTGATGATAACGAACGACTTATTTAGAAAACAATTGTTTAAAAAAATACCTTCTGAACATCCGTTAGTTGATCCATCCCTGGGGGTCGGAGAGAAGTCATATTAACATCCATAGGACGAGGTAAATCTCGTTGCACAGCTTTAGACATTTTCTTAAACTCCTCCATTCTCCGTTTCTTCTTTTCTGCTTCATTTCGTTTCTCTATATCCTCTTTATCCTCAATTCTTGATGATTTGTCTGTAGTTCCATCCTCCCCCTCTTTTAGGTCATCTTCAGGTACGAAAATTTCGTAATTGTTTTTAGGAGATGGCAAAGTGGTCAGCTGGTCCTTGAGTGAACTGACAAGCTGAAAGTTTGAAAAAATAATGGTTATTTGTGTTTTATTGCATTTTTATCAAAAATATTAATAGTTGTCCATACCTCCTTCATATATTGTTTAGTTCCATAAGTTGTTGATTCCGCGTCTTCAGGATTAATGCTCAGTTTATCCCTAATTGGAGTAGCGCTGACAGCATTAGCTGGCGTTTTCCCAACTTTCGGTGTCCCACGGAATGGTGTGTTTTCTGACTGAGCTGGCGTCCTGAAAGGAGTAGCTAACACTGTGTTTGGAGTCGGAGCTATGTCCACTTTTGGTGCTGTTCCGCTGAAGTCAGCATCCACTAAAGGTGTATTTAAACCTCCTTTCAATGGTGTGTCAACGTTTGTCAATGCCATGATATTTTGAGCTTCCTGTTTGATGCAAAAAAAATCAAAATTTTATGTAATCCGCTATTACGTCTATGTTATAATAATGAAGGACCTATAGTTTAAAAACAAACCACGTACCTGCAAAATCTTATCCGTGGCTGCTGCTGGTGTTCTGGGCGTTCGGAGTACTGTCGATGTATTTGTTAAGGAATAATCACTCAACAGAGTTTGAGATGCTTTGGTTCCAGATTCACTAGCAGCTTCCTTTGCTGCTTCAGATGCCCTTCCTAATTTCACAACTTGTTCCAATTCGATATCCGAAATCTGGGGTTCTGGCAACACAAGTTTGCTTCGCTTTCTCTGTGGTTCCTCACTCATCATGGTTACTGGCATATCATTTTCCTTTCGTTGCTTCATCTTCTCTTTGTCTTTGCGCCTGTCTCGCTAAAATATTTTCAATGAATCTCAATTGAGTATTTATTGTTAAAAATTCCCTTTGTAAATGCTACCATTAAATATAGTTATATTGCCATACCTCCTCTTTTTCTTTTCTCAACTCTCCATCAAGCTGCTGCTGTCGTAGGCGTTGGAAGTTAGGACCTTCCCCATCAAATGCTTCAGTAGAAGTGTCATAAAACCCTGAGGCTGGGGTCTTCTCAAATGGAATCTCACGATTGTAGTCAATGGTACGTCGTTTAGGTCGCTTTTGTTTAACCTCAATTCCAGCCATTCGCAACTCTCTGCGTTTTTGTAGCGCTGCAAGCCGTCTAGCTTCTTCCAATTGCTTTTCTCGAGCTTTCCGTTTAGCCTTTTTACCTTGGGTATTTGCCAAACGAGCTCTTGCCTCTGATAACATTTCAAGTTCTAGCAAAATCAAAATGTAAAGTAATTAGCTTTAGTACTTAAACACCATTTTGTGAAAAACATAGTTACGGTAATTTTAATCGATTGTGAAACATACCATCTTCATCCATATCCTTTGGATCTGGACGAGCTGGCTTGGTTTCTGGGTTAGGATCAATTTCACCAGGTTTCAGCTTTCTGGGATCTTCAGTGGCTTCTTCACCCTCCTCCTTTTTCTGTGCTTGATCCCTACATGATTAAAAGTTAAGTTAGTTATGACAAAGCTATTTAAGTTGCACCTATAAATAAGAGACAAAAGCGGTAACCACTTACAATAAATACTCATATCTTTCCAAACATTGAGCTGCGGTTCTTCCAATAATGGGAGCGATTGTTCGCCACTGCGTTGGCATGAGCTTAGCCAAATGAAGTAACTTCTCATCCTCCTCCCTACTCCATTCCGTCTTTTTAATAGATGGATCCAACCACTCGAACCATCTAGCCTTACACTGTTTAGCTGACTTTCGGTGGAGCAGTGATGCAATACGAGACCACTGGTTTTTTCCATATTTCATCACCGCCGCTTTTAGAATTTCATCCTGAAATAATTAAACAAAACTTCATTGTTAAGACTCTTTTCCAACAACCTGCTAATGTTAATAGCAGTTCAACTTAAAGCACCAAATCTTATAAGTTTATCAGTTATCTTACCTCTGTGTTTCTCCAAACACCTCCTTTAATCATAACCCTAGGCATGATGACAGCGTTTGAGGATTTCTCCGGTTAGATATCACAATAGAAAGGAAAAAGTATTAAACTAATAGTTTTTAACTATACAAAGCTAGTTTATATTTATTTAGTCGACTACAATAAACTATGGTGGTTCCCCTGTCACTTTACACTTTTATACTTTTGTCCACTTTTTCAAATAATCAGTAGTTTATTTTTCAATCAATTTTGTTTTGCACATCCTCAACGAAAATCAACTCGTCAACAAGCAAAAGTTACTTTTTGAGAAGATTAATAGTGTGTAGATTATTTAATTTAATTTTATATTTTGGCCACTCTCAATGACTGCAAACTATGCTTCACTAAAATCTAGATTTGCTCTACCAAGCGATGATTTGTTGTCACAATTATTTTTAAAATCGGTCTTCACTCATTTGGATTGTAGGATGGCTACAGACCAGAAGAATAGTGAAGAAAAACGTCTATCCTGTACACAGAACTCTCCGCATCCCGTGAGCTTTGTAAAATCCCACTGTAAGATACCACAATGCTGATAGAATACTAGCTCAAAGGAAGACTTACTTCTCTACTATGGATCGTAGGGGTGAGTGAGTTTACTATGCGTTGCTCTATGTAAATCTTTTATAGTGGTGGAAGACGGTAGGTGGTCGTTTTTAAAGAAATAAAATGTATGACATGCAAACTTAATTTTGATAATTCTAGTATCAAGTCTTTTTTCTCCTTAAGTCACAACTTTCGTTTTTAACACAGTTTCCATTAGCAAAGCTTTATATCGTCAGTAAACCATCATGCAGAATCATAACTGGTTCTGATATCTAAACACTAATTATTTCTAGGAATAGTAGAAGATCGGGGGGATGTGATCGGAATCATCCCAGCACAGTAAATGTAGCTTATCACTTTTTAACAAGGGATTCTCCAACAGTTTTACTCTACTTGGAACCTGTAACAGTAAAGCGTAAACTTAAAGAATTAAAACGTGCTCCAATGTACTCACACAAACGAACACCTCTGTTGGTTCCCTTTTTGTGTTTCGGAAAAGCGCAGTAGCTGGCCAGTCCAAGGATGCATCACGCATACGGGAACAAAGTTTTCAACGCAAGACGCGAATTCATAATATACTTTATAAGCCCATGGAATGCTGCTATTTAACAGAAACCACTAAACATAACATGTACTGCTTGCCTACTAACTTTTCGGCTTGTATTTTAAATTTTTCTTCCTAAATATAAGCTAAAGCAGACGGTAAAAAACTAAATGATTTCCAGTTCAATTTAATTCTCTTGCGTAATTAAGTCACGGCTTTGTCTGTTACTTAGGCAATGTGTCACGGTAAACAAACATTCCCTAAATTCAAATGATTCTGCATAATGGCATCTTAAAGTGTGCTTTTTACTTTTGTCAATCTTCACAAGGTTAATTTCTTGCTGGCTACCATTAAATTAACTACATTGAATTTTTCGATAAAAACTCAGCAGTAAGTGCTACAAAACTCGGTTTAAATTAAGTATTGAGGCGCAGCACCACGTCGTCTATTTCCTGTATGAGGTTGGATAACTCTTGAGAATATGTTTCCATTTGTTCTTGCACGTCACTAATTGCAGATTCCACAAAGCTCCGACTCTCTGCAAAATTCGGATCATTTTCCTGGTTTTCAATCAATTTTTCCAATACAGTCTGAAGGCTCGATAACTGATGCTGAAGGTCATTGATAATCTCCCGGAGGTCTAATTCATGTTCCAGTAGGCTATTTAAATGCTCCATCTTTAGGAACCCCCCGGAAAGGTGGAACAGAAAATCAACTTAAGAAAAAACCATTTCACTACTGAATGAGCTATTTATTAATGCTATTTAGACGGACACAACCAAGTTAAAACTTCCCAGTGACAAAATAGACGATTGGAATTTGGTAGTCTCCAAATTATTTAACAACGAATGAATCTATAATCTCGATTCTTTTTTTGTGTACGATAGAAGATTTGAATGAAAAAATGAAAAAAATTAAATTTGTTTCAGTTTTATGAAATCAATCGAAATTGAGCAAAACAATTTTTTACTGTAATTTGATAATTATTGCATAATTTATGGATACCCAAAGCAGACAATTAAAACCCTTTTCGCTGGAAAAGAAAACGAGGAGGTCTTCTGAACAAAGGAATAATAACAAATCTGGGGCCTACCTAATTTTTTCCTACGTTCTATTTACGCTTGATCTTACCAACTTACACACGTGAGTATATAGGTGTACCTTTCGTTCAATAAGCTTTGTTACGACACCTGCAACAAGTTTTGCGAATTCAAGAATACAAAGTATGTATATATGTATGTATGTAATAATTGGAAATTCCACGAAATCGTTTAGTCATACAGAATCCCAGAATAGTGGTTCGCCATTTAATAACTAATACTTCACACATCACGACAGAAATGACTTAAAATAGGATTGCTGCATTATTTCCAGAGTATTATATAATATGATTGTATACATTGATCCCATGACAATGCGTTTCTAAATTATTAACAAATTTGTTGAAGTTGAGCTGTCCTTTGTTTGAAGAATTTTTAATACAAGGATGTCCCGCGAAATCCAAAACTTGGATTCCTGCCTTTAGATTAAATTGATTGCCAATAGACTGACTACCTTAAGTTCGCTTAAGTTCGAAATAGATTTAAGGTACGTTGGGTCAATGCAGTTTTATTTCAGTCAAAAGTTCATTTTTCAAGGCCAAAGAGGGGTATAAATACCGCGTTTCAACTGCATTTGAACTCAATGCAGACCACAATGTAATTTGGTTTGAAATCTAAGTCGCATTCTTTAAAATACTACACAGAATGATTGGGAAGACTTTTAGATTTGTGATTATATTATTTGATTGCAGTTTAAGGCTTAAGTTGAAAGTTTACTTCCATTAAGGTTGTTTGTAATGAGTGTCATTTCTTAAATGCTTACATTAATAGACAAATGGTATCAGCGATCATTGCATTGAAATTAATTTGGGATTTAATGAGCAGGAATTGTATTCGCTTGAAATTGCTTATTGCATTTACATGCTCCAAAATTTATTCCTAGCCTTCATCATAAGAATTCCTTTAGCTTGCCCTAAACGATTACTTTTGATTGTGTTAGTTTCAAAAAATTGAATGCAATCATTACAATCCGTTACATCCCTTGATACGGTTTTGACGATTTTCCTATTGTTTAAGTAATAAGTAGTGTTTCCGAGTTATTAAACTTAATACTTATAATAATACTTACAGAAAGCTTATCGTAAACAAATCAATTGTTTTTCTTACGCTAGAATGTAAATTTAGTTTGCCTCATTATTGCTTCACCCAAATTGTTTATGAGTTAAAGATAATATCATCATGAAATACAGTATAGTTTTTTAAATATTATAAGTATCACTGGAGCCACTGACATAAGCCAGTGCGACACAGCAGCGAACGCTTGGACCACGGAAAAGGGTTGTTGTAATACTGCCATCAATCCTTCCGAAATGCATTACCTGTTTGGGAGGAGATAATTCTGTCCTTAAAATCACATCACAACTTACTACTACTTCCATAATACGATACCAAAGACGAATGTAATGTAGGACGTAAGAAAATATTAAGTTTAGTTTCATAATGCCCCAAAGGGGAAGCAATTGCTAATCCACGTCAGCTTTTATGTTCTAGAGCAGTAATGGACAGATTCGATCACTTTTTTATGATTTAAAGCTCAATGAAACACCTCACAGTGTCGGCAAGATGTGCAAGGTACACAATGAGCACAAAGGGCTCGTTCATAAACAGGACAACAGGGATATAAAGTAACTTGGTTACAAGATGTTTGTTTTTGATTGGCAATCTTATTGACAAACAATTGGTTTCTTCAATGACTCCTTCGCATCCAAACTATCAATTATGTATCGTCTCCGCAAATCCTTCTTAACTTCATTACCACCATTATTGGCGTCGTATGCCGTGTTCTTCCTTTTTTTAAAAGGGGAAAATGACGGAATGGCGATGAGGCTGATGTCAGGTAACTTTGTTTGAAACGCCGCTGACTGGCAAGAATGGATGGGCTACCTCTAGGTTAATGTATTGGGGATCCTGTAAATAATTTCATATCAAACAGCGTCAGGAAGGTGACATAGGCATTCCTAGCCAATTTATTTAAAAACAGCTACTGTGGCTATGTTTTTTTCTTTTCGCTTTCTCTTGAGCCGGAAAATAGCTACTACAGCCATTTACCAGATTTCAACAATATCTTTCCATATAAAATGAATGCCACAGTGGCTACTTTAGACAAAGTTGTTGTCAAACGGATTTTTCTCAGCTAAAATTATTGCTCATTTGTTCATGCATCATTCATTTCATTATGAAATTTATTCATAATCAGTCAGTGCTCAGACCACCGATCGGTGGTCCCGGACCTCCGATCGGTGGTCCCGGACCTCCGATCGGATGTCCAGCTGAGACCACGGATTGGTGGTCCAAATTAGATTTTTTTGAAAATATTTTTTGAACAAAAAATGCTGAGTTCTAAAATTAATCAATGTATTTTACAATTAAGTTGAGGGAATTTAAAATTTTTTTGCCGTGACAAATCTATTTTTTCACCAAAAGGCACACAGCTACAGAATTTTGAAAAATAAATTGTCTCCATATTGAAAAAAAATATTTTTCAAAATTCTGTAGCTGTGTGCCTTTTGGTGAAAAAATAGATTTGTCACAGTCAAAAATTTTTAAATTCCCTCAACTTAATTGTAAAATACATTGATTAATTTTAGAACTCAGCGTTTTTTGTTCAAAAAATATTTTCAAAAAAATCTAATTTGGACCACCAATCCGTGGTCTCAGCTGGACATCCGATCGGTGGTCCCGGACCTCCGATTGATGGTCGGACCACCGATCGGGGGTCCGGGACCACCAATCCGTGGTCTCAGCTGGACCTCCGATCGGAGGTCCGGGACCACCGATCGGTGGTCTGAGCACTGACTGATAATGGGATTCATTGGGATCATGGAATTCGAAGAATAACTCCAAACTGTGAAGTCGTATAATTTAGTTTATGTTTACATAGTATGCATGACCAGTATAACTTTAAATCGAATGGTTATAGTCAACAGAACAGCTGCGTGTTCTAAATTTTAACAGAATTTATTATTTTTTCATGAATATGATAACTTACATGTACAACGACAGGAGCTTTCAACTTAGTAGTATTTGAGTCCTCCGATTCTTCTTCTTGAATGCAACAAATAGTGGGACTTGAACACCCATCTGTTTTTGGGAGTGAATTGGGTGACTCTTTGGTGCCAGATACTAACTTTAACTGACCCGGCATGGAAATATGTGCGGAGTCAACATGTTTAGTTGGACCGCTCCGAACACTAATTTAATTAATTGCAACAGTTGACAGTAGAATTAAAAACCCAGCGATACTAATAATAATTTTAAATAAAAATAATACAAAGTTAATTTGCGATTTTTACTTTTCACTTAGCCAGTAGATTGCAAGAAGAAAAAGAATCCACCATAAATTAAAAAAGGTTTAATTGTAATAGACGTTGTGTAAGGATCAGCATTACAATCTCTCAATTGGATGCAACATGTTTTTCGCTCTAGGCACAAAGAATTTCCATCTTTGACGTCTGCAATTGAGTGGTGGTTGAATTGCAAAGGCGCCTAACATGATGGGAGGCGACTATAACTAAGAATACAACTAGAAGTACACTTCTAGTTAGTTATAGTCCGAATATAACTAAAATTAGAACTACTTCAGTCAATCAGAGAATGAATACAACTAAAAGTACCTGAGACTACAACTATGAATACAACTACAAGACCTTGTGAATACAACGTTTTAGTTGTAGTTGTAGTCAGACGTGCATATAAATAGAACCCACAATGCGCATGCACAAGAAAGCTTGAAGCCTTGCTCACGGCTCACGGTTGCTTATGCATAGGTTTACTTGTACGTAACAAGTATTGAAGTGATTGCAGGCTTTTTTTTATCAACATCCAGGCATTTTCACTTACATAATTTGAATAAGGTTCTTTAAAAAATATTCAAATCTTTTATGCAGTGTTGCTTAAATGGTTTGTACATACTAACTTATATGCAGAGAGGTTAAAATTACATAGTTTTCTTCCAAAAATCCAAATTATTTTCAATCCATTTGAGGTCCAAAATTATAAATTACATTTCTTTCAAATCGATGCTTAAAATTCCAAAATGCTTTGCATCAAATTAACGTTTAAACTTGTAAACTATCAATTAGATTTTATGCAAATGCAGCAAAAAACATTTTGTTCATAAAATTGTCCCGGTTTAAATCTTGAAAATTGTGTATTGATTTCAAGTTAGAATAACAGTTATGTTAAGCTCGAATTGTTGAAAAGAACAGTTGAATTTACAATTTTTCTTGTATGAGACTACAACTACAACTGACTATAACTATAACTACTAGAAGCAGGAATAGAATATAACTATAACTACAATGCAAAACGAAATTCGGGAATAGAATATAACTACAACTAGAATGCAGAATGAAATTCGGGAATAGAATATAACTACAACTAAAACGTTCTAGTCGCCAACACTGCTCCCATGGTATGTCCGATGAGAGTTAAGGAACGTGAACCGAGATGACCTCGGAGATTCACAGCTCCAAACTGTGCTGTAAACATATGCGTCAGTTGGCTGATCACTGGGACCTACGTCAACCCAGACGAGTCATTTCCATGAAGAAAAATCAGATACGGTTGGCTATTTCCCACTTCCACTTTCTCTTCCGATATCTTAGTTTGATAGAGGTGTAGTCGATCATTGTCATTACCAGAGATGAACCGAGTCTTTCCAAAGCAATCACTGGCAGAAGTAGGCGAGTAGTCTCTAGGGTGATACGAAATATTTTGCATATTTTTCAATGGTTTCATTTTTTTCAAATGTTAGTTAATTAATTTATTATCTGCTTACTTTTGCAAAAGAAACGTTTTGCCACGTGCAGGAAGTTTAGGGAGACTCAGATTACCCTTTAAGGCCTTAATCTGTGCCATCTTTAACATCACAATTTAATAGCCATGTGCAACAAACAATCAACAATTGAAACAGTTAGTTAAAATATATCAGGTTCACAGTAGACACAAACAAAAAATACTTTGTTTATGCTAGCTTCAATTGTCAACTCCGCCTCCGAAAGAAACATATTTTGAACAAAAGAAACAAGTGACATTCATGTCATTATAGTCTTGAGCTTTGAGGGTACAGATTCCACTAAATGTTGAGTTTTAATCAAAACTGGACCAAACCTACAGCACGCAAACTCGGTTTACGGTTCAATTTTGCTCTTTCGCCAAACTTGTATGTATATGAACAGTTTGATATCCCACCGTCATGACAACTGAGACATTCATTCGACTTGGAACTCTGAATGAAGCGACGCAACCATATCAAAAAAATGATAAGCATGAGCATTTTATTGTACAGAATCCACCAGCATCAGCCTATGCATGCATCCCACCCCAATGGGAATTTTGAGTGCCGGCAATATCCACAGCTGTCTAAGGCTAACTTAGCATGCTGCTGTGTTAATCAATCTCATACAACATTTATAAATGGAAACAAAAAAGTTTTTCAGTGACATTTAAAATTCCAAACAAAAGTTCGTCCAAAACAAAACATGAAACAATCAAAGTAATTACCTACATCAAACATTAATTAAAGAGCAAGACCATGGAAGACGACATAATATACCGAAAACTTTGTTTATTTTGTGCCACACGAGTTTCTGATGATGATATTTGTAGTTTGGTGAAAGTTGAAACAGTACAGGATGATAATGAAGTGTTTATAACACCTGATGATGTCACAGCACCATCACCACCTCAACTTGAGCAGTCATCCTTTTCCCTTCTCCCTTCCAAATTGGAGAACGCAGCAATTCAAGGGGAGCTCAAGGCTTTTTTTATTTTAAAAAATTTACTCAGCATCCCGAGTCAAATCCTGTGTCAGTTTTTGCTTGAGAGCAGCAGTTCAATTCATCCCGACCTTTGGAGTCAAGTTCAAGTTTGTTTTCCATGTGGGAAACTAGTTCGTCAATATTATGACGCTTTCAGAGGACACAACCCAGGACGCCAAAACGAGCTGGACAGAATTATTAGTGAGTTGACAAGGAAAATACTGGAAAGCATGGAGGTTCCACGAGGGTCACAAAATCACAGAACCATGTGGGAACAAATTCGAGCTCATGTTTTCAAAAGAGGTTAGTTTTGTTGTTGTACTAATTTATTTTAATTTGTTATTGACAAATAGATTTGATTAATATTTTTTATTATTTTATTTAAATTATCAAGGCAACTCTTCCAATGATAATATTCCTCCGGTCAAGATGGAAGTTGATGACACTACCATCACTCCAGATTTTCTATCAATTGAAGGAGAACCTAATTTTGGAGATACTCATTTCAAGCTCGAGGTTGTTGAGTGTCTTCCCGAATCATTTCACATTCCAGAGGAGAGCCCAACTTTGGCCTTTAATTCTACTCATGTAACTGAGGAAAATTACAATCGGAGTGACGACTGGAAGTTCAAGCACCGTTGTCCCCATTGCCCATTTCGGAACAATCACTCACTGTTTTACAAACTTCATCTGGAAGTTCATTTTGAGGGATCACCTGCAATTCCTTGTCATGTGTGTGGCGTTCACGTGCTTCCTCAAAAACTTTCTACTCACGTATATAGGTCCCACAATAAAAAGAAAAGTAGCAGCAACAGCACCACGTCCCCCTCCTCATCATCAGTAGCATCGACTCCTTCAAGTCAGAACCAGAAGCTAATTTTTGCACCTGAGGAACGGAAGCTTCCAGAACAAGCTTCAGGAGTGAGGAAACTTATAGGCAAAGGAAAAAGGTCTGCATCTCCACTTCGGATTTTAGGCTTGACAACCGCTGATCCTGGTCCCGGCTATTTCCCTTTTAGAGTCGGAAGTTTCAAGCATAATCGATATCAGTGCGACAACTGCTCCTTTACTACCCGAAAAGCTGACCTTATGGAGACTCACATTAAATCTCACATGGAGAGTGAAACAGGAACACCAGAGCCAGAGCCTTCCGTTGATAATACCAGTTCTGAAGAGAATTCCCAATCTAGTTGTGATGTTGCTCCAGTAGTTGCTTCTTTTGAACTCAAATCCAAGGAGATATTGGACATTGGAGAAACAGTGGTCAAAACGGAGGTTGTTGATCCTGACCATTCTCCTCCTGCTCCACCATTATCCGCATCTGAAGAACCAGAAAGCGAACTGGAACCTAATGAAAGTATGCAAAACTCCGAGCGTAGTTCACATTCTAAAAGTGATTTGGAAGCAACAAGATCTTTGCGTGAGACCCAAGAATGCTCTCACTGCCCATTTAAAACCATATATCCACGAAGTTTCCGAACTCACCTGAAAGTCCACGAGAAGGGTGTCAAATCAACCCCTTGTCCAAACTGCGGGGTTCACCTTCTGCCAGAAAAGCTGTCTGAACACCGACTAAGCCACGTTCGACATGATCTACATAAGTTGCGGAGGCATGAGTATTTATCAGCAATAAAGAAACGGAACAGCAAAAGTAAGAGAAAGAAGATGCAGATGCAGGAGGATCAAATGTCATCAAACCCTCAATACAAGGAACAAGTAGAGGGTCAAAGCAGACCTAGCTTCAAGTGCCTTACGTGTCCATTTATAGTGAGGGATAGAAGAAATATTTTTATGATCGAAGAACATTTAAAACTTCATCAAGTGGGTTCCTCGGCAATTCCATGTCCTGATTGTGGAGTTTACTTGCTTCCAGAAGGACTAAAAGTGCATCAGCAGGATATTCATCATCACTGTCTTCCGAAAAAGACAATCAACTGCAGAAAAGGGGAGGTGAAAGAAGAGTTCATAGTTCCAGAAGAGATGGAACAACAACATCGTCATCGAGAAACAAATCATTTTAATGGTCAAAAGCAAGAGAAACCTTCTCGTAAAACTCCAGTGACGTGGAACAAGGATATTGTGTCTTACAATTGTTCTCATTGTCTTTTTGAGTCTAAAATTGAACTAGATTACAAGAACCATCTTAGACTTCACGAAAAAGGGTCGGAGGGAACTTTATGCTCCAAGTGTCGATGCTACTTTCCTCAAGGAATGGATCCCCATCATAATCGCTACTTTTGTAGTAAATGGCGACGGCGTCTCCCGAAGGGAATAAATTTGGAAAGAGATATAATCAAGTCTTGATTTTGATTAAAGTTTATTTTATTATAATACACATGTCAAAAATTATTGTTGATATCATGTTTTACAAGCAATAAGGTATTAGAACTTAATAAAAGAAACTATAAATAATGATTATAAAGGGCTGGAATATTGAAAATTTTATTGGGGTTAATTGCAACAAAATCAGTACAAAATCATTCTAAATTTATAAATGATGGTAAAAAATGGTGGACTGGTACTATTTACAATAATTACAGGGAAACCAAATGGTCGCGTTTCAGTTATAAAATTGGAAGTTGAATAATTCCTCCTTTCCATCTTGCTTGCATCTTATCAGAGCAGCTTGGTTTCTTTCTTGGAATTTAATAGATGGCTTCACTCAAGACGATTTTTTTTACAACGGAGGCAAAGTTCCTGCAAGTCTTTGCTCATTCAACAAGCTCCATTAGGTTTTCTCCTAAAAATATTATATTAAAAATAGCATTATTAGATTTAGCCTGCTCTGTCTTGCCTCACTTGCATAATATATTGTAAATGGAATCCATAAATTCTACCTTCACTTTCACTAGTATCTTCCGCTTCTTGGGTCGCCCGAGCAAAGCAATAGATCTTGTGGTTCTTGCTCAATCTCAGAGAAAGGTAGCAGCCACAGTCCTTGCATTTCCTTTCAGCAACCTTCTGATCATGTCCAGTACGATGGGTGTCAAGGACACGCCTTGATTTGCATGGGTAACTGCACTCATTACATTTTAATTTGGGTAAGGCTGAAGAAGGGCCTGGGATGATTGGGACCTTTTCGACTGCAGTATGATTTATCTGTCGGTGAGTATCCAAATGTTCGGGAAGCAGGAACCATCCACATTCCCCACAAGGAGCAGCTAGAGATCCTTCCTCGTGAAGCTCAACATGTGCCAAAATTATGTGCTTGCAGATAGTTTCATTGGTGATGTATTTTCTTGCAGTTTCCCCGTTGGAACGTGATGTAATATGGATGGGGTTGGTTGATATTACGCTTTTCTCCCTTATTCTCAAGCCTAAGATTCTCTTCCGTTGCTAGACTATTTTGAATGATGGGTACACAATGGAAACGATTATGGCTGACTTGACAACTAGGAAGTACAAAGACATTGCATTGGTTACAAGCCGTTGCTCTGGAACCCTCCTCATGATATCGTTTGTGATATTTGAATGTTGCTATGCTAGTGGTTTTATGCGTGCAGTGAGCCCATTTGTAGACAATGGGAGACTTTCCAACGCAACTTTTATCCCTATTGGACTTTGGCGGAGGGTGACGACTTGCTCGATGGCGTGAAAGGGCCGTTTGAAATACAAACCTAGCGCATTCTGGACACGGAACTCCTCCACCATTCTTCTCATGAAGGGGAAGATGAGTATTCATATCCTTGGAGTTGATCGTCTCATAAGGACAATTAGGGCACTGGAGATAATACCTTCCGTTTTTTCGAATTATCTTGGGAGCTGGACGTGGTTCATTAACCACTGACTTTAACTTCTTCTTACTTGCTAGCACCTTTGCCTCTTGCTTCTTACGTTTTTTAGTGGAAGGGAGATTTTCCCTATTCTCGTCCACTTCATCATCATCATAATCATAAGTAGAAGAGTTCAAAAGCGTAGATGGCAATGTGTATCCCTCTGAAGTCAATGGTTCATCAAAAGAATCCAAGTCTACTACTTCTGTCTTGATTATCATCGATTCTTCAATGTCAATGTCCAAACTGTCTGGGTGGTGATTTAGGTTATATTCATCGATTTCATCCCCGTTATGTTCTGAATGAGGCTCAGAAAAAGAATCTGTATACCAAAGCGAATAGTTAACAGTTTTAGGTGAAACTTGCTTTTTTCAATACAAATAAAATAGAAACAATTAAACATTTATTACCTGTCACTACGACGCAGCGTCGTATCCGTTCCCGAAAGGTACTGGGCACATTTTTACTCCTCTCAATTTTATCCTTGAACTCTTTTTCAATCTCATCCAGAATCCGCTGCAACTCTGACACTTGCTGGAGTGTTTGGTGAAACTGGCGAGCTCGCTCGTCACAATGTGAACAGAGTTGAACCCCAATTGCTGCGTACTCCAACTGAACAAGTAAGTCACCAATAGATTCCTCTGGAAGCTTGAAGATCCGATTGAGGATGAACAACGGCTTCAAATGTTCCTTTTCTTCAACTTCTGAATTTTCCAAGAGGAAACGGTGGTTGTGATTAGGAATTTCATCCTCAGCTATCATGATTTCGTCTTCAGGATGGCCAATCTCCTCCAGTTTTACTATTGGACCAGGGTCACTTGGATTGGTTGTGGTGGTCACCAGCTTCTGGGTTGCTTTTGCTTGAGATTGAGCAGCACAAACTAAACAACTGTTGTTTAACCGCTGTCCCATTTTCTCTCTGTATTTTTATTACTTTTGTACACAAAAAAATGCCTTTAATATTCGAACAGTTTTTTAACAGTGAACTGAACTCAGAATTAGAGAGCGCAAGCAATTTAAAATTCACAAATTTGCTTAAAACAACGAAAAAAAATCTCTTCTTCTCCGATATAGCCCAGTCTGGTTATTTTTTGTAAAGGAGGAATTACAAGTAATGAATGAGACATGCGATTCTATGTTGTGACGATGCGAGAATGAGAATCAAGAATAAGAAGTGCATTTAAGTGCATTTGCTTGAAGGGATACGTGGATATAGATCGGAAAAGAAGAAGAACGAAACGTGAAAGGCTATACTAATTCTCGCACCTAAACCTTTAGGTCTGATAGACATGCTGAGTAGGTACTGAGCAGGTTCACAAAAAGTATAATGTATGTGGATATTGCAAGTCAGCGTTCGAAAGGTATAAAGTGGATGAGCTCAATCAATGCATTATGCAGCTTTGGCTGGAAGCTGGAAGCTGGATACTATATGAATGTTGTAAGTACACAAATGAAATGCCAGGCAGTCGCAGTACCCAGCATTAATTTTTTTGGAGCCAGCTTGGTGTAGTTCAACATAATATAAATCTTCATCAGTGTCTTTTCATATGATATCATTGGTTGAAAGAGATAGTTTTAATTGGATTCGTTTATCCTCCACTTTTCTCCTTCCTTCTCAATCTTTTTTTGATATTTCTAAAGTTGAAAGATGCTGCATGCACGCTCAACTGTCAGTGGAGCTACTCTGGCGAAACCCTAGAAGAAACCAAACGCTGGAAAATTTGGCTGCGTAAGTTTTTCTGTAACTGCAATATAAGATACAAATGTTATGCTTCTGATTGTAATGTAATACCTTTATTCAATATTATGTGATGGTTATCTTTTATCATTTTATCTCAGGATGATAAATTGAGGACAGTCGGTCTTATCTGCCTCATATTTATCAGCGTCGTTAACAAAGACTCCATTTTGCAAAATGCTCAAGTAGACTTTTCGGCCATGCTCACTGAGAAGGAAGGGAAAGGGTCAACTTTTGAACCAACAAAGGAGTACTCTGAGGCTTTGAAGAACAAGGTAGAAAGGAATACAATAAACCCTAACTCTACCGTTTCGGGATATCAAATTGTATTTCAAATAACTAAAACTATTGTGTATATTTATATTGTATACCTCTTATCAATCAGAATCAAAGAATCCTCCATAAATGATCCAACTTTTTTCTGCTATTAATATTCAGTTCAAACTTATAAATAACCATATCCAAAGTACTTATCATAATGATAACTCTTTAATAAAATTTCATTAAAATTAATTTTATGCTACAAAAAAAGGAATTTTCAATGAATATTTTTAGTAACTAAAAATATTTGAAACTTTAACTTGAAAACCATAAAACAAACATATTCTTGAAAAAGTAAATTTGTCTTTGTAACCAATGCAATAAAAAATGTTTATAAATACAATTAACACTTTAGCATTTCCAAAATAAAAAATCACTCCTGTGATCGTGTTCCTTAAAAGTCATCCAAGTAAAGATTAGAGTCAAGGGATCGCTCATGAAAAAGACACATTGGGAACAGAGTTTGCAACAGATTAGAAAGTGATTCCTCAACCTAACAGGAAAAAATGCATTTCATTATATTTTCTTATATTATAATTGATATTTACAAAAGTTTTCATCGCAATTTACATTGGAATTCAGACGAATTTGAGCATCCTCCAATTTATTCAATGAAAGAATACCATGTAGAATGGATGAGCTGGTTATCCGCTTTTCGCTGACGTACACTGCTTTGTCTCCCATCCCGAAGAATTTCAAATCTGTAAAAATACAAGCACCATCCTTATTATCATCATGTTTTAAAAATGGAACTTTACGAAAGGCGTCGCGTTTTCAAAAGGAAACTTTCTTACGCTGCAAGTCAGTTATGTTTGGATGAGAAAACCTTTCGACTCCTTCGATGCCCAAAAACCCTCTCTCACTAACAAGAAACGGGTGAATCGTAAGTGACTCGAGGGTTTTCCAAGTTCTACACAACCGTGTGAAACCATCATTTTCCAGGCCAATTCGAAGTTTCTTTAAGTTCGGCACTAGCTTTCCTAGTCGTCGTACTGACTTGGCATTCAAAATTACACTGTCCATCTCAAATTCCTCTAGAGATTCATGGGTGAAACCACTAAGCCGTGTGTGTCTTAAAAATAGTTGATCTACAGAACAAAATCATGGTTACAATAAATGTACATCAATTCATTATTTTAATTCATTAAAAACTTGAAAACTTCAAATTAAAAATGTGAATTTGATATTCAAATAATCATACCGTCATCGTCAACTGGATCCAAATCCAAAATAAGCAAGAGAGTTTTCAAATTCGGCAACTGTTTTAAAAACAGTAGATTTTCAAAAGCCAATCCATTTAGCTTCAGTTTTGTCAGTTTTTCCAAGCGGAGGTTAACTGGAAATAGTGTGAATCGTGAATTGTTTTCTCCAAATTTGGACAAATATAAAAACTCGAGGGAATCGGCATGCATTTTTAGTAACTGCTTGCACACGTCCCTTTCTCTTGCTGCTACTTCAAATCCAATGTCAAGAGATAGGGTTTGGAGTGGCAAATGAAGCCGCCGTAAGGATGACACCATACCAGGTGGAAACTTGTAGACGGCAGGGTCAGGAGAATCTCCTCGTCTAGATTTGCAGAAACATCGGATGAATTATATACTTATATTATACCAGCACTTGACTTGACACATTTGAAAGTTACAAACTTACATTTGTTCAAGATCTAATGTTTTGAGATGTAGCACATCATGACCAGGATATTTTTTTCTAACGATTTCAGTGGCTTTCAGTATTTCTGCTGCTTTATCCATTCCTTTATCACCAAATCCAGAAGCTTTTAAATACTAGCAAAATGTAAACAGTGCATTACAATTACAAAAATTAATAGAGCATAAATCTTATGATGAATCATTAATCGTCAGCTAACCTCAATACTTGGAAAGTGGATCAGCAATTCCATCCAAGATACTGGGAAATCAACTCTGCCAGAGCCATTGTCATCATCATCATCATCATCATCTTCTAAAATTTCTGCATTGATCTTGAGTTCCTTTAGATTATTTTGAACCTGATGAGGCTTCAACAAATGCTGCAGCAACCTGTCCAAATCCAATCGTGAAGCTGCATCAACGGGAAGATCATCAACAAGTTGGTACGTGTTATAATTCAAATGTAACTGCTTGAGGTTAGGGGTACTTTGGAAAAGGATGTGCCTAAAGATATCTGCGCCGTAAAAGGTTGAGCTGCGAATGTGGAGGTGGGTCATCTTGGAGCCCAGTTTTTCCCAAAACTTGAGTGATTCAGTACCTTTCTTACCTTTGCTGTGAAAATGCAAACCGTCCGTTATGCACATTTTGAAAGGATACTTGCTCAACTCAGTTTCCTCCGAATTTACCGTTTTCAAGACATGTGGGTAATTTTCATTCTGAATTTTCACCCACACATTTTGTCTCCAGATTTTTAGACTTGCGTCATTCCACATTTTACAGACCAACCGATAATTGGAAAAATTCTTGACATCGAATGCCATTGATTTGAAGATATTTTGTAATATCTGTAAAAATAAAATGATTATGATTCTAGGGTCTTGTATGTAAATGACGTTTATTATTTATAATTTAATAGAGAAATAAATTCATACCACGTCGATCAACAACGGATGGGTTGGTGCTTCCATTATGTAATTTAATAATTATAATTTTAATAACACTCACTACTCATCAAAAATTAATGAAAAGAACTTAATCACAATATTATGTTTTTAACTTTGGACAGCTATACTTCTGGCATAGCAAACACCAGCGATAGAAAGAAGCTTATTGCATTCACCTCAAACAAACCAAAAGCTGTCGTGAGTTTGTCCGTATAATATTTATTTACGGAATGAACACCAATGTTCTCAATGGTAGTTAATTTTAGATATGGAACCTTCTTTACTTTGGGTAACTATCGTATGCATGTAAGCTGATGTTTTCGTTGTCCTCACTCAAATGCACATCCAATGAAGAAGAAATCTCTTTTGGAGTGCATTTTTGGGTTGATTTGAGGTACCTTTTTTTTGTTAGCATATATGTATATACTTAATATGCTTACATATTATGCTTATATGTCACATGTGAACTTTTTCAAAACTAAGTTTTAACGCTATGAATGAGGTTTTACTGCATACAGACGGATCAGAGTTAGTGAAACAAAGAATGGGTATGTATGTGACAAACTAAAATAATATACAGCAGCAGTACTGGGAAACATTACCGAAAATGAAATCATTATGTGTACGTGTGTACCACAAACTATTCATATTACACCCTTCCTTGTGAAGAAAATGTTTATATTTACTGTTCAATTACATAAGCATCCGAACAATGAATTTAAGACTTTATTGTTCTCTAATATTCCAACAAGCATTACTTGTTCTCTGTTGTTCTCAGAAAACATGAGTTATTTGTAGCCAGTTTATGTACATTTTATTATGTTGGAATTCCATTCCAATCCGTTCCGAAAATTGGAATGTATGGTGCATTTTTTCATTCAAAGATGTTGATGTTTACAAAATATTCAATAGTTGAAGCTAATTATGAACAGCAGGATTTACAATTTTTATTAAAAAGTTAGTCATTTTTAGATCTGGTAAACAAAATATTTTACGTATACTTTATTTACGGGGTTAAAATCAATACATTTAAGCTTAAAACGTTACAATTGCGATTCAAGACGGATAGCTGCAGTTAAACCAAATTAGACGTCGAAAAGCACTTCATCTCACAATGCCCCGATCTGCATAAGAAGTTAGTTAGAATATAAGGTTTGCTAAAAAAAAACTCACAATTATCATTTTTTATCTTGCAGCTCATCCTCAGGTTGTTTTACAAGCAGTTACACAGACAGAATCTTAATGAAAAATAAAATTATGATGTAGTAGGCTCAAATATGCACTAAAATTTCTGTTGTCGTCGTCAAAGGAAAAGAAAGTAGCGATTAGTAATGCGCAGTAAACGAGGTTCTGACTGAAGGTATCTATCTTGATGGATATATTGTAGATTTATGTTGACAAGAAGGTTGAAGGTCATGATGGAGCTTCAGTTGTTTTCCTATCAAGTTGCCCCTTATTACTTGCAATTCATTCAGATAAATTACTATAACACATAAAAGGAACAGAAACACCAGAGCCAAAAGCTTCCATAACAGCAGTGATGATGATGATGATGATCCATGATTCTGAAGCGGTTGAAGTTATCGAACACAAATAAACTACTTGAACCAAAACCAAGTTGTGATGATGTTGCCTCTCCTCCTGAAATAAAATCTGAAGTGATTTTATTGGACATTGGAGAAACAGTTGTCAAAACGGAGGTGGTTGATCATTAGCACTCTTCTCCTGCTCCACCATTATTAGAAAGCGAACAGGAACATGATGAAAGTATTCAAAATACAGAGCGTAGTTGTAGTTCTTCTAAAAGTTCATGGGTACCAAGATCTTTGCGGGAGGCCCTACAGTGCTCTCACTGCCTTGCCCCTACACTCAACCCCCAGACTGTGGGACTCACATCCATCTAGAAAGGCTTTCTCTAGACCCATTCAGCCACGTTCGACAAGATCCAAAGAGGTTGCGAAATTTACGCGTTTCTCCCAGATGTAAAGAAGCGGAGCAATATGCGGATGTAGAAGGACCAAGATCAAATGTCGCCTAATAATCCAAACCCGAATTGTATGAAATACAAGGAACAAGTGGGGTCCAAACCAGAACAAGATTCAAGTGTCTTTGGTGCCCGTTCATAGTCAGGGGCAACAGCAAAATTATTTTGTTCGAAGAACATTTGAAACTGCATCAAGTGGGTTGTTCAGCACTCCCATGTCCTGATTGTGGAGTCTACGTGCTTCCAGAACGACTCAAACTGCATCATCGCTTTCCCCCGAGAAAAACTATCAACTGCAGGAAAATGGAGGTGAAAGAAGAGGTCATAGTTCCAGATGAACCCGCCTATAAAATACCAGGGAGAGTAAAGAAGACGGGTCTCGTGTCTTACAATTGTTCTCATTGTCGTTTTGAGTCGAAATTGGAGAAAGATTTTGAGAACCATGGATCCCCATCATACCCGTTACTTTTGTAGTAGATGGAGGCGACGTCTCCAGAGTAGGAAAAAGGACACATGTGATACAATGATGTACTGATTTTTAGTAAAGTTTATTATAATACCTAAATACACAAGTCAAAAGAATTGTTGATATGTTTTACAAGTAATAAGGTATTACAATTTAATAAAAGAAACTATAGATTATGATTATGAAGGACTGGAATATTGAAATTGAAAACTTTATTGGGGTTAATTGCAACAAAATGTGTACTAAATCATTCTAAATTGATAAAGGTTGATAAACACTGGCGGACTGGCAACAACTTACAATAATTACAGTAAAACTATATGATTGCTTTGAAGTTATAAAATTGGGAGTTGAAGAATTCCTCCTTTCCATCTTGCTTGCATCACTCTCTTTAAATCTTGTATGATTTTATGTTAAAGGAAAGTCCCAGCAAGTCTTGCTCATTCAACAAATTACTCCATTCCATTAGGTTTTCTCCTAACAATATAATTTTGAAAATAGCACCATTAGCTTTAACCTGATTTGCCTTCCCTCGCATGCATGCAAAATATATTGTAACTGGAATCTATAAATGCTGTATACCTTCACTTTCACTAGTATCTTCTGTTTTCTTAGCCGCTTCTTGGGTGACCCCAGCCAAGAAATAGATCTTGTGTGACTTGCTCAATCCCAGATAGAGGTAGCAGCCACAGTCCTTGCATTTACTTTCAACAACTTTATTATGTGAATATGTCCAGTAAGATGGAAGTCAAAGAAACCCCTTGTTTGGCATTCGTAACTACACTCACTACACTTAAACTTGGGTAGAGCTGCTGAAGAAGGACCTGGGATGATTGGGGCCTCTTCTACTGCAGTATGATTTATCTGTCGGTGAGTATCCAAATGTTCGGGAAGCAGGAACCATCCACATTCCCCACAAGGAGCAGCTAGAGATCCTTCCTCGTGAAGCTCAACATGTGCCAAAATTATGTGCTTGCAGATAGTTTCATTGGTGATGTATTTTCTTGCAGTTTCCCCGTTGGAACGTGATGTAATATGGATGGGGTTGGTTGATATTACGCTTTTCTCCCTTATTCTCAAGCCTAAGATTCTCTTCCGTTGCTAGACTATTTTGAATGATGGGTACACAATGGAAACGATTATGGCTGACTTGACAACTAGGAAGTACAAAGACATTGCATTGGTTACAAGCCGTTGCTCTGGAACCCTCCTCATGATATCGTTTGTGATATTTGAATGTTGCTATGCTAGTGGTTTTATGCGTGCAGTGAGCCCATTTGTAGACAATGGGAGACTTTCCAACGCAACTTTTATCCCTATTGGACTTTGGCGGAGGGTGACGACTTGCTCGATGGCGTGAAAGGGCCGTTTGAAATACAAACCTAGCGCATTCTGGACACGGAACTCCTCCACCATTCTTCTCATGAAGGGGAAGATGAGTATTCATATCCTTGGAGTTGATCGTCTCATAAGGACAATTAGGGCACTGGAGATAATACCTTCCGTTTTTTCGAATTATCTTGGGAGCTGGACGTGGTTCATTAACCACTGACTTTAACTTCTTCTTACTTGCTAGCACCTTTGCCTCTTGCTTCTTACGTTTTTTAGTGGAAGGGAGATTTTCCCTATTCTCGTCCACTTCATCATCATCATAATCATAAGTAGAAGAGTTCAAAAGCGTAGATGGCAATGTGTATCCCTCTGAAGTCAATGGTTCATCAAAAGAATCCAAGTCTACTACTTCTGTCTTGATTATCATCGATTCTTCAATGTCAATGTCCAAACTGTCTGGGTGGTGATTTAGGTTATATTCATCGATTTCATCCCCGTTATGTTCTGAATGAGGCTCAGAAAAAGAATCTGTATACCAAAGCGAATAGTTAACAGTTTTAGGTGAAACTTGCTTTTTTCAATACAAATAAAATAGAAACAATTAAACATTTATTACCTGTCACTACGACGCAGCGTCGTATCCGTTCCCGAAAGGTACTGGGCACATTTTTACTCCTCTCAATTTTATCCTTGAACTCTTTTTCAATCTCATCCAGAATCCGCTGCAACTCTGACACTTGCTGGAGTGTTTGGTGAAACTGGCGAGCTCGCTCGTCACAATGTGAACAGAGTTGAACCCCAATTGCTGCGTACTCCAACTGAACAAGTAAGTCACCAATAGATTCCTCTGGAAGCTTGAAGATCCGATTGAGGATGAACAACGGCTTCAAATGTTCCTTTTCTTCAACTTCTGAATTTTCCAAGAGGAAACGGTGGTTGTGATTAGGAATTTCATCCTCAGCTATCATGATTTCGTCTTCAGGATGGCCAATCTCCTCCAGTTTTACTATTGGACCAGGGTCACTTGGATTGGTTGTGGTGGTCACCAGCTTCTGGGTTGCTTTTGCTTGAGATTGAGCAGCACAAACTAAACAACTGTTGTTTAACCGCTGTCCCATTTTCTCTCTGTATTTTTATTACTTTTGTACACAAAAAAATGCCTTTAATATTCGAACAGTTTTTTAACAGTGAACTGAACTCAGAATTAGAGAGCGCAAGCAATTTAAAATTCACAAATTTGCTTAAAACAACGAAAAAAAATCTCTTCTTCTCCGATATAGCCCAGTCTGGTTATTTTTTGTAAAGGAGGAATTACAAGTAATGAATGAGACATGCGATTCTATGTTGTGACGATGCGAGAATGAGAATCAAGAATAAGAAGTGCATTTAAGTGCATTTGCTTGAAGGGATACGTGGATATAGATCGGAAAAGAAGAAGAACGAAACGTGAAAGGTTATACTAATTCTCGCACCTAAGCCTTTAGGTTTACTAGGCATGTTGAGTAAGTACTGAGCAGAATCACAAAAAGTTTATGAGCTCAATCAATGCATTATGCAGCTTTGGCTGGAAGCTGGATACTGTATGGATGCAGTAAGTACGCAAATGAAATGCCTGGCAGTCGCAGTACCCAGCATTAATTTTTTTTGGAGCCAGCTTGGTGTAGTTCAACATAATATAAATCTTCATCAGTGTCTTTTCATATGATATCATTGGTTGAAAGAGATATAGTTTTAATTGG
Organism: Orchesella flavescens; assembly: GCA_964034955.1. Taxonomy (NCBI): domain Eukaryota; kingdom Metazoa; phylum Arthropoda; class Collembola; order Entomobryomorpha; family Orchesellidae; genus Orchesella; species Orchesella flavescens. The sequence continues at coordinate 16,978,387 of OZ035953.1, read as the reverse complement.
ATTCGTTTATCCTCCACTTTTTTCCTTCCTTCTCAATTTTTTTTTGATATTGGGACAGGTTCAAAGTGTAACTTTACGTCACAAAACAAGTCTAATTAATACCTTCCCAAGTGTGAAATTGCATAAAAGAATTACAATGAAAAACTGCGGCACTTGCTTTGACGCTATTGTTAAGTTAAGGAAATTCGACCTCATTATCATTCTAATACATGGAAGAACAATAAAGAATGTACCTACATAATGACATCGGCATTATTTAAACTTATTACTTTCTCATTCTGAATTGATCCTAATTACTTGTACTTCTTCACTGAATTTTAAAGCCTTCTTAAATATTGTCTTGTGGCTACTGCTACTGTTTGTACTTTCATTTCCATACGGATCTGTGGAAAATAATTAACTTCTTCTCATTTCAGCTGGAAGTAAAATATTTCTAAAGTTGAAAGATGCTGCATGCACGTTCAACTGTCAATGGAGCTACTCTGGCGAAACCCTAGAAGAAGCCCAACGCTGGAAAATTTGGCTGGGTAAGGTTGTCTGCAACTGCAATATAAGATACAAATGTTATGCTTCTGATCGTAATGTAATACCTTAATATTCAATATTATGTGATGGTTATCATTCATCATTTTATCTCTGGAGGATAAATTGAGGACAGCCGGCTTCATCTTCCTCATATTTATCAGCGTCGTTAACAAAGTCTCCATTTTGCAAAATGCTCAAGTAGACTTTTTGGCCATGCTCGCTGAGAAGGAAGGGAAAGGGTCAACTTTTGAACCAACAAAGGAGTACTCTGAGGCTTTGAAAAACAAGGTCATTTCATAAGGTTAAACAAAAGCCCCTTTGCTTTCATCACGTAGTATTGCTCAGCATAGTAAAAGCACGGGAGAAATTGCAATTAAGCTGAGTATTGGTAACATGCAGGCTAGATCTTTTACGCTGTCTTACTGACGAAAAACATCCTAAGCGTACTACCGTTTTTTCCGTCTTCTGGAAGAGTCATTTTATACAGAGCGTGAGTGAGTGAGAGTGAAACCGTTAGTTGGTAAATGCATTTGGGACATGTTGAATTCTGCAACGCAATGTCGTAACTTTATCCACTAATTTAATCAATCTGCATTTAATAATATGTATCTGCAAAAATAGAGCATCTCAGTCTCAACCAAAGAAAAAATCGAATAACAATATTGTTTTTGTACGCCTACAACCTGTAACTTCTGTAGCTAGAGAACATCTATCAAACAAGTTGATGTGATAGCTAGATAAAAAAAGTTATCGCAGAGTTTTAGGTAAGAAAAGGTTTACTAACTACTAATCAAATGGTATTTTGGGTCTTGGTATCGCAGTGCCTTTACTTTGAATTGACTTCTGATCATCACCATAGACTTTTACAGGCTATCTTGCATGGCTTTAGCTCATCTGACCATTGTTTTCGTACCTGGTGCTCGAGTATATCAGGCCCTGTGGCTGCAATGCCAAGCAATAAGACCATGAATGATAAAGTTCCCTGCTCTTCAGACCAATTTGATTTCAGACCTATGAGTTGGAAGCAGTGACCAGGCGGTTGATCCCAGCCAGTGCAGTTACATTAGAATAGCTGGAGATTCTTCAAAGGGTTTTACCCCTAAAGTAACTTGGTAATACTAGAGCCGTCATTCACATGTGTTTGTGTTTCATCTCCAATTCTTTTTCACTGCTACGCTCTCTTGTTGTATCAAAATTTGAAAAAAATTGGAATGTAGAATTTGTACTGTCTTTGAATCATACTCAACCATTTCCAAAGTGCATTATATTTCCTAAAATACATTTTCAGCTCTTGCAATCTTCATTTTAGTGAAGCATAATGATCAATAACGGATAAACATATACATATTTCAGCACGCATTTAGATGCAATGGTTTGCATGCACAATGTAAAGGATTGGGTTTACGGGCCCGGAATAAAGTCTACGGGCTTTTAACATGTCATAAGTTGCCCCAATCCTGTCTGACCTTACCCGATCCCGAGTGATTACTGGGGACCGGGTAAGGTAAGACGGGATTTAAAACGTCAAAGCCGACACAAACTTTATTTCGGCTAAACACTGAGTTGGGGTAGAAGGAATAGCAAAGTGTTTGTGCCGCGAGGTTAGTAAGTGTCCTGACTTGGGTTTGGTGACGTAAAGTCGGCTTTTTGAAGAGCATATGAGTAGAGTGGAGCTCTTTTCCGTATCATGTTGTAGTGTGTTGTATGTTGTGTATAAAATAAAATATTGTTATTTTTTTCGTCGCTGTGCTGTTATTTCTGTTCGTCAACCAGCATACCTTTATCAACTGTTGAAGAAATCGTGACTGGCAATAATAATTTGATTGGCTAAGAAAGTGTGATATCTAAAGTCCAAACAGTAGGTTAGAACACCTTTTAAATTAATGATAAAACTTTGTATTGAGCAGTTGACAAGCAAAATTCACTTTTCAATCCTCGGGTTGGCTAATAATGGTTTATTGAACCTTTTCAAATATGATGATTGTGTTGTTAACCTTCCTAATTTACAGATTATTTGAAAATAATTAAAGGTTGACTAAAGATGATGCTCCGCAGCGGCAAAATGTCAACGGCAGGAAAGAAGGTCAAAGAGGATTTACAAGTTGGGGCGAGGGGCGAGGGTGCGGGTGCAGGCACTAGCAATGCTAATAGCTTGACGAGTGAGAAAAACACGGTAGTTTCTCGCCGCTATCCAGCTATGTGTGATGATGTAGGCAAACTATTTTATACTCTTGTTTTAAATTATTAAACAACTCGTAGTCACAAAAACATGTTTGATTGCAATAACATTAATATTCTTTTTCTATTATACGCTTTGCAGGCCTTGCTCCACATTTTAAAAAAAATGGATCCTAACGAAACGCTCCCATTCTATAGATCTAGAGTCAGTGATGGTTTCCATGAAATGGTGGCTCCGGAAAGATCTGATTTGTTAATCAAAAAGGTATTCATCTCGAGGGAGGAACAACCTGTTCAGTTTTCTGTCCTGTGTACATTAAGGCATTCAGTTGTTATTAGAGATTTAATCTGCCTACTTTATTTTGCCTAAAAGTAGGAACTTTTATACTTGGGGTCCACGGATTTTAATGATACCGAACAACAATAGCAGCCATCTGAGGGAGTATGGTCAAATTGTTTTAACACTGTCCATGGTGATCTTAAGCATTTTATGTAGGTCAGTGGCCTGTTTCTCTAATAACAACCGAATAATTAATGTACATAAGACATAAAAAGGAGTAGATTCCCTCTCTTTATATTGCTCATTCTCAGAGCTTGGAAAGGTATTTGAAAAAGGTATTAGGTATAGGTATTAGGTATTCTCAGAAAACTCTATAGGTATTAGGTATAGGTAATAGGTATTTTCTAACTTTGAATAGGTATTAGGTATAGGTAATAGGTATTTTCTAACTTTAAATAGGTATTAGGTATAGGTAATAGGTATTTTCTAAATTTGAATAGGTATTAGGTATAGGTAATAGGTATTTTTAAAATATAAATAGGTATTAGATATAGGTAATAGGTATTTTTAAAATATAAATAGGTATTAGGTATAGGTAATAGGTATTTTCTAAATTTGAATAGGTATTAGGTATAGGTAATAGGTATTTTCAAATTATGAATAGGTATTAGGTATAGGTAATAGGTATTTTCAAAATACGAATAGGTATACGAATAGGTAATACCTATACCTTTTACCTAATACCTAAGAAAGTACCGAGATATCCAAGCTCTGCTCATTCTATATTAGTATCTCACTGATTCATTTGCAATCCAATTTTACAAAGGATAAAGAATTGATAATGTCGTGTAGTGTTCTCCGTTTTTATCGTATATAATGTAATGCTGAATGTTCTCCTCCCTAGGCCGCCCCAAGACTTGTTAACATCCTTCCGCAAGCGGCCTTGCTAAAATCCCGTAAACTCAGTCATTCTTGGGCCACCGAATTGAATCATCATCTTCAAGGTGAACAATTCCAAGTCCGCCTACCATGTGAAATGTATGGAGGGAGGAACAATACTCAGAGGCTGGTAAATGTCTTCCAATCATCTGAAGAAATTCAAAGTTTTCTTAAGGATATGGGTGAACACCCTGGAAATCCTTTCCCGGGGAGTACCGTGGAGTTAAGTTGGAAGGATCCACGGAGCATCCAAAATTGGGATGAGTTTTGGACTAGTGTCACCCAATTATTGGAAAAATTTGGATCACGCATTCTTCACTTTCGATTTTTTGACAATCGCACCGAACTCATTGCATTGGCTAACAATTTGAGAAACTGTTTGCTCAAACTTCCCAATCTTAAAAGACTGAGCATGATAGGAAATTTTGGGGGGTTCCAAAGAGGTTACATCGAAGATTGGTTTAGGGCGAACCCATTCCCTCGACTTCCAAACTTGGAAATGCTTGACACGTTGAAAAGCGGTATAAAGAGCAACCTTTTTATAAGAGCTGTGTGTAATTCATGTGCTGTACCAACCAAAATGAGAGTCCTGTCTTTGAAGTATTCGAAGGATCCGTGGGACCTTCATTTTATTATTCCTGATTCTGTGCTTAAGTTTGTAAACTTGGAGGCGCTTAAGGGTGCACTGGACATCGACCACTTGAGACAGCTAAAAAACTTTGTTCGACTACCTCCATTAAGAGAAGTGACGGTGACAACTCGGCTACCAGATCAAACATTATTTGGAGCAATGGAACCTTTTGGCAGTACTCTTGTTGAGTTAACTGTTTCCCGTTTGACATATTTTCGACAACCTGCTAATATCAACCTGCCAAATTTGAAGAAACTCAATTTGCCTCGTTATTTTGGATCACTTGATCCTTTTGTGCAGTTGACGTCATTGGCTCACTTGAGGGTTGGTAGTGATTTTAAAATGATAAATACAAAGCAGTGCAAAGTAAGGTTCCCTGGGACCGGGAACCGAATGTATGGCTCCAACATTTGGGAACTGATTCCCTCACTTAATTCAATTCAAGTTGGCAAGATATTCTATGAGCGGAAATATCTTAAACGGTTTCGTGAATCCATGAATCAAACTCGTCATGAATAAGTGATAGTTGAAGGAATATACTTAAATGTTCCAATTCAAAATATTGTGAAAACTGTAAATTTATTTGACGCATACAGAGTTAGTGTAGTTGATTGAAATATCAAGTAAGATTATAATTTTTCAAGAGTTTGTTATCATTTTTATCAAAATAAAAATTCTTTTCATTGTGTAATATTCCATTTCTCTTCATCCAATACCTGTGACATTTTCTTTATCGTTTTGATTCAATAAACACCTACTTTAATATTAGAATAAGATTGTAACAATATTTCCGTCATTAACATGTGTTTTTGTTTCATCTGCAATTCTTTTTCACTACTACGCTCTCTTGTTGTATGACATTTGAAAAAATCTGGAATGCAGAATTTGAACTGTCTTCGAATCATACACAACCATTTCCAAAGTGCATTATATTTTCTAAAATACAATTTCAGCTCTTGCAATCTTCATTTTAGAAATGCATAATGATCAATAACGCACAAACATATAAATATACTACAACTAATTAAAGGTTTACTGGTGATACACAGGAGCGGCAACATGTCAATGACAGGGAGTAAGGTCAAAGAGGATGTGCGAGATGGGGAGAGGGACGAGGGTGCGAGTGCAGGTACTAGCAATCATGCTCAATCAGAGAATAGCTTGACGAATGAGAAAAACACGGTAGATTCTCGCCACTATCTAGCTGTGTGTGATGATGTAGGCAACCCGTTTTATACTCTTGCTTTAAATTATTAAACAACTATCAGTCACAAAAAGCAAGATTGATTGCAATAACATTAACATATGTACATATGAGCGTCCTTTTCTATTATACGCTCCACAGGCCTTGCTCAAAATTTTTGCACAACTGGAATCTGAAGACAAGATCCCATTCTCTAGAGTCAGTGATGGTTTCAAGGATATGATGGCTCCGAAAAGATCTGATTTTGTATTCAAAGAGGTATTCATCTCGAGGGAGTAGCAATCTGTTGATTTTTCTGTCCTGTGTACATTAAGGCATTCAGTTGTTATACGAGATTTAATTTGCCGACTTCCTAAGTTGGCCCTTTTATACTTGGGCTCCGTGAATTTTAATGATACCGAGCGCCAAAAGCAGCCATCTGACGGAGTATGGTCAAATTGTTGTAACGCTGACCATGGTGATCTTAACAATTTTATGTAGGTCAGTGGTCTCTATCTCTAATAACAACCGAATAATTTATTTACACAGGACATAATCCATTCTTATCTTATATACTGTAATGCTGAATATTCTTCCTACATTGCCCCAGTACTTGTTGATACTCTACCACAATGGGATTTTCTAAAATCCCGTGAACTCAATGAATCTTGGGCTACCGAATTAAGTCATCGCCTTCAATTTCCACATCGACTTCCAGCTGAAATATCTGGAGCTGAAGGAAGGAATGGGTCTCAGAGGCTAAAGAACAGGTTCAAGCCTTCAAGCCATCCAAGTTTTCCTCCAGGATATGGAGGGACAACCAGGAAATACTTTTCCAGGGAAGAGCATGATGTTACATTTGGATGTTCGAATTCCTTTCGTTTGCGATGTACGATTGAATCAAATTTGGGATGCATTTTAGACTAATACAGTGCAACTACTAACGAAATATGGATCCCACATTTCTACCTTCACATTTTGTACGCTCGGCACTGAACCAACGCGCATCAGATCTACGGCTAAAAATCTGAGAGACTGTTTGTTAAACTTACCAAATTTCAAAAGGCTAAACATCTATGGAAGCTGGCACTTAGGTCATTCCACTCGTATGGAAGCTTGGTTTAGAAGAAATCCTTTACCTCATCTCCCAAATTTGGAAATGATTGATACGTGGCTTTGTAGCAGTCACCTTTCACTCAGCTTCAGAAGTATCACTACAATACGCTGTTAAACTGGTCTACACAAAGACAGTGCCATTGAATCATCCGATTTACATGCAGATATACAACTTAGTTGGGAGGAAGTGATTGTTTGGGATGGGGCTGGATGAGATTGGACGCAACTTCTTTGACACAGCTGCAGTTATTGAGTATCCTACCCTAAAAGTCGAACTTTGGCCTGGTATGCAAAATTATGAATACAAATATTACTATTATAAAACTTCTCACTTAATATTTTTCATATGAACTGATACAATTTCCTTTTCTTTATTTTCTACAGGATATGCCACATCAGTAAAACAGAGCGAGAGTGGGCTTCTACTTTGTGTGAATATTACTCACAAGGTTCTTCGGGAGGAGTCCCTGCAGGTTTTCATGCAACACTTGATGCAGTTAAACCGAAATGCAGATTCATCCCAACTAGAGGACATCGTGAATGAAAACATCAAAATGCTGACCATCATGACCCCATACAACAAGAAGACCTACCGCGTGGATAACATAGTTATGGATCTCAACCCAACCAGCACCTTCACATTGAAGAATGACGAGGAAATTTCCTTTGCGGAGTATTTCAAAACACGCTATGACGCAGACATCATGGACCTCACTCAACCCCTGGTTGCAGTTTCTTTGGCGCAGAAGTCTGGACGGGGTACTGGAGACGTTACTCGCATACTGGTTCCTGAAATGTGTGTCATGATTGGATTGACGGAGGGCATGCAATCTAACATGAGCCTGATGACGACACTCAGCAAACATCTGCACATGGAGCCAAAGGAACGCGTCGAGTTGCTACATCAGTTTATTGCAAAGCTTTCCGGCACACCAAAGGCAAGTATTGTTTATAGTTATTTTTATTGAATTTTATGGGATTGTTATCTACTTTTGTATGAAATTGATTGCATTTTAATCATTTGTTTTTCTTATTCTAGTGTCAAGAAACTTTGAATTCATGGGGATTCGCTTTTGAAATGAAGCTAATGAAGTGCTCCATCGGAAGAGTTCTGCCCCCTGAGACCATCATTTTTGCTAAGAACAAGACTGTTCGAGCAGATAATAATAACGACTTTACACGAGCTTTAAGAAGTAAGTAACCACTTGGCTCTCATTATATTGTATACATTTCCTACTACGATGAATTTTTAATATGGTTTTTTAAATTTTTTTCCCAGACATGGAACTTCTAAGCTGTGTCCCGATGGAGAGATGGATTGTTGTTTCCCCTGCCAGGGATATGGATAACACCAAGGCCTTCGTGAAAACGATGCACAAAGTGGCAACGCCACTCGGATTCCAAATTCGGAAGGCAATTTCTTAGTAAGTACATAACATTATAATTATCATGATCATGTAATCTTGTGATAATACTCTACTCTGTAGTATATAATGTGTTACTTTTATTTTCAGTGAATCCATTCAAGATGTCAGGGTCCAGAACTACGTACGTTCCCTGGAGACTATCATCACCCAGCAACCCAAGGATTCTATTCAGATCATCTTGTGCGTCCTGCCTAACAACAAGTCCGAGCTTTACTTCGCCATTAAAAAACGACTGAGTCAGGACCTTGGAAGTAAGATTCATGTTTATATATTATTTAGATTATTGTTTGTAGCACTTGTAGGTATAATTTATCCTTCACACTTTCTCTTCTATATTATTTCAGTTACTTCACAATGTCTCCTGGCCAAGAATCTAACATCCAAGGGGGCCATGTCCATTGCTACAAAGTTGGTGATCCAAATGAGTGCAAAGCTGGGTGGGGAACCCTGGACTGTTGAAATTCCTCTTCAACTCCGGGAGAAGTGCATGACCGTGGGATTTGATTTTTATCAAAAGAGCCAGACGGCCACAACTTTGAAGACGGGAGCCTTGGTTTGCAGCATTAACAAGGATCATCCTCGCTACTTCGGCTCACGTTTAACTACCGGTCTGGGGACGCTTTGGAGCCACAACTGAAACAAGGAATACTAGGTAAATAGATAACACACTATATTGTGATCTTGCTGCTTCAAATTCGTTACCTAATAACTTTCTTTCTTTTTACAGAATGTTTGAAGCAGTTCAAACTTCATAACTCCACTGCTCCAAACTACGTGATTTTCTACCGTGCCAGCATCGAGGAAGGCATCATCTCCAGTGGAGCTGTTGATCGAGAGGCTCAAAACATTCAGGTAAGCTATATCTTTAAATTCCTACTTATAACTGCTATGTTATATCTTAGTCTAAATTGTTACTTCTCATAGAAATACTTAACGAATATGATTGTTTATTTATTTTTACTCTCGTTAGGAATCACTCTCCTATTGGTTTGAGGATGAAGGAGTTGAGAACAACGGTTTTGTCTACATTGCCGTTACCAAGCAGCACAACACTCGAGTTCTTACCCACAAAGGCAGATGCAGTGAGGACCTTCCAGTTCAAGCAGCTCAGATGGTGAATCCTCCACCTGGAACTATTTTGGATAAAGACATTGTGGCTGCTGATGGGTATGCTATAGCATATATTGTTTTTACTTTCTATTTTTCTTTCATGCAATTTTAAAATAGGCCTAACAGCCAAATAATTTTGCTACTTTTGTTTTCTTTTGTTTTTTAGGCGATACATGGAGTTTCTCTTGGTGCCCACCAACGCCAGGCAGGGAACAGTACGCCCCACCCACTACCGAATTATCTTGGATTCCAACGGAGTTTCTGAAGATGTCATCCAAGCCCACACCTACAAAATGTGTCATCTCTACTACAACAGAACTGGAACTGTGAACGTTCCAGCCACTTGCAAATATGCGGGGAAACTAGAAAAGCAGGTGGCTTACGCTATGCCATCACATCCTCACGCCAAGCTTGCTACTCTTCTCCACTACCTATAAAGCAGTTTGTTAAATTTAGGAATTCAAGACATGAACTTAATTTTCAGAGTTTCTTAACAAAATTGTACTTAAGTTATTATATTTTCCCACATTGACTGTAGTTATATTTTGAAATAGTCTGATTTTTGTTATGTCCGATTTATAAAATGTTATGTCTGTTAAAATTACGAAACGATGATAGATGAAATGAAAATCATTGTAATTGTACCTTAGTAATGAATGAACTACGTGCCACCAAGTGAAATGAATTATAGAGAACAAATAAATTACACTGAAATTATAAACTTGTTTACGAAATAGACAGGATATTATTTATTGATGGTATTTCGGAAGTCATTGGATATAACAACGAATCATATTTCATCAAACCACAGTTATACATTTCATCATTTTTACAGAGCATCCTCATCATTACTCATACCTTTATCGTCTTAAACCATTGTTGCATCAATACAATATAGACATATAGCACTCTTTCCTGTACAAATATCTTTTACAGTAACTTTTATAGTTTTTTCAGTTAACAACATTCGCTTCGTTTCATACTTAGGTTACTCTATTGCAATACAAAAACTTTATATGCACTCACACTTGGTGCTGACAAGCTAATTCACAAAGCTGGCATTCGTAAACTTCATCAATTTCTCCTTATTTTATACAATATTTACAAAGCAGCGCAGCAATATCCTCGAACTAATCTAACTTTTGTTCTTAAAGTAACCATTAACTTCGTGTTGAAAGGATTGTTGAAAACAGAGCTTTAAAGCTTTTCACTCTCATACTCAATCTAACTTTCTCTCATCGTTCAAAATACATTCACTCGTAATACTTTGAAATTCAGCATTATTGAAAATTGACTACTGGAACAAGCAGGAAAAATAGTTTTTGATTTCAGTTTCCGCTTCAATACAACTCCTACATTAAAGAGAGATAGTGAGAAGAAGAGGAAGATAGATAAAAATTCAAGTTTTTGTCGTTTGTCTTTGTCATCATATTATCATCATCTTTGTAGAAAAACTGTAATTTTAGTTAGCCTGCCTCATTTTTAATAATTATTTTCATCCACCTTAAATGAGATGCTCTCCATTTATCAAAAGCAACCTTTTCAACTCTCCTATTTTATTCACCTTTTTTTGTAAATTACTCCCAGTATAAAAATGATGGCAGTGTTGGAATTATATTTCTGCAAAATACGTGTTTAAAATATCAATTATTTTTTTAATACAAACTAATTATTGCATATTTTTTTCATTCTTTCAAGAACCATTTAAGTACATGTATAGCTAGAAGTGTGGCAAATCAACAGAGCTACTTTTGCCAATTTTCTTCTATCATTCATTCCTTAAACATCATCACGGGTACAAAAAAAAATATGCTGTATTGTGACGTATATTCCTTGTTTTATACCCATCATCATTTTTGTTCTTTTTGTAGTAAATTACCTGTAACATGTTTGAAATGTTTAAACTCGATAAATTAATAAAACATTTAACTTTACTATTGTATATTTATAAGTGTGAACGAAAAACCCGTCACAAAACCATCATGATCGCAACTTTTAGGAACGTAGGTTTACAAATGAGAAAGGTTATAAAAACCTAAGCTTGGTTACTTACTCTACCTTAAAATTACTTTGCCATAGAGCCGTACAGTTAGAGTACATGACGAGTTACATAAAGTTCTAAAAGATGCTTATTATTTGATTACTTACTTTCAAAGTTTTCTCTACTACAAATACACTTGGAGTACATACATACATATATATTACACGTTACACAAAGATTCATTTCACGTTTTGCCAGCCTTAATTCCAGTCACCATCTCACAGCAGAAGCCAACACGATTTCATACCATACCAGAGCTCAGTTTGCATTCTTTGTTTCTTTCATCTTTTGCTGCATATGAAAAAACTTACGCTTTACTGTATCCTTACGTCTATCTCAACATCTTTCATGTTTTTACTCAAGACTTTAAAAATTCAGTCTTTCAATCTTCAAAAACCTTACCACAAATACGTATCAAACATTCAAAATCCATTATGTCCCTTTTCGTTCTATTTCATCAAAGAGGAATAGAAAACTTTAGCATTTAATTTGCCCCTTTTTATAATTTACATTTATTCAAATAATGTTAACCATTTGAAAAAGAACAAAGTCGTACATCATCAGAACCTTTCGTTACAGTCATTTCTCAGTCAAGTTTCATTTCAAGTTTCTTTACAACCACGAATCTTACAAGACTACTCTATACTTTGTGTTTGTGATATAAATCACTTTCTAGTGATGACGATCTTAACCAGTGCCAACAAAGGTTTAATTATCATGCAAAAAGCGATTTACTCAAGCGATAGATTCCAATTTTTCTAGGCTTGGATAATTGAGGCAAGCAAAAGTATAATATGCAAAAAAACTATGCGACTGTTCATGTAGTTTTATGATATGACACGCAAACAAGGAAATTTTAAGTTAACAATGCAACAAAATTATATACCCAGTAGCTTTATTCATCAGCACGTTTTCTTTGAAGGTATGATAAAAAGCTACTGGTTGTGCAACAAAGCAAAAAAAGTTTCAAAAAATGCATAATTTGGTTTCATTTTCTTTTATATAGTTTTTTGTTTAATTGCAGCAATATTTAAAAGGTCGTCGTTTTCACGTTAAGGTTGTCTAGTATCTTACAAATTCAAAGCTTTCATATTATTATTAGGATTGATAAAATGATTGAGAGACCACTGGTTTAGCTTATCAACGTTTTTCAACTTCCAAAAACTAATTTATATTTACCACATGTATATTGTAAAAGTTAGCAGAAAAAACAAGTCATTCCATCCCATCCACTGAAGCACTTTCACTCTCTTAAAATACTTGCTAGAAATGGTACAAAGGATTCACACAAAGCTCCTTAAGATAATAGTATTTAGCTAATCAATGGAAACATAAATATTTCCCATATTCGTTACAATACACAATATTTTTTAAATGCAAAATGCCAGAAATGAAATTTTGAATGCAGATTAATAGTAAACCATACTCCTAAGCCTTATTTACTTTGATTAATTTATTATTACAACACTGTTGACAGTAAATATATTTTATATGAAATATATTACGAAACACAGAGAAAATCAATCAGCTACTTGGATAGGATAGGAACTCGCAAGACTATAATGTGTAAAATTGACAGACAAACAGGGTGTTCTAGACGCTTGATTTACATATTACAACAACAACGTTTTTTCTACAACATTTACTTTCCTTATCGTGCTTGTATTCACCTGTTTCATTGAATAAAGCCATCGTGATATGACTGAACACACCTTGTGGCTTCTGAACAAAAACAATTTGTTATTATCCTGGAAAAGAAGAGAGAAACCCCTGAATAGCTAATATAAATACGTTATACATATTATATATAGTGTAAACGTTTAATTAGCATATTTTCTTTTAGTTTTAAAGACTATCCAATCTTAAGAGAAAACCTTTACTAGATGATGATAATAATAATAGAGGAAACTGGCAGTTTTAAGAGCAGCAGGCACACAACACACAGTCGTACACAGAAAGAAAGTAAATGAAGCTACGATACCACACAATTACATCGATCATTCTATATTAAGCTAGCTGAAAATAAGAGATGGAAAAGAGTTGGATTCAAAAAGGATAGATCAAAATTCCTTAGTTTCTTTTCATTCGTGCTGCTTCTGTCTCTCGCTCTCTTTCTCTGTCACAAAAAATATATTTCTCTGGCCTACCTGTATTATGTAATGTAATATGTGTGTTTTCAAGTAAAATCTACCGTTGCCTGTCTTATAAATTAATTCAGTTCGGTGGAGTTTCCATTTCTCTTGAGGGTAAAATTGTCTCTAGTTAAAAACAAACAATAAGAAGGATTTGGTTTTTGATGATATTAGCTGCAATTAAAATGACAAGGAGGGGTGTTCTTTTCTTCCTTTTTACTTTCACTATATGTTTATTTTCACAACATGTTTTTAAAAAATCTTAAAGAGTTCTACGAAAATACTACGAGCTACTAAAGAATCACTATTATAATTATCTACGTATGTATGTATGACATTCATTCAAGTTTTCTTTTCAGTACTTTCTTTTTCATAATATCCAAGTCGAGTCAGTCAAGAAAGGAAAACAAAAGATCAAAAAGATACTTTACAAATATAGTTTTAACCCAACTGAACGTGACGAAATCACGACACGACAGTAAGGGCAATCGACATCATGACAGTGATTGATATTTTTTTTACTATCTTTACAATCTTCTCAATTAAATGCACAAAAGGAGGAGGAGGATGGATGAGGAAAGAGGAGCATGCAAAAATGTTCACAAGGGTATGTAAGTCTTTGACCATGTTTTTAATATATATTTATATGTCGAGTGTAAATATCGGAGATATAAGTATATTGTGGTAGGCGCTAATAGAACCAAAAAATATTATCATTTACAAGTTACTTTCTCCCTTTTTAAATATAATATAATATGTGTGTATTATTTTAGCTGTCTCGTGAATATTAAAGCATGCTCCCACTCGAGCACATCATCATCACCATGGTACGACATTCTTCTACTACTTTACCTAGCTGGTTAATTGTTTCTACTTAATTGCTAAGTAAATGTATATTTACTAACATAGTTAGTTCTGTTTTATACTTAAACCCTAAAAAATTGTAAACTTAAAATTAGGCCATGTAAAAATGTTAGGTGTGTACTTTGCTGCTGCCGCCGCCGCTTCAACTACTTATGATAAGATACACTACGACACGATACCATTATATTTTTACTAATCTAAAAGTCCCTCAAAGAATACGTAGCCCTACTTTAAAAAGTCTAAACAGCTTTAGCATTATGCTACAAAAAAGAATTGTAAAAACGAGTACTTTATATATTTACAGTTTTCCATTTCATGTTAGCTATTGTAATATTTATGTGATGTAATGTAATAATCACCTTTCCAAAACAAAACTAGCTTACTTAACCGTTAATAGTTAACCCTCTCAGTATCACCAAGCCGACACGACACTGACAAAGTGAGTCATTCTTATTTCGTTCCATTGTATTTTTTTAAATGCAAAAATCTTTTCACTAGAATAATCATTCATTAATTCTCATATGTATGGGGGTAGTGTAAATTCATATAAGTAAATTCTTTCCTTCTTTTCTTTTAAAAAAATGTATGTACGCTTCTGTAATATAATTCAATATAGGATATATTTATAATATATATAGCTTTATTTAATTCTAACAACGTAATTGTAACGTTTTCTTCTCTCATCATCATTAACAATGTATCATCATCATCGTCATACATTCTAGAAATGCAATGCTCTATAATAATTAATTACAATAAATTTATTCTACTAGATACTAACTTTAGGTAATAATATAGTTACAGTAAGATATTAATTAGGTTGTTTTTTAAATACAAAAATGATTGCCACAAAGTTTACTCTACATTTTATATAATGTTTCACCGGACACGCTCGTCAATTAAAGTATGAGCACGTAAAACATCACCGTGTCCTTAAATTCTAATTATATAAGTATGTAGTTATGTATGTATGTTTTAAGTTTTTTTAAGAATAACAATATCATATATATAATAATTATAATGCATGAATATGAATGTTAGTTCATAGTTACTAATTGAATAGAAAAAAAGAGGAAAATGCTAAGAAGGACTTTTTTCTTTCTTCTTGCCTAGTTTTGGTAATGAAATGAACAGTCAACAATATTTGAATATTATTGAATATAACGGGAAGAGGACCAGAGCAAAAAAAACTGTGAGACTTTTATGAAATCGATAATTATATAGTATTGGTTGAACAAGTAGGTTGTAAATTATATAGTTTGCTTGTAGCATACAAAGCTCTAGGTAAATATAATATATTTATATTTTTGTAAGTAAACTCAAGGATTGTAAATTCATTTATCATCATCATCATTCACTCTTTAGTATCATCAACTGGCTAAAGCAATTATTTCATAGTAGTTCGTAACAGAAAGCTAAAATTGTTTTTAAGTTAAATTCTCGGTATAAAAAGGCTCACTACCTTTCATTTTCATTGATGTTTTCACCAAATGTGAAAAAAAAAATTAATTGACAGCGGGAAAAAAATGGTGTGGTGTAGCTCTACATAAATTAATAGAGAATAAACCGCTTGAAATATCGTATGTTTCTCTCGCTCAATATATCGTCGCTAATACAGCTACCTATTTCTACTACTTGCATGCATACATACACAACAACATGACAATTATACGGATTACATGGAAACACATGTACACAATGAATGAATTCAAATTGAAACTATAATGTATATCATAGTTTAGTAGAATATAGATATATATATAGATCAGGGTTGGTTAAAAACATGGAGAAAAGCTTTTCTCCATATTTCCATGTAAAAAATAATAAAAACATGGAAAAAACATGGAAATACTAGGATACATGGAAAAACTCCATTCGCATGTTTTAGACGCTCTACAATGGATAGAATACTTTTAAAATTCACTTATACTCAGAATAGCAAGACTGAACTCCTTTTCAGTGATGTTTACGATACTTCACCATAATTTTTAGCAGTTTCCAATAGAATTTATTTTCAAAGATAGTGTAATTAAATTATACTAACGATAACTACAAGTTTCAGCGAGTATTGACGCATTAATATTTATATTCTCAACTATAGAAAATATGAAAGAACACAAAGCTCGACAAAATAGGTGAAGTCGTATCTCACCAGAGTGTTATTTCTGAGTTTTTGATTAGCCCAGCAGCATTTATCCATTTTTCCATGTTACCGAATTTATCCATGGAGAAAAGAAAATTCTTTTCTCCATGTTTAAACATGATTTCTCCATGTCTTTTATCCATAATATGTTTTTACATGTTCCTACCCTGATATAGATTTATATATAAATGAAGTGCTTTCTTCTATCTCTCCCGAAAGAAACTTTCTCTTCTTAAGAATGTTTCACAACAATGACTCCGGGTCGAAGCTGCTGTTGTTGAATGTAACACTGGGGAACTGAAGATTGTGGTGGTGGTGGCTGTTGGTGTGCCATAACATGATGAGGAGATGGACTTCGTGAGACGACAGGACGATACTCCAAGTTGATTGGTTGCTCCTCCACCTCGTTAGATCGTGCAATGCGGTTGAGCACGTGGTGCTTCAACGACGTGACAGTGGTAGACACTGGAACGACGGTGGCAGACGTTTGATAGGCGCTACGCATTGGGATCCCAACATTGCTCTGAACTATATCCGGAACAGCCACAGATGCTGTGAGAGCGAGAGGTGCTTCCATGTAGACACCTACTGGGTGACCATAGTTCTGTGACTGAGCGTGAGACGGAGAATTTCCTGAAGAGCTGCACACTTCCATTGCTCGTGGAGAGGCGCTGGGTGGTGACACGGAGGAGCGAGCTGGAGCTCGGTCATCAGCAAACAAATGATCCCCTTCCAATTGTCTGATTGCTTCGACAATCGAGTTCAAGTTGTGACGCACTCTGTGAATATTGGACAAAAGAAGGAAAATAATGTTAAAAATGTTGTTTCATTTAGTTTTTAACTTGAGCCGTATGTCGTCAAATCGAGTATTTATTAGATATATTACCTGTAATCATCATAAGAGTTTCGTGCTGGTGTTGGAACACGATGGTAGACTTCCGTTTCCTCGACAGTCTGCATCCTACAAATTCAATTTAAAGTTAAATTAGCTCAACTTTCCCATGAAACCCCCACTTGACATCCCTCAACTAATCAAACAAAATTTAATATTCAAGTACCTCTCGTGTTGCTCATATTTCGGCTGCACATAGACAATCTGGGGCTCAATAATTTGTGTCTGTTGAAGCTGCGGCTGTTGTTGCTGCTCTTGCTGAATCTGCTCTTGCTGGATTTGCTCCTGCTGAATTTGCTCTTGTTGAATTTGCTCATGATGATGTTGTTGTTGTTGCTGCTGCTGCTCGTGCTGCTGATTGTGGCGAAGGGTGCTAAGAGTGTCTTCCAAGCTCAGTCTGTGTCGTCTCTCTCTGTCAAGTTGAATTCGCAATCCCATTGTTTCCCGTCGCAACTCTCCCACTTCATTACGGTACTCTTCCCCATTGTGATCGGGTGACATGCTTCCAATCCCTTCATCAGCAGACTCAACAGAACCTAAAAAAACGTATAATTCAATTTAAATAAATAAAATTTAAGCCTTTTCATTCATTTCCATTTCCTTCTAATCCTATTTCCTGAATGCCACGTATTATTAATTAAAACCGTCGTCCAGTAGTTCCAAACCCCTTTTCACACCACCAATTCCTCTTTCTATTTCCCCCCTCTCAAAAAAATCAAAAGCCAATGACCATTCCATCAAACACTTGTACATCACAAAACATGGAAACCCAACCAACCACCGTCGATTATGATAAGAATAGCAAGAAGCATTTATGGCTGTCTTGTCTCGAACTAATACATTTTTAATGAAACATGTCATCTGCATAAGTGATAATCTCCACATGACATGTCATGTTATCTACCCATCACCATCAACCATCATCAAAATGAAAAGCATTGACTCTCTCTCCTTTTATATTTATACTCACAGCTTTCTATTTCTATCCTACAACTCTGCGCCTCCAAAATGTGTGTACACAGACAACACCATACCATACCAGCCAGTCTATTCATATATCTACTTCCTCCCTCTTATAAAAACCTAAAGGAAAAGTTGTGAAATATACAGAGCCAGGAAAAAAAACGCGGTGAAAGACCTGCGTTGGAGGGCATGAGGTTCTTCAGCAGAATTTCCATTCGATATGTTCCGACGAGACGTCTACTATCGATTTTCTTAACACCATATATTTCTCCACACACAAAAGGAGAGAGAGAGAGAGAGTAGGGTTTTCTGTTTATATACCCCTGATTATTACAAGCATTACCCCTCTTGTGCCTATTTCTATACCATCATGCCATGCACTATTACTTCCACATTTGTGCTCTCTTTCTCTCCCTTCCTCCTTCCAGCTTTTTGTGAAGTGAATCTATGAATGCATGCTACTCCTCCTGCCGCTTTTTCTCTACTAGGAAAACAGTTTCTTTACTACCATACAATTTCTCCTTTTTACTACTAGCACGGCACAAACTACAACTTTTACAATTCAGTGCCAGACAGCAGACAAGCTCCTTTTTTTTGTCTCCTTCTCTCTCAAACATTTTCCCCCTTCTTGCTCGAACCTCGAGGCAACAACAGAACAGCAGAGCATTTTACTCCATCCAGCCGACCATATATACACAACAACACATCCAATTCATGCTGATGTGCGCCCACAGTTGTAGTAGAAACGTAGTAAAGTCCCTAACAGCAGAGAAGGTTCCTCCAACTGGAAAGTTTTTTTATGTGTGGCTATAGAATGAAATGAATGCAAGCCTCGTTTCCTCGCTTTCTTTCCCTCCTTCAACTCGCTCTTCCTCGTCCCATTCCTTTTTCCTACCTACCATAACACCACTTTTTCCTTGAGAGTTGCTCTTAAGATCTTGTCAGGGTGCCGTATGCAGTTTCTACAAGGTCTAAATTATTTACCCATTTTTCCTACTCCGCCATTCGGATGGTGGAGTGCGAAAGCAAGACTTTTAGGGCTTTGATCACATTATGTACTCATGCATACTAATATTATTATGGCGATAGGTAGTGTGACAGGGCTTTGACCTTCTTCCTTTCACCCAACTTCTCATTCATTTCCTGTACGGTTTCCTACTAACTAATGTTATACTTAGTCTACAACGTTTGATTCTGTTTCAACGAGATGATTTTTTTTGTATAAGATTCTCAAACAACAAAAATGTTTTTGCTTTGTGTGTGTGGTCTGGTCCGGTTTTAGCGTGGGTGATGTGATGATGATGATGAGGACGGGGTTTTAAATGTAAGCATTTAAAATATGAATGAGTGAATGAATGAAAAGGAAATGAAGATGAGAAGCTGAGTGAATGAGGAACATGTGTAAGAAAATGGTGATCATGATGATTTTGTGTGCTTACCATCCAGAGTCTTTCGACGCTTGATAATAGCAGGCGGTTGTGCCTCTCCTGCAGGTGAATGAGGAGCCGAGAACATGCTTGAGGATGGTGCTTCACCATTTCCTGGTGAGCTGCTGTTAAAACGCTTCATCAATTGAGAGTTCTGAGCCATCAGCCTTGACTTCTCCTGCTCCAGCTGGTGGATGTACTCAGCAGTTTGCTGTAGAATGGCAGCCTAAACAGAAAAAAAACAGAAAAAAAGAGGAGATGAGACTTGATACATGGTTTCATTTTAATTCATTTCATCACTAGTATATTTTTTGTGTAAAGTTTTGCTTATTCAATGAGATTGTACAACGTGTTTAAGAGTCCGAGTCATCAAGTCGTCATCCATATGCTCCAATAACATGTCAGTGTCAGTTTGTCTTGGTTTTTTAAAAGTATTTTTTGGGATCAGTCATTTAATACTTTACAGTGAATTTTATAAGGTTTTTTTGTGAACGCTCTTAATCTTCTATACTGCGAAACAAGGGTTAGTTTTGAGTCTGTCTGCACATATTTTTCAACTTACGTCACGTCGTCAGCATGAATAAATAAACTACTGCTGTTCTGTTGCTTTGCACCCATCTCGAAAAATAAAATCCCATTCATTCCTTCCGTAGAAAGAGCTCAAAACTAAAGAATGAAACGAGCATTCATCAGCAAAATCAGAGCGTGACATGGCCAATGAGTTTTTGACTGCTTAACTCAACGTTATGTCATGATGTTATGTTGCATGCAAGCGGAATAATGTATTTGCATATTATACTACAGCTTTGCTCAAGTTAAGAACGATACGCAAAGTAAAAATGCTAATGAACATGTGCAAGGAATGAACGCTGATACAATAAAAATATTAAGGAGGCTAGTTTTTCTTCAATGAGACGGTTTTTACTCCTTCTCTCGTATAAAATTCCTTTTGACTGATTTACTAAACATATTTTTGGTCGGGTTACGTCGCTGTTTTTTTTGCCTCTGTGCTGCTACCACTCCTCCTTCTACTCGTTCAGTTTTCTTACTAATTATGATTATATGCTCAATTGAATAACTGCTGGTTGAGTTTCATTGATGACTTGAGATTTACTACAAATCATAGTGAGTGCCTTCAGCTTACACATTTGTTTGGCTTTAAAATAGCCTGTCTCATCGCATCGGCAGCAGTAATGATCTGAAGCTATGCCGCGATGCTGACGATGCTCTTAATTTTAAAAAAAAAAAATGTTAGTCGAACAAGGCTGCTCTTATTTTGCCGGTTGTCTGATAAAATACAAAAAGATTTCTTGTACTTTTCTCATCTCATCATAAAGTGAAGTGAAAAGTCTGCTGCTCTCAACTCACCAGATAATGCTATGCATGAGTTCCAGACTCGGAAGATTAGATATAACATTGTTGTAGAATTGCAATGAAAGAAAGAAACCCATGTTAAATAATTCTATTTTTTGCTAGCTGTAGAAAAAGGCTGGCATTCTCATTTGAGTATGAGTATGCTAAGCCTTTTCAAGAAGAGGCTGAGCTGCAATATGGCAAAGTCAAGCTGATCATATAAAAAAAGTCAAAGCTCACTTGAACATACTTAGAAAATGGCAGCACCAATGCATGTTGATAATAAAGAAATAGTGTGTTCAAAATAGACCAGTGAAGGCAAGCCATCCATATGATCGTAAAGTCATATGATTCTTGATACTCATTCATAGAAAACACATGCGTGATCTCCTCTCTCTCTCTCTTCACAAAAAAACTGAGCAAAAAGACAGTTATAGGAGACAGCTCTAAATATATATTATTTTCTGTAAGCTAGATCTCAGCTATACCCATATTCACTTCACATTGCGAAAAAATCCCTTTCCCCATCGACTCGATGCACTCACTCAGGTCACACATGAAAATACACACACACTCACACATTTTCCTTTTTTACACTTCTCCTCTTTGACTTTGGCTTTGGTTTCTTTAGAATCACCTAAGAGCTAGAGCAAGCAAGCAAGGAAAAATGTGATAAGATCAAGATCCCCGTCTACTTTGTAATGCAATGCATGTGATCTGAGATGTGAGCTGAGCTGTATATAAAGACCAGAAAGAGTCAAGTACTAACAGTAACAGTACTCTTTTAGCGAAATATCACTAACCTCAAGTCTTTCACTAAGCCCGCATTCCTTTCTCCATTTTTTTCATACGGTGCCACAACTTTCGTATAAGCAATACATGATGATAACTGATCGTTGTCTCGTCTAAAATAGTAGGTACATCATCAAGGCATTGCTTGATATTTGATACATGCACACTGTATTTTTGATCATTTGATCGGAGGGTCTGCGTTTTTCCGCATTTCCTCATCTGATCACTTTTTGTCTCAAGCTGACATGCTTAACAGACGGATGTAGGTATTAGGGAATGGTGAGCAGTAAGTGAATGTGAGTGATGGGCAGGGTGAAGTAGCCAAATAATGGAGTGACACATGAAATATTTCAAATATTACTTTACAATGAACCATCCATTCTCTAGATGATGATGATGATGATTGTAAGTGATTATTTCATGAGTCATAAAAGTTACCACTTGATCGAGTTCATTTTACTGACTAATAATGCCACAATACTTTTCCAACCCTCAATTTTGTAAGTACCCAATAATGTTGTGCAATTGCAAGCATTCACTTCATTTACTTGTACTCTACAAACTTGTTCATGTTCTGATGATGATGATGATTTCACCTCACATTATATTGGATCGGTTAGAAGGAGAAAGGAGTAAAGTATAGAGTTGATATTTCAAATACATCAGAGGATTCATTAGGGGGTTAATTATAGTGGAAAGAAAATATCATCCCATCTATTTTTTATGATTCACCATATAATATTGTTCATGTAATAGTTAATTCGGTTCATTAAAATTTATTGAATGATGAAAGTGTTGAAAATTGTCTAATCCAAAAAAAAATATTTATTAACCTTTATGATTCAAATAAATTGCTGTACTATATTAAGTTTTGTTCTTGCTGAAAGCCATTTGCCATTAAACAGACTCTTGGTCTTGGTCTTGTGCAAATTCCATCTCGTTCTTGCTCGCTTTGCCGTTCTATATTTATGAAGGTTTGCAACACATGATATAGCCATTATGAGAAAGCCTTTAATCTCCAACGCTTATTTTAGTGCCATGATCTTCTCTCTCTCCCGTTCTCGAACAATCCTCATTCCTTACAATATTTTTTGTAACACAGTGAATAAAAAGAAAGTATGTTTTAAGTTAGGGACAAGGAGAGTTCACAATAAATTATTGCATCACACCACACCACTACCACCAAACCAACATGATCTGATCATTTTTTTCATCGTCCCATCCCATCTTTTTTCTCATTTCACAGTAATATTCCCAACGAGTGAAACCATATGCACCAGATTCAATGTCTGGAATTTCAATGTCGAGTTGCCAAATCTCTCGAAAATTTTCTTTCACAACCAACCATGCATTCTGGCTGCAATGTGGTGTGTTCCCCAAAGTTACAAAAACATTCACATATATTATTAGGCGTCTAAGCCAATTGAGAAATTTGTTTAAATGTACTTATGTATTATCTTCATTGTACAAATACATAAATTTAGCATGTCATGTATATACACACACACATATTGTATACATAGGCAGTTGTCAGCAACGCTCAGAACTAACAAAGTTTTTACTTAGCCATTACCCTTCTTCGTCTGTTCAATGACATCAGACAGGAACATAAATACTGGTTGACTCTCAAGTGCAAACTGCTGAAAATCTTTGTAGGTATATAATTTACAAGAGCTAAATTCGTATATTAGAGTGGTGGAATGAAAAGAAAAAAAATATGATACGGGATCAGTGTGTCTTTGGAGGAGATTTCTTTTCTAGGATTTAGAGATTGGAGCAAAATAAAAGCAGTATTAGCCAAACCCATCCCTACTCTTCTTGCAAACAACAACCACCAGGAAATATAAGAGTTTGAATCGGTACATTTCACCACATTTTATATTGCTTTGCTTAAATACAAGGAACCCAATGCTCCTGCTCGTGATAATGATTCTGCTAGTCATAAGATCTAAGAATGCTTATAACTTCCTCTCTCTCTCTTAATTTTTTTACCCTGCTGGATGATCACGATATACTATGTGTTACTAGCAATTACTTGAATGTCTCAGTCTACGTCTAAATTTAAACAATCCGTCTGTCTAGCCACCAAAGCTGCCAGGAAATTACAGCTGCTCTGTTTCCAAACCCAACTAAACATAATCCCTATGTATTTGTATTACACTGTTTCCAACTCGATGGAAGTTGGAAAATGGTGTGCATAATATGCCTATATATTAAAAATGTTGCATGTTGCATATGATGATGATGATGATAATGCTGTTCTTTTAAAAGTGTACAAAACATATTGCTTCTTCTCTCCTTCTGGTCCCCTCCGCTGTTGCTAACTGAATTTAAAGTTTATGCATTCTTTTCTCCTCCTTCTTCTGTCCAATCTATATTATTGCTTAAGTTTTTCACACAGGCAGAGCAAATAAATAAAAAAGAGAGAGAGTTTGTCTTCTTGTTGCTATCATTATCAAAGTTTAATACAAGAGCAACGTAAGCAAAGTTCAAATCTCTTTTTCAAGTTCATTAGAAGAGCACGTACATAGGTAAGTATAAATATACGCGTCGCCGGAACAAACTTTTTGTTTCTTGGCCAAAAAAACGAAGGAAACAATTTCTGCTATACAGGCATTTCAAATCATCATCATCATCATCCATCCATCCATCCAGGGGAAAGAACAAAAGAAGAAAGGGATATTGAGGAATTTAGCACAGAAAAAAGTTGACAGTAAAAATGAGCTTTGTTTGCACTATTTCTTTAATTCATGAAACCAAAGCGGCTGTTTCGGCTGACAAAGACATTACCCCTTTTGAATTTGATGAAGTGTAACAGTAAATATTATCCGTAACGTGTTGTATTTTACATTTGCATTCAAATAAACTTTTGGAAAAATGAACATAAAAATCTAAACACAAAAAAATATTATTGTTATTGCTACTCTCCTTTTTCTTTTTGAAGTTTGGGTTTCCTGATATATGTTATTTTACACTGCCTGTTATATATTCAGGAAAGTGTATCGTGGGATACACGTTTTACAATTACAGACAACAAACAATATAATATGCAATATCGTAAAAATTTACGACTTGTGTTCTTGCTCCACGGATGAAAATCAAGTGGAACGACAGGAGCGAAGAAGAGCGCTTCAGCCTTTCGAAATCCGGCATGCATACATTATTTTTATTGACAGGAAAAAAAGAGGAAGACGACTGCATTTAGCAATATTTTTACTCCGTCACGTAAATAAAATTTTATTATCAATTAATTTCAATAGTAATAGCAAAACGTTTTTATATTCGTATCCTTTTTCGCCTAACTTTCCATAGTTACTTTTAGCCTTTCTCTAATGGAGAGAGAGACTGGAGTGTGGTGAAGTGAAGCAATAATGAGAAACATGAGCTGCACATTGGATGCTACTTGCATTTCACAACCAAAATTTAAAATAAAAACGCTTTCATAAACTGTAAGACATAAAAATTATTGATGTATATCGTCAGCACCAGTTCATTCATTCATATTCATATATAACATTAAAATGAAATGACAGAACAAACGACAGCCTTAAAACCCGAAACCAATATCCCTTACAAAACAGAGATGTGCACGAGTGGTGAAGTGCAATTTAATGTGTTTCGTTTTTAAGTAGTTAAATTTTTTATAGCCATCCCGGTTTTAGCTTTTTGTGCCACTCAACCCTTTTTATTGTTCTTTTTTTCCTTCCCTTTCGTCAATGTACTTAAACGCATGATTTGTGAAGGAAAGTGCATGCAAAACAAATATTATTATGCATGCAGCCAGTAGATCTGCAAAAAAAAATGAATAAAGTCATTAAATCCGTGGAAAAAGACCAATGCAATGATGCAATCATGTAATGCCAAGCCACCAACATAAAAACAGCCCCCAGCAGTCAAAAAGCTAGCCGGTTCGTGTTTATGTATCTGGATGACTTTCAGCAAGCAAAAAAGGTTCTGATATGGAGATACCAGATTCTTTTACTTCAACTACCATCTAGAGAATTGGAACTTTGCTATGTTGAGTTTTTTTGGCTTATTTTCTCGGTTGCACTTCTCTTTTTCCGAACACAATTTAAGATTATCAGCATATTATCATCATGCACGATGTTAACTTGGTTTCAAAGTAGCAAATGCATCTAGAAACAAAGTCTTCACAGGGGATTTTTATGGGAAACAGTTGGCTAAAAGATTGCTACACTACTGGCGTCGTGCTAAACTGCGAAAGAAACGAGCTTGAAAAGAGAGAGAAAGAGAGAGAAGACAAAAAGTCATATCCTACGAAACAAAACGAAAAGGCAGTTGAGAGATCGTAGACCTAGCCT